>CM062819.1:1332896186-1333281200 GCA_031772625.1 Pinus tabuliformis | reverse complement strand
AAAGGCCTCAATTGTTTCTAGATCAAAAAAATGCATCTTTCTTCAGTAATGTTGTTCTAGGTGTTGCTATTTTCCCATAATTATTAAAAAACTTGCTATAATACCTTATCAACCCAAGAAATCCTTGAAGATGCCTTAAGTTTGTGGGGATTTTCCATTTCTTGATGGCTTTAATTTTTTTAGGGTCTACCTTAACACCCTCATGAGATACAATGTGACCCAAGTATTCCACCTCCAATACCCCAAAGAAAATTTGGAGGGCTTTTCATACAATTGTTTCTCCTCCAATAGTTTGAGCACCCTGTCAACATCTTGAACATGATATTTCCAAGACTTGTTGTAGATTAGTATATCATAAAAAAAATACTAACACAAATTCTCTAAGGGTGGGTTTGAAATTGGAACTCATCAAACCTTGAAATGTGGAAGGTGCATTAGTAAGGCCAAAAGGCACGACCAAAAATTCATAATGACCTTCATGATTTCTCAATGTTATTTTAAGAATGTCTTTTGTCATCATTCTAATTTGATGATATCTTGAATGAAGATCTAGCTTGGTGAAGTAAATTGCTCCATGTAGTTCATCCAATAATTCATAAATGACAGTAATGGGAAATTTATCTTTAATAATGAGCTTGTTGAGCTCTATATAATCTAGACACATACGCCATGATGCATCCTTCTTGTGCACCAATAATACTAGAGAAGAGAAATAACTTTGGCTAGATTGAATTATACCTGCCTTTAACATTTTTGTAACCATACATTCAATTTCACTCTTCTAGGCATAGGGATATTTGTAAGGTCTAATGTTTGGAGGAACACTTCCTCGAATCAAGCGAATAGAATGATCATGATCATGAATATGTGGGATACCTTTAGGAGTCTAAATACCTTAGAATGGTTGTCAAGGACTCTTTGGAGATCTAGAGAAATAGATGATTTAGATATTTGAACATCTATTGAGCATAATTGTGCAATTACCCCTTGAACATCTATTCAAAATCTTTGGCATGCCATTAGAGTTGATTATCTTCCCAAGTTTCCCTTTGATACCCCTTAATTCAATTTCCTTTCCTTCTAAGAAAAATTTCAAGAAAAGTTTAAAATTTATCATCCCCAAAGATTGTAACCATTAGACTCTCAATACAACATCAACGCCACCCATTATAATGGAAAGCATTGGACTATTCAATATATATTCCCTCATGTTTAGATTGATATCATTGCACTTTCCTGAGCAATTTATAGTTCCCCCGTTTTCAACCATCACTTGGCACTCTCGTGTTGGATATAGAAAGCAATTTGAATCCTTGGTTATCTTACAATGAATAAAATTATGGGTACCACCCGAATCAATCAGTGTTATTACCCTTTTCTTCTTTATATATCATTCTATCTTGAGAGTTTGAGGAGTGGTAATTCCTGCCAATGCATTACAAGATATGGTTGGATTCATTTCTTCTTTTTCAACCCCTAGGGTTGGTTCCTTGTGTATATCTTCTTCTTTTGATGTTTTTTTTCCTTTTTTCTTCCTCTTCAAAATCTATGGAAAATAATTTCTTCTTGGCATACTTATGACCTTTAGTGTATTTGTTATCACAACTGTAACAAAACCCATTTGCTCTTTTTTCCTCTAGTTTTTGTGGTGTTGACCTTGTAGGTTGTGAGAGGCTAGGAGTAGCAAAACTTCCATATTTATAGTTATGAGTGTTAGACCTCCTTGTTGCCATAATTTTGCTTTCAACTTTTCTTGCCACCCTGAATGTTGTTGGAAAATGTAGTTATGGTCAGTCTTCATAATCATCATTCTAAACAAGAAAAATAAATTAATAATATATTTTGTATCATGATTATTCAAGCTTGTATTGGTCAAAATTGTATTTTGTAAAAAGAAATTTTATTATTTTATTTATCTGTTAAAAGGGCCTCCACAAGTGTTAAGTCAGCCTCAAAACGATTCAAGTTAGCTTTCTCTATTGAGACACTCATTCGGACCCTCAGATGACTATAAAAGGAAGTTCATTAGTCCTTGTTGGAAAGAAATTCTATGACACAACAGAAGCACATATGTTTCACCATACAAGACTGTCAAGGAAGAATTCAAGGGCTAAAAATAGGTCTTTATAAGGTTTGTACCAATTTAAGTTCACTAAACACAATATTACAAATTTTGTTGAGGCATCCCACAAGGATCTTAATTTTGTTACAGTTTTTGAAGCTAATAAGAAGTGAATTGAAGGTCGAATGCTCATCTAGAATAAGGTCAAGGTCTACTACCACTTAATCTATGATCCGAAATTTGTTGAAGTACCACTACTGAAGATCCAAATTTTGAAATCCATATGAAGTCTATTGAAGGTCTAAATTCTAAAGCTTGTCTAAAGATCTAAATTTTGTAGCATATTCAAAGTCTTATAAGAATATTTACTTTGAGATCAGAGGTTTGTAGGGCTTGCTGAAGCATATCTAAAATTTAAATATGAATTCTGTTGAAGGAAAATTCAGAGTAATCCAAGGTCCATCTGAAGTCAATCTGAAGAGATCCAGAAGTTATGGAAGATATTCATTTTGAGGAAAAGTCAGAAGCCTGTGATCTTATCCATAATCCTGAACATATAGGAAAATTGTTGAGGTATCCTTAGTCCGAAGATCATAAGGGTTATTAGAGAAATTTTGAGGTGTAAAATGGGCCTCAAAACAAAAATGTACATCAAATTCAACTTTATAAAAACCAATAAGATTCAAGATAATGATCTCAACCATGGAGGATGATTCACCATTTTTGGAGTAAAAAATTAAAAAGATTAAATAATAATAATAATAATAATAACTACTTTTTCAACTTGTATTTTCAACTTATTACCCTCCAATTTTACTCAAAGTTCAAGTCAAAGCACTCGGATGCAAAATTTATTCATCATCCAAGGAATATCCATGTTGCATACTTTCGATGGACCCTACCATACGAAAAATGTGATTACAATCATGTTTTTCATGTATTTCTCATTTTTCGCATAGAAGGGTCCATCAAAAGTATGCAACATGGGTACTCCTTGGATAAGTAATTAAATTTTGCATCCACTGAGTGCTCTCGCTTGAAATTTGAGTTAAACTGTAGGGAGATATGTTGAAAAAATAGTTTTTTCTTTTTCCCCTCTAAATATTGATGATGTGATCTAATCTTATTTTATTATTTCCACTATTATTTTAAAATACTCCTTAGGAGGCCCATTTTAGACCTAAAATTTTCTCTAATGAAAATTTGCTTAAACTTTAGAAGAGCAGAGACTGTGAAAAATGAATAGAAACTTTGTAAAGAGGAGTTGAGATCTTAGCACTTGTGGAAGGCAAGTTTGACTTTGATTTCTCTTGTTGATTTGAAGATTTCTCTAAGAAGAGGTTGTTGGGTTTTTCCCTATAGGGGTTTTCCCAGGATAAATCTTTGTCTCTTTCCGTGTGTACTGTGGTTGATGTAATAATTGCTTGATGAAGAAAGATTGAAGATAATAAAAGAAGAACATAATATTCACAAGTAAATATCAAGTTAATGAATTTTATCATCTTTCTTGAAATTCCAACAAATGCATTCTCCAATGAATTAGGTTCCCAAAGGTGAACCTCATGTTGGATGTTATCCTTTAAATACATCAATCATATGCTCCTCTAGAATATCAGTGACCTTGATTCAATCTCTGGAAGTCCTCAATGTATTATGCCATTAAACGCTTTTGTTTGATATTTATCAATTGGCTAAATAAAGTATTGATATTTGTATCCTCATAATGTACTATCAATTCCTTCGTAAAAAAAAATCCAAGTGACAAGTGATTTATGAGAACAAATCCATCGATACCACAAAAAATTATTGGGTTCTAAATATAAATATGCAATGTGTACCTTTGGTGTGTGTTGCACATCATGTAGATCAAAGAATTACTCCATTTGTAGTATCCATGTTACCGGATCCTCGCCATCAAACTTACTCATATTGATCTTTGGAATATGGTTGGTCTTCAACTCAAAGTTGGAGTCTTGAAAATCATGATTTGGAAACCATAGCTTCCTTGGAACATATCTCCAAAAATATAGCGAACAAAAGCTTGGAATTGTCACTGGAAGTCATGTGATATGAACTTCACAGTCTGAAGCTTCATATTAAAAAAGTTATAGCGAAAATTCCCTGATGGCCCGTTTGAAACTGCAAAACCCTAGGATCAAGAGCTTTGATACCAAATGTTTTGTATCCAGATCAAAATAAGATAGAAACATAAGAAAAGATAGATCAATGACTTGATAATAAGCCACTTCAAGGGGGAAACCTCCCTTTACATCACATATATTAACAATTCTTAAATTATTCAAATGACAAGACTTCCTTAGTATATGTAGGAGTCTAAAAGGTTAAAATATAATTAGGGCCTACATAACAATAATAATGTAAGGGTAGAACAATAACAATAGTAGTGTTATATGTTGCACAAAAATAACAATGTGGGGGATATAACATAGACTTATAACATTGTCATGATCTCTCGTCATGTGTCTTGAGGCACTACTATCTACTAGCCACAAATCATCGTT
Organism: Pinus tabuliformis; assembly: GCA_031772625.1. NCBI lineage: Eukaryota > Viridiplantae > Streptophyta > Pinopsida > Pinales > Pinaceae > Pinus > Pinus tabuliformis. Next base: position 1,333,276,616 of record CM062819.1, on the reverse strand, counting down.
ATATGCAACAAAACCAGTAAGAGTAGAAAAATAGAAGAAATATTTGTCACCTAAATCTTCATTATTGGGTTTCTTTGGATGTTCATCGATGTTTGTTGTGGTAGCATGATGCTTTCCCTTCTCTTTCTATCATTCACTCCTTCGGTAGAATGATTTTTGAAATGACCATATTTGTGACAATGATAACATTGAACCTTTGACACATCTTTCTTTCATTGATGTGTATGTCTTCTACCTTCATTTCTTCTTTGGAAACCAAACTTCTTTCTTCCTCCAACCTTCTTGGAACGTTTTGTGAATGCTTGACAGTCACCTTCTTCATATCTTTGAATCCTTCCTTCTGATATAAGTCTAGATTCCTCTTGAGTACAAGAGATCCATAGTTATTCAAAGCTTGGAATCTCCTTCCTACCATAGATATGAGATGCAAACAAATCCAATGAGTCAGGAAAGCCATTAATTGTTTAGTCACGAGTTATTTATCGGAATTGATTTCATCAACTTCTTGAAGTTGATCTCTTAGTTGAGAAATCCTAATGAAATATGATGTTATAGTATCATTCCTTGATATTTTAACATCATGAAGCTCATTCTTCAAACTCATTGTTTAACCAATGTTGTTGATGGTGTATATTCCAACTAAGGCATCATACATCTTTGAAGAGTCAAGATTTGCAACATAAGGAAATGATCTAAGATAGAATCTACAATAATATTTTTGGCTATGATGTCATCCTTCTCATACTTTGCGTTTCCTTCATCATTTGAATCATCATCTGAATGTTTAGTAACCTTACCTTTTATGATACCAAAGACATCATTCTTTGCAAGGATGAGGTCAATCCTTGTTTTCCAAGCCCTGGAATTTGTAGCTCCTTCAAGCTTGTTTTCAATCCTCATAGAGGAACTCGTGGATATAGAAAAACAATCATATTGTAGATGTAGGTCTCTTCAAAAGCTCTTCCCTTTACTAATATTCCTCATGAGTGATCTCAATGTCCTTTCCTTCACCAAAGCTCGAATATCATGTTGATTTTTCAAGAGAAATAGATACAAACACTAGTTTATGAAATACTGATAATTACTTCTAATGATGTAGATCTGTTAGAAATTCCATATTATCATTAAGAAAATACACTTCATAAATTCAACCATAAATTCATAATAATAGTAGAGATCACAATGCACAAAGAAAACACAAGATCTACGTTAGGAAAACACACTTGGGAAAAAAACCCAGCAACCTTTTCCTTGGAGAAATTCTTCAGTTTAACAAGTGATACACCTAATACTGCTAGTAAACAGAGGTCAAACTAACCAAAAAAATCTATGGTCAAACCAAGTCAAATACCCCTCTTATCAATTCAATCATCTGCCCTTCAACTTCATCCCACTCTGATCTTCCTAGGCCGAATTTCGGCCTCCCAGAATATGCCTAAAAACCCAACCCTGCTACCATGAATAATTTGCCTAGAATTTCGGCCCTACTACCCGTAATATGTTGCCCAGAAGTTCAACTTGTTGCCAAGAGAGATTCAAGGAGAGAGAGAAAATGCTAGAGATGAATTCATCCTTCTTGTCCTTCTTTGTCCTTCTTCTTCGCTAGGATGCTTAGAATATGTCATCTTGTGAGAGGTAAAATGGTGCTTTGTGGAGGATGTCGAGTGCTCTATATATAGTGTTCTACTTGTGTGAATGGGTGTCTCTTCATTAGGGCCGACTTGACAAATTTGGAGCCAAAAATTCAAATTTCAAAATTCATTTTTTTCTCTTTTGAAACCAACATGAAGAACATGTCTTACATTAATATTTTCAAGGGCTAATCGATAATAATGACATGAAGAGCATGTCTTACATTAAAATATTAATTATGAAGACCAACAATAGCAACAAAATTTGACAAGAGGGCCATAATGTTAAGTAGCTCTAAGAAGATAAGGGCAACTGCCCAAAATATATAAGTTGCAAGCAAATTGATAGTGAACTTACCAAGAAGAAAAATGTTTCTAAAATAATTGTTGTTGCTAGATATGTAGTCAAGGTGGAGGTCAAAACTTTGAAGCGACATGGATGTATGTAGTGCTAAAACAATGTTGTTGGGGTAAGTGTGAGCCTCAAAAGAACCTAACAAGGAATACCAAGAGCCATCTAGGTGGGAGAGTGCTCTCCAAGGAACTATATCAATAAATAGAAAGTCTAGGGTGGAAGGACAACCTCCAAAGGAACCCAAATTGTTGATGAGGATGATCATCCTAGATGGGTACTAAGCAAGAGAACCAAATAGATGTTTTCGAGCAACTGATGTTGAAGTGGATGTTAGATCTCAAAAGAAGACAAAACCAAATGAATTCTAGGTGTGCATGAAGCCAATAGAAACAAAAACCTAAGAGAAAAGTGGTCCTAGGAAGAGAGTCATTTAAGGTTTATGTCAAAGAAGACCTAAGTGGGAGGGCATACTGCAAAAAAAAAATCGGATATGGGCAAGAGAATGTGTGGGGTAGGGGAACAACCTAAAGAAAAAACCAATGGTGTAGGAATGATGGGTAGTTGTTGGGCCAATGAATCAAATTCAAGTGAGATAACAAGCCTGAATAATTGTTTGATACCAAATGATGAGACTCAACTAGTCACGCATTGGGAAATAAGAAATTTGTGGCAAGGTAAAGAACAAGGGTAACAAAAATAAAGAAAAAAATGGATAGATTGATTAATTGATTATCACCAAGCATATACCCTTTTATTAGGTAGTTTACAAAGCATTATGTTTATTACTTGATGGAATCAATCTCTAAACTATGCATGTATACAACTAGAGGGCTAAAAGGTGAAACTAACAAGAAAACAATAAATAATCTTCGAGATATGCACTCTCATGAGAGGTTGTGGTATTCCTAGAAAATGCTTGAGTTAGTAGGTTATGTAATGTGGGGCATATCTTCTTCAATATATTTTTCAAAAGGATGCATCACAACATCATCTTAAGCAATGCTATCAAATGTTCAAAGAAGAAAGGATAGATTATCACCCCAGGAGGAAATGGTGTTTATCTAAAAATACCCTTGGGGTTTATTTGGTGTTTCCTTGTGTTTGAGGGTATTGTGCATGTTTTGTGTAACCATTAAAGTAATGCCCATAATGGTTCAAATTGTGATTTATAGCATATGTCATGGATATCAAATTTTGGTTAGTTACATCCTAAAGGAGTTATAACCAACCAAACATGGTTATTTCTCAAAACTAAGTAAGGTTTAACCATTTAGTTGGTCAAAGGATTTTCATTATTTGCATAAACAAAACCATCAATTGGGTTTATCCTGAGTGTTGGGAGGAATGGATGGGATTCTCCCCACCTAGGTTCAATTCCCACTAGTGACTTGATAAACTTTGATGTGACGATGGAATATGTATATTCCTCATAAGGAATATGTAAACATGTATTTATTTAAGAAAAAAACAAACAAACAAACATAGCAATGACCCGAAATCTTGAGTTTGGAAGAACCAACATGGGAGTTCACCCTTGTCAATTTCCAAAGTCAGTTTCAACAAGAAAAATGGAGAAATAAATCCGTGAAAAGTCAGGAATTTTCAAGTATCAATGGACAAAGTTCAAAACAAAAAAAAACGTGCAAATTACTTAAATATACGAAGATGGAGAACAATCACAACATAATTCAAAGAACACAAGAATTATTTTAAAGCACTTTATTATGTCACTGTTGTGACATCTAGCATCGGTGGCGAGTGATTTATTTTGACGTTTTATAAAGTTAACCTTTGAAATGAAATGATATTTTAAGGTCCACAAACTAAAAATAGTCTATGAGACCATTAGTTCCCTGTTTTTCGCTCTTTGCAATTCACTCCTTTTCCGATTCAAATTGATGATGAGCTGACCCAACCTTCCAACAATCCCCTTGCTAAAAAGACAATGCCAAGAAACTGATGCTAACATGTTCTCATAACTTTCTCTGATGTCTTTGAATGCATCACATTCCAAAATGAAATGTTTTTCTGATTCCACAGCCCCAAACGTGCAAAATGTACACACCCTTTCTTTAGGCCTTTTCCACCGTCCTGTTTCACACCAAAGTTGATGTCAGTTGGTCCTTAATTGAGAAATAAGAACCTTTTCCCTCCACGAAATGCTAGCTCCAATGAACTCTTTTTGTTGTAAATCACACGTAGGGTTGAATTCCTCAATGTAATATTTCTTCTTTCTGCCCAACTCTTTTCCCCATACCTTTTTACGAAACTTCTCCATAACAAAATCCTTTAGCTCCTTGCTATTTGTGGGACAGGGATTGAGATAGATATTCCATTTTTATATCCATGTGTAATTTTGTTTCATCCATGTTTTCTTTCTTTCACTGATGCCTTCATTGAAGATAACATTAAGCCATCTACCTATTCTCACTTGTTCAATTCTTTTTAGGTATCTTATGAGCTGCACCATAGCAATTGCTTCAATGGAATTTGTTCATGTTTCACTCAACATTATCTCATAAGGTACTGAATTTTTTATTTTGAACTTGCTCATGATCAAGCGTTTTTGGATTTTCTCAATTTGTGTCCATTTTGAAACAGGAATGCTGCTAGCCCACAATTCAAACCCATATAGCATCACTGGACAAACTAGGAGTCCAAAAAGCACTTTAATCATTTTCCAATCCCATAACTCTCTCTCTACATCTGTTTTGAAGAGCATATAATGCTTTCCACCCTCCTAAAGTTCTCTTCTTTCTGCAGCCCTCCCAATTGAGTTTGTTGTTGAAATTAATCCCAAGGTACTTGTACTCCTTTACTTCTTCAAGAATGTTGTCTTCAAAGAAGAAAGTATGTTGGCTTTGCTTCCTTTTATTAGAAAAAATCATTATTTTGGTCTTGCTAGTATTGACTTGCATCCCCACTACTCTACAAAAATGCTCAAGTGCATATAAGTGCATTTGCAATCCATGGGCTGATTTAGAAATCAATACAATATCATCAGCATATAAAAGAAGCTTTATCACAAGTTCCCCCAGCGGAACACCATCTCCACCTTGCAGATTTAGCCACTCTTCCAGTTTATCAATATATAGACCAAAAAGAGTGGGGGATAGAGGGCAACCTTGCTTGACTCCAATGTCACTTCTAAAGCTTTCTGAAATACCTGCTGAGGTTGTAATTTTGACTTTCACTTCTTCACAAATTCTATGGACAGCGGCTCTATAATGCATAGGAATTTCAAGTTCTTCCATTCTACGCCACAACTTATCCCTAGTGACTATGTCAAATGCTTTTTTGAAGTCAAAAAGCAGCAAAATACTTCTTATTTGTCCTCCCAAACCTTTTCAACAATGTGTCTCAACGTGATGCCATGATCCACTGTAGAATGTTTCGGCCTAAAACCCGCTTGTCTTCTTGCCCTCTTTTCTTTTACTTCTGCCCACCTGCTAATTATGTCTTCTACCATGCTGCGGAAAGCTTTGCAAACAAAGGATTGATCATAATTGTTCTATAGTTGGATGGATTATTAATGTCTCCACTTTTAAAAAGAGGTATTGATAGGCTAGTTGTCCAGTCTATTGGGAATCCTTGTCAGATGATGTTGTTGAATATTTTCATGATGTGCGGTGCAAGAAAGTTCATTCTCCATTTTAGATACTCTGCTTGAAGTTCAACCAACTCCTTTGCCTTTCTTATTTTTAGCTTCTTAATTCCATTCTCCACCACCAGTGATGTGAAGAGCTTTAAATTTGTTTTGTTTATAAATTCTTAGACGAAATCAACATGTTTCCACATTCCCGTGCTAATGCCCAAGAGATGACCAGTAATGTTGTCTCTTGCCAATGTCGTTCATCAGTACGAAATATTCGTAGCCATGGGAAGAATTAATTGCACAATCCCATCTTCCGCTTTAATTTCTTGCGGCATCTCGCACCTCTGCTTCAAAAGTAGGGCTGTTCAATGCTTGCAGGTATAGTTGGGTTCGAGTTGTATGTCGAACATGAAAGACGACGTCGAAGTTGTCAAGACTAAAACTTGAGTGATAGTTCTAACTCGTGTTTATGTCCAGTGCGCCCTAGACTTTTCCGCTTCTTGAAATTCATTTCGGTATAGTTGTTTGCTTCGACATTCGATTCATACGTCGGAGCTTTGCTTGAGTAGCGATTTTTGTTTTCCAAGGGGCGAAAATATGTAGAATGGTGGGATGAATCTGGCAACACAAATGGAGAAACGCAAACTGAGGTCATTATCATATTCATGGGCCAAGCTCTTGGACACTGGAAAGGTTTGCCTGACCATGGTGTCAGTGTTATTATTCACAGCACGCTCTAGGACCACATTCGAATGTAAGACCACCTGCATTCATCACTTCATTAAGCTTTAAGGTCACAATTTTGCGTTAAATCACTTCTTGATTTTGGTAAATATTAAGCACCTGCACTAAGCTAAAGATGGACTTAGTGACTTTTCATCTTGTCCATTGAATGCCACTTTATTCTCATTCAACAAACAAGATGAAAACGCACTAAGCCAATCATCGGCTTGGTGCATGGTGGTTTATATTTTTGACTTTGGCCTGTGCATAATTTTGAAAGTTTGCCGGTTGTGTTACAAGCTATTGTCCAGCGTGTATGGCATGTAGAAAGAGATTGAAGATTGCTGGATGAAGTCACCTGCGGGAAATGGTGTGTCTTTGAGAAGTTGGGAGGCAACCCCTCCAATTCTCCTTCCATATCTTCGAGCAATAATAATTTGCAAAAAAAAAAAATGCAAGTTATCTCCGTCTCATCTGCTTTCTTCCTATATGCTTGCATTTGTTTGTGCCTTTATTTATATCTGTCGATGCTTCTGTAGGTTGATTAATGTGGAGAGTGCACTACTAAACAAAGGAGAAGCAGCGATCAAGTTGGGCTTTCCAATGCGGCTTTCAAGAAACCTAGAACAGAAGCTTCTGCGGGCCCTCCGATGAAGGTCACAAGCTCGATTCCCACCTGGTGTAGTAATAACTTTAAATTTTACTAGTTAAAGAGGCTTCTACTCATGGTTTTTTTTAAAGATGCAGGTGCACAAAGAGAAGCTAGGACAATGCATTACCACGTTGCAACAGGTCGTCTCGCCGTTTGGAAAGGTAAATTGTTGACTTTTCAACATTTCAATCTTTAGCTTTGAACAGTTCATTTCTGGGAAAAAATAGAACCTAGTTAGTAGCCATGTATAAGCCTATTTAGCCAAGGTGAAACTTATGTTTGTGCATAGTTAACATTCTCCTACAATTATTGAAAGTTTTTTCATTCATAAAACAAAATTCAAATAACAAGTGTTTCCGGCCTAAGTTTTTTCATTCATAAAACAAAATTCAAATAACAAGTGTTTCCGGCCTAAATGCATGTGACATATACTTATGATGTAATAGACTTTAGCATTTTCTACTATTTTCTCTTTGTTTTAACCTCTCTGAACGGGGAGTATTTTTTGGGGTTTGTATGACTATAAAAATATAACACTCAATATGGTTATAAGAATACGAACTTGTAATGGTTACTTTTTCTTAGTCGTCTACGTGCAAAATATTTTTCTTCTCTTGATGAAATCATGGGTAGACCGTGGAACTCACTATGGATGGTATAGAGGATTCTTGCATTTTCTTCATCCAAAAATCCAATGGATATGAAGAGCAAGTTAAGATTTGTGACTCTCTCCAGAGATAGCCATCCTTTTGCTTTCTGATAAATACCTAAGTCAAAGGAACAAACACTATTCTAAAAAAACACAAATCTTGTTTGTGAAAATTCCTAAATCTAACACATCAGAAACCCTTATTGCAATTTACTGGTTTAACATCTGCCTACACATATATACACATCATGAACTGAAACAAACTGAGACAATAACACAAGGGACACCGTTATTTTTGGACAATCGTCCCTGAAAAAACCAAATTCAGGAAAATCAGCGCAGCATATATGAGGGTTTTATTATTAAGCAAGTTTTTTAATACAACTAGGGTCCCAGAAATAGTACACCCAACAGAGAATGCTCTCGGCAGTAGTACCTCTATCCGAAGACAGATATTCCGGCAAATCAGTGACCGGATGAACAATCCCACAGTGACTCCCGTTGTTCCTTGTGATGGACAGTGAAAGTTGCTCCAAGCACTGCTCTGAAACTGCGTCACCCTCTCTCAGCTCTGCGTCAGTTGATTTTCTCTCAATCTGCCCCATAGAAACTCCTAGCACTACCTTTGAAGCTCTCTACGACTTCTATGTCAACCTCTGTGACTTCTGTGTCAGCCTCTATGGCCTTCTACGTCCTCTGCACTGGCTTCTACGGCCTCTATGTCAGCCCTTCTAGGGCTTGCGTTGTCTCTCTTGATACTTCATTGCCTCTCTGTTATGTATTCTTCGGCCTCCTGCCGAACTGCCCCTCACTGCAACTGATCACTAACTCGATTTCCTCAACAAATCTCACCGCAGAAAATCGAATTATTGCTCTCTTGGTGCATCTCCCACTGAACCACAAGCATCATCTTATACTTTTCCTATTGACGATTCAACGGTCGAAATTAAGTCCCTAATCAATGGCTAAGATTAGAATTGGTTTGATCCTCGTCACTTAAAACTTTTTCACCCATGTTATATTAATACACATTAATAGTTTAATTTTCCTAAGTTTAAACTTAGGAACTCATTAAAAATATTAATTATTTTAATATCTCTTCATCCGGGTGGAATTTCTCCAAATGATTTCCTAGTCTTGGAGATCTCATGTGCCTTAGCCTCTCCACCAAATTTCGTCGCTAGAGCACATCTGATGCTACTCAAAATCAACACTCCATCTTAGCTAGGAATGTGTTATAGCAATGCTTCACCATAGAAATATCACACTGATCTTCCGCATCGGTCCTCTGTGTTGATGCAAAACCTGCCCCACATCCACTACATTGTTGCTTCCTGTATTGTTTCCCATGACACTGCCATTGCCACTGCTACATCTGTACTACAGTGCCCTCTCAAAATGTTGCACCATGTTGCCCATAGCACTGCCATTGTTCACTGCTACACTGCAACTCAGTTACCGAGAAGTAACTGACTTAACCCAATCATTGACATCCTTGTCAGTCTGGAAGCCTCGTGACGCTGAAGCTACCTCTGCTGCTATCTTGTGCTCCCTCCACTGCCATTGCACCGCTGCAACCTCTTCTGTGCCTCTCGCACTACTGCAACCTCCAATGCGCTGCTGCAACCTCTTCTGTGCCTCTCGCACTACTGCAACCTCCAATGCACTGCTACAGACTTCTGCACTCTATCACTGCCTTGTCATTCCATCACAGCGTGCTCCACCCAACACATGTCATCATGCTACTGTCCTTAAGGGCTCCCATAGTCGTATGTGATCGAAGAGTTTTGGGCACCTCAAGGATCATGACCGATTCTATAGTCCTCTCCACTACGGCGCTATGTCTCCCCACCTCGCTCCTGGAGATGTGGCTGCCATCTCTGCCAAAAAATGTCGAACTGGTTCCCTTCTCCCTCTTTCGTTGCTACCCCAGCAAAACTCGGATCTGGATTTCTTTGGCACAAGAAACCCTCTAAGGAACAAGCACCTCCAGACTCCCTCGGAGTCCTTATTTCCCTCACGGAAATCCTCCGGCCAATTGTCAAATCGCTCCTCTCCAATCCTCCTTTGTTGCTGCAACCCGAATCTATATTTCTTGGCTAGAAATTTGTCGAGGTAGTGATTCCCTCTACCTTGGTTCAGTCTCCTTAGACATTGTTCTGCACCAACAGAAACAATGTCCCACTAGCTCCTCAAATCAAAATCTGCACAGCTCCCTTAGCCCCAGCTACTGAAGAATTTGAGCCCTTTAGGCTCTATGCAATCACTGTGTGGGTTGGATCAACTCTCCTGGCCAACTGTGTCAATCCTCCCTAGCTCAGAAAGATGACGTGGCTCTGTGTGAACCTGATCTGCCTCCCTTTGCCTCTGTGATGGCCCTGATCGCTGACACAGGTACTGTGTGGGCTTCTCCCAAAGACTGTGTCTTCCTCTCCCAACGCAGAATGTTGACGCAAGCACTGCGTGAGCCTCTACATCACACTCTCTGCATTGTGTCACTCCTCTTGTTTCTTCAGCGCTGGAATAGCGTTGTCTCTCGAGACAGCTGCTTCTCTGCTGCAAATTCTCAAATTTCTCGGCTAGTGTCTTCTGTCACCTATGATCTGCAATCGCTCTAATACCATGTGAAAATTCTTGAATCTAACACATCAGAAACCCCTATTGAAATCTATTGGTTTAACATTTCCAACTTGTTCTTTGCATTAACAAGTTATTTAATTACATAAACATCGATGTAAACACTATTTCAGCCTACACAGATATATAAATCATGAACTGAAACAATAACACAAGGAACACCGTTATTTTTGGCCAATCATCCCCAAAAAAACCCAATTCGGGAAAATCGACGCAGCATATATGAGGGTTTTATTATCAAGCATATTTATGAATACAACTAGGGTGCCAAAAATGGTACACCCAATAGAGAATGCCCTCGGCAGTAGTACCTCTATCCGAAGACAGATATTTCGACAAATCAGCAACCGGATGAACAATCCCACAGTGACTCTGGTTGTTCCTTGTGCTGGACAGCGGACGCTGCTCCAAGCACTACTCTAAAATTGTGTCACCCTCTCCCTGCTCTGCGTCAACTGATCTACTCTCAGTCTGCCCCACAGAAACACCCAGCGCTACCTTTGAAGCTCTCTATGACTTATGCATCAGCCTTTGCGGCTTCTGCGGCAGCCTCTACGGCATTCTGCATCCTCTGTATCAGCGCTTTTAGAGCCTACGTTGTCTCTCCCGATACTCCGTTGCCTCTCTGCTATATATTCTTCAACCTCCTGCCGAACTGCCCCTCACTACAACTGATCACTAACTCGATTTTCTCAGCAAACCTTGCCCAAGAAAATCGAATTTTCGATCTCTCTTGGTGTATCTCCAACTGACCCTCAAGTCTCCTCTTATACTTTTTCTTGTTAACGATTCAACGACCGAAATGTTGAAATTAAGTCCCTAATCAACGACTAAAATTAAAACTAATTTGATCCTCGTCACTTAGAACTCTCACCCATATTATATTAATACACATTAATATTTTACTTTTTCTAAGTTTAAACTTATGAACTCATTAAAAATATTAATTATTTTAACATCTCTTCATCCGAATGGAATTTATCCAAACGATTTTTGGGTCTTGGAGATTTCATGTGCCTTAGCCTTTCTACCAAATTTCATGGCTAGAACACATCCGATGCTACCCAAAATCAACATTGTTTATTGATTAGAGATAATTGAATTTCTTTCAATCATCAACAATCTATTGTGTTGTGTTGTGTTATGGAAATTCATATATATGAAGCTGACCATAGTTATAGTATAGTCTACTAAATGATTAGAATGTATTAAGTGCATTTCTGAGAGGTTTTAATTCATTACAAAGCTCTACGGATCAATAAAAAAAACGCCTATAAACCATTCAACATATTTTAATTGCTCTTACAATTATGTGAAAACTCTTTAGATTTCATTTTTATCATGATGTCATTCTAAGTGAAATAAATCAATAATCTCATACAGCGGTATATTAAGATAAAGGATAAATTGATTCATCATATGTGCACTATTTGTTGGGTTGATGCTAAACCATTAAAGCTTGGTATTTTATTCCCTTAGAGTGATTCAGTTGATGATTTCCTACCTTATTAAGCATATAAGGTAGAGATTTGATATATGTGCCTACCAAGTTTAAATGCTGCTCTCCAAAAAGTATGCATTATATTTTAAGTTGGGGAGAACTATACTAGTTTGCTCGTTTAACATTTTACATTCTTAATTAAAGCCCAACACATGAAGATTCAGATGATCATGGCCATTAGTAAATTGCTTCTCATCTAAGAAATCCTTTTCAAATGTTTAGTTTAATCATTGTTTCACACTTTAACTTTGTGGTTGCTTTTGAGAAGCTACATCTGGTTTATTACTTATGTTTCTTTTGAGTTGTTTCACAAGTGATTTCTTAATGGTTTACTATATAAATTATCCAATATCCATGGTAAAAATAAAGCAGAGTCATTACGATTCATTACGGTATTCATAAATCACAAGGTTTGGTGATTTATGAATATGAATAAAACATAGTCGGTAGGTCCATCTAGAGTTGAACTTTTATTATAAAAATAAAAGGTTATTAAATTATATGGTATAGAAAACTACAATGATATCAAAAAATCACATCAACTTTGTTGTATCAATTTGCTTTAATGTTAATTACTGTAATATATATATAACTTATGATATTTAATATTTTCAAATTATTTTCATAAATTTAAAATTATTTTCTTAGAATATAGCAAAAAAAAAAAATCAGTATAATTTCATGTAAATTTTCAATGAAGATTTTTTTATTTTAAATAATTTTTTGTTGGCACATATCATTTCAACCAAATAAATTAAAAATTATATACACACAATTCATCGATACAAATAAGCAGTGACATAAACAGTGACATGCCACCTCATGACTCTTATTACAAATATGTCCATCTTATCAATGAAAATGAGTGATAACATACAATGAGAATACCTCCCATCTTAATGCTAACTCAAATGAATTCATAATGTTAACGCAAATGAAGATGAGGGCATCTTTATAAATTATACGTTCCCAATTAATCAAGGTTTTCCTATATAAATGATACGTTCCCAAATAATCAAGACTTTCCTGAACCCTGTGTCTCGACTCGGAACCTACTGCATAAAATAATGAAGTACATCAACACATTAAATTAAAAAGACTTCCACTGACACAACAAAGCGACCAAAGTTGAGGGGAAGTTGGTTCAATCTTTACAACATAAAGATTTACCATCACGTAATGAGTAATAGGCATAAAGAAAACCTGCGACATATAATGAAACTGCATATGTGTTGTATTATACCATTTTGAATTATGATGTTATTGGTTTTGACCGTTTAGACAAACGTAGAACAGCATAATTATTTGTTTCCATGCAACAGCAACCACAAAGTTGAATAGACAGATCAAACCAAATGAAAACAGGGAGCAGCTAAGGAAATGTTATACATTGAAGAAACGTTATACATTGAATGTAAGTATGACTTCTGCTGCTACGGCAAATTTCTAGCCTGTCTACTACGGTCCATTTTGAATATTTTTATAGTAAGCCTTTTAGATTTCTCCAGCTGAGTGCAGCGGTAAGGAATTCCTTTTCTTACCAGATTCCTCTCCTCCAATCTTCATGTGAAATAACTTAAGTGAAAATGTCAATTACCAGAACCATTGATTATAAAACAAAATTGGATCGTAATGTCTACATCCAAAATAAAGACTTAGAAATGGTAATGAACTGCATGATTACTTGGAACTACTGTTAAAGAACTTTGCATATGGACTTACTACAATTAATCATCTTTCTCTCCTTGTATTTACATGATGAATTTAGGTTCCCAACACTGCTACCCTTTCAATTATATATATTTCAAATGCACAAAAAATCATGAATTCTAACCACAGAAATCCTTCAGTGATGACAATTATGATTCGACAGTATGGGAACAAGAAAACAAGTTTATATCAAAACTAGCTTCTCCTTGCTGAGACAATGATTTTAAGATGGAAATACATTTGTTAGAAAAGATAACGTCCAACAGGAAGCAGTGACAATGCTTCAAACTTACAGCAGTGATGTATATCAGACACACAGCCTGTTTGTTATTTCAACAAGAAAAGTAAGCAAAGGCCATTTTGGACCAAAGATGAATTTGGAAAATTGGCTTCGATGTCCATGATGATAAATACAAAAGTTATTAATCAAGGGTGAATTCATCTGTAACTCTACAGCAAAAGTATTTGAATAAATCAAAGCCAGAGACCACAGCAATTGACAGCATTCCAGCAGTACACTGACCATCCAAAATATCAACTCTGCTTTACTCTAGAAGAGGAAAAAGATCTAAAGAGCAAAAGCCAAACTCGTTTTCACAATTTCTCTTATGAATCAGCAGAACAAAATTTATGCCCCTCAAATAATTAACACCATTAGTCAGCTTGAAATACAAAATCTAACTCATTAGCGAGGAAGAAATATTCCTTAAATGGTTACATGATGCTGGCATTGGAAAATTAAAAATATTTTAGAATCAAAATGAGAACTTCATTTTGACCCCAACCACAAGTTCAGGTACAAATTTCTCAGTTAGAAAGATAAAACCCAAGCTAAGAACCATTCCTGTCTCTCTACACAATGCGTTCCAATTCCCTTGCATACCCCAGTGTTTGATTAATGAGTTGCAATGAAGGAATCTCTTTACTTGGAGCAGACTCTTTCGCTTTTTGGAAATACACAGAGCCATTCCTTATCTCCCACTCCGGATGCTCCTGCAGTTGAAAAGAAACATTGATTGTTCTCTAAGACATGTTACTAATCGATTACATTAAACTCCACAGGTGACCAAAATAGGTGGAATGTAGAAAGGTCCAACTATAATATAAGCCAAGCCAAATGCCTACTGCAAGTACAATACAAATAGACACCGACTTATTGAAAAGAAGTATAAATATAAAATGAAAAACAAAATCAGGACAAGGACAAGGACAAGGAAGCAATAAAAATTTAGAGATTGACTCTCCACAACAAAGAGACATGATATGCTAACGCAGATCATCAAATATCAACATTCTAAGCATCCTTTAAATTAAGTAGGGTAATCACAGTGAGTCCAAGCAGAGAACGTAAATACAAAAGTTGGTGCCCGACAGATACCAAGGGGTGAACAAAAATGAAGTTAAACTTAAACAAGTCCAAATATAATCAGGCATTCTTCAAAACAGTTATTATTATTAACCATCTTGATAATTGGGGAAGACTTTCAAGGAAAAAGTACGATGTTTAAAAGCATAAGTGAAAAAAGAAGACCTGTTCTTTTCAGAAGATAACAAGGAATCATCCATCAGTAAGGATTCTGCACTTCCCTAATTATCTTGATGCTCTTTTCTTCTAGATGAGAAATAACTATGAAAAAATCTGAAGGTCCAGACAAACCTCAGAGACGTATTCCTCTAATTCCAAATTAGAGGAGAACATCAAGATTTGCTTAGCATCCTGTAGTGATAAATAATCATATGCCTTCTCACTGCAGCCTGCGATTTCATCTCTGCAAACAAATCCACATATATCCCATTATAAACTTAAGCAAATCTACCAAGAAATATTGACAAACCTTCATAACTTGAGCCTACCTCAATTATAATATTTCATAAAGAAAAGCTTACAGTCCAGAATATTGTGTATTTAAAACATTATAAACACAAAAGATCCTACGAACACTGTACACTTAAAAAGGCAGCATATTCTCCATAGACTAAAGATGGTGAAAAGATAAACCAAGTTCCAATTTTTCAGAGACAATCAAACACATCTGACA
Organism: Pinus tabuliformis; assembly: GCA_031772625.1. Classification (NCBI taxonomy): domain Eukaryota; kingdom Viridiplantae; phylum Streptophyta; class Pinopsida; order Pinales; family Pinaceae; genus Pinus; species Pinus tabuliformis. The sequence goes on along the minus strand of CM062819.1, from coordinate 1,333,261,124 downwards.
ATGGCTTTTTATCTCTGATATATCTAACTCTTAGATGAATAGCAGAACAGCTGTCAAGATTATAATTCAGTAATAATGTATACGATAAAAAAGAAAAGAAACTGGTTATTTTCTTTATGATCCTTCTTTATAATACTCCCCCTGTCTGCACGACCTCCTCTAGCTCATGAAAGATTACCTATTTAGTAATCAAGTGGAAGAGATCTTCAATAGTAGTTCATGGATGAATAAGGGATCATGTTCTTCGATGGAAATGTTCCCGAGAGATGATCTATCAAAGAATGAATGTCCAAGTGGCTCATCAAGGATTTCATAGGGCCCATTAACGGATAGCTTCTGCAAGAGTGCTTAATCATCATAAGCTCCCCCTAACTGTATGCATGGTCTTCCTTTTTGGCAGACTCTCCCCATCAAATACTTGGAATATCGAGGATGACATCATCAAGTCAACAACATGTGTTGTTGGCTGGTGAGTTCAAGAGACTTCCAGATTGTGTTTGCTTCCTTCTCCATACTTGTGTAACCTTTTTCTCTGGTATGGTTCTAGCTTGTGTAGGGGCCCAAGTCAAGTTACAATCATGTGCCATATGTCCAATGTTATGACACTTGAAGCACTCTATATTGTTCATGTATAAAAATTCATGACTTCTTCTTGCAAAATTGCTTCTTGGAGATTGACGGGGACCATAATAATTATCTTTGTGATATGCCCTACAATCTTTTGCCATGTGCCCAAAGTTTGTACAAGAATAACAATAACCAAGAAATATACTTTGGTACCTGGGAGAAGGTTTCCTTGATGTACTTCTGAAGTCTTTTTGCCTTGGGATTATTTGATGATATTCATTGCCTTTTGTATTCTTGACACCATTTGCAAGTCTTCTTGGAGTAGGATTTCTTTCAATGTGTTCTTGATTCTTCTCCTTGCCTTTGCTGGAACTGGGAGCATCAACATTTCTTCCAAGCTTCCTCACATCCTTGTTGTTTGAAGCATTAGGGTTTGCATCATTCTTGCTTGAGGATTCACCTACATAGCCGAGACCTGATTTATCAAGGGGAGACCTTTGATGACTTAGGATGTCATCTAGGGTTTGAGAACTCTTCAAGTTCTTATTCAGCAAGTCAACTTCCTTTTTAAGAAAGACAATTTCTTCTTTCATGTTCTTGCATTCTTCATCCTTCTTTGATAGTATGATCTCCATTTCTTCCTTCATCTTAGTTGCTTCACATGATTGGGCCTTAAGAGAAGTGATTTCTGATTTTAACTTGGTGATGTCATCATCCTTTTCTTCTAGTTGGCATATCATGGTGTTTCTCTCCTTTTCTGCTTCATCAACCTGTCCTTCTATGATTACCAATGCTTCCATTGTCTTCTCAGCTCCTTGTGCTAACTTTTTTGCTTCTTCTAGTTGAGATTTGAGGAAGAAGACCTCTTCCTTGTATTAACCAATCTCTGCTTCAAGTTTGTTCAAGCTTTTGTGCCTTTGTTCAAGGTGGCTTGACAATATATCTTCCTGTTTCTTTGACTTATCCAATTGATTTGTCATGGATATGACTTCTTCATGATGCTTTCTCTTGTTTTGATGAAATTTTTCCTTAATCTTGGTGAGTTCCTCGTCTCTTTCTTGTACTTGAAGCTTGACAAGGTCAACTTCCTTCCTTGTCTTGTCCTAGTCACCAACTTGCGCTTTCTTCTTAAGTTCCTCATTTTCTTTTTTCAAATTGTTAATCTCTTCCATGGTAGCCATAAGTTTAGTGAGGAGATCTTCTTCAAAATATTTTTCATTCTCTTCATCTTCTAGGTCTTCTTTAGCCTTGATGTTATCACTCTTATCTTCAGCGTCCTTGATGGGCTCTGGATTTCCTTCTTGTTTTCCATCATTTTCTTGACTAGAGATCATTGTCAACGCTCCTTTTGAGTGAAGATCATGAAGTTTATCCCATATGCCTTTTGCTGACGAACATTTTTCAAAATTGGCCTTCATAGAATCAGGTAGCCCATTCAAGATTGCTTTCATTGCTCTTGTATTATGTTCCTTGGATTCTCCATCCATCATGCTATCAGTAATCACCGATTTCCAGACTTCAATGCCTTGAGTCTTTAAGAAATTCCTCATTCTTGCTTCCCATATATCAAAGTTTCCATTGAACAATGGAGCCTTCACAAATTGATTGACTTCAATTTCGGTGGTTGAGGGAGACACATCTTTAGGAGGATTGAAGACTTTCTTCCTTGGCTTTGCCATTTGTGTTCTAATGATCAACCTTCAAGCGGTTAGGATTTGAGTGAAGGCACTGGCTCTGATACCAATTGTTGGAAATATTGAGAGGGGGTGAATCAGTATTCATTTTCAATTGTTACTTTTACCAATTAGATCACTTATATTTAGAACACAAAATGAACAACAATAAGAATAAATGTTTTTATTAATTTCTTCAATAAATCAAGTACAATATATGTAGGGTTCCAACCCTGGATGAAAACACCGATCTTCAATCTCCCAGGCTCCAATATTTTGCCAAGCACCAACTTGGTCTTTTATGAGGCTCCAACCTCTAGGGCACCGACCCTATCTTCTCAAGGCACTGACCTTGCGTTTTAGAGGCTCCAACCCCTAGGGCACCAACCCTCTGGGCTCCAACCCACTGCTATACTTTGTCTAGATATGTTTGGTAGTAACTCACGGCTCCCTATGTCTTCTTCAACGAGCCCTTGTCAATCTTCAGCAATGCCTTCACTTAGTCTCCACATCACATCATCAATGACAACCTTGATCTCCTTGAAGGTGTCACCACTGCTCTTCATCATACTCAAACTAGATCTCCAAGGTCGCCTCATGATGACTTTCAATAATGCATCATGGTCTTCAAGATTTACTCCAAGTCTTTATTGTTCAAGCCTTCAATTCCTTGACTAGGCTGCAGGTCCTTTACACCTCCAAATGTTACTGCCCATAGATTAGTGATTAATCCAAGCCTCCAAGAGATGACTGTTCGTTGTCTGAGATTTCAAAACAAGTGTGACTGTCCCTCCTCAGGTGGCTGTCCACAGATTTGGTCACAGGTCCAAGGCTTGTCAATTCTCCACAAGATTGTAGGTCGAGGCATTGTAGCCACAGGTCTGAAATCTGAGGTGAAGTATATCTACTGGCAGCTGTCTGAGTTATTTTAGGCTACTAGTTGCAATATCAAAACCTCCACAACACATGTCTGAGCTATATATGTAGGAAACTGTCTAGTACATTATTGTCCCACAGTTATATCTCCTCCACAGATCTGTCCTATCTGAGCTCCAAAGAAACACTGGTCTTTACTTCAAATATCTTCAACAGATGTGTTCTATCCGAGCTCAAAACTGAGCCAATGTATAAGTCTCCACAGGTCTCAAAGAGGATATTGCACAGCTTCTCAAAAAAATGTATTATCGGTGAGTATACTTCAGAAACTTCACAAGTCTGCAACTGTGGCTTCATGTGTTTGCAAAATAATATGTAATGCTTCCATAAGTTCATTTCACATAATTCTGGAGTGTAATGACTACCGACAAATCTGCACTTCAATTTTTAAGAAATATGCGCACAGTTCGAAGGGTATTCGTGTTTTCTCCCACAGGTCCGAGTTCTTCAAGTTGTTTTTCCCTTGATCTTTACAGCAACTAAAATCTGCAACCATAGATCGAATTATCCCAGCAAATAAAGATCTGCACTGTAGAAATATCTCCGCAAAGAATGATTTGTTTCATTGACTGGTTCACGAGATGTTAACTTTTTTATTCTGTTTATATCTGTTCCCACCTAATCCATATTACCAAATGGATTTTTGAGTTGTATATATACCATTTTTATGAGCCGAATAGTTATGACTGTATGAGAACCGACTGAGTATTATTTGGAGCCGACCAACTCAGCGTTTGGAGAGTCGACATGTGATGGTGGAACGAACCTTAATATTCCAATGTATTTTACTCACGCCTAGCGTGGAGCTGCTGTTATATATGGCATTCCCTGCTTTTAATTTTCAAAAGGTAATTGTTTTGTATTTACATTTAAACATGTTTTTTATTAACAATAGTCACGACTTATTTAAAAAGAGTTGACATATTTTTATAAGTCGTCTTTTGTTTTTTCTTTGGTAATAAGTCCAATGTTATGTTATATAGGGTTCTCTCTTTTTTTAATATAATATCTTTGTAAAAATATGCATAAAGTGGAGGTAGCTATTATAAAGGTTTTATTAATATATTTAAATTAATAATTTTGTTATGGAAGGATGTTAAGGAATGGATAGCTAAAAAGTGTTTTGAGGTTTCCTTTTTTTCAAATAATAATATTTTTTTATTAATAACTTTTTAGAGTTTCAAGATTTTTAGGAATTTTATGGAGCTATAGAATAATGATTCAAGGATTAACACAAGGGAATTAAAGGATTAGGATTTTATCAAGAATATTATCACAAGGTTAGGGTTTCATTATATTGCTATTTAGGGTTGTTTTTAGGGATAGGGTTTACTCCACTACACTTAGGGTTTGCACATGTACCTCTTAGGGTTAGGGTATCATGAATTTGGCACTTAGGGTTAGGATATTATTAAGGTTTTAGCCATCTTCAACAATGCCATATTGACATCAATGACAACCTAGATTAACAGTAAGAACCCTAATCCTGCTTCCCCCCTTCATTTCCTAGCTGAGCTCCTAAATCCTTAAACTTTGCCTGGAAATTAGCTCCTATTTCCTAGTGCACGAGGAACCACTATTATTTAGGAAATACCTTCTAAATCCTAGCGCATTCCTCAAGGAAATTCCTCCTACTAATCTGTGCGCAAGCTTCTTCTTGGCACATTCTTCCTCTCACAAGCTCTTGCACACAAACCCGTGCTCTCTGTTACTTTGTCTCACCAAATCGTGCTCACAAAACAATTGATTAATTCTATGCCTTCGTCCTCCTTATAAGCAATTCAAATAGGCTAAATCTAGCAAGTTTTATTTTTGGAACTCAACATGTGATCGATAAGTTAGCCAAGTCTAAATGACTCATCCAACTCGTCTTGCCTCAATTTAGAACTTGTGACTCATTTGTCTTTTTCCAAAGATAACTCACACTAGAAGAAAGACAACAAATTGAGCCTTCCACTCTAGCACATCATTCAAACTGCTTCATGCACTGTCCTAATTTACAAGAACTCGCCCTAACTTTTAGGAACCCGTGCATGCTAAGGAAAAAGTGGTTGTGGTCTCTTTGACTAGGGCACAAGTCAAATAAGGACCTTTCTCACTACTATTTTCAACATACATTTTTCAACACCGAAGACTACTAATGTCACTGCAATTCAGTCTTGTCATAATAACTCGCACTAGAAGACAACAAATTGAGCCTTCCACTCTAGCACATCATTCAAACTGCTTCATGCACTGTCCTAATTTACAAGAACTCGCCCTAACTTTTAGGAACCCATGCATGCTAAGGAAAAAGTGGTTGTGGTCTCTTTGACTAAGGCACAAGTCAAATAAGGACCTTTCTCACTACTATTTTCAACATACATTTTTCAACACCGAAGACTACTAATGTCACTGCAATTCAGTCTTGTCATAGAAATTCACACAAAGTATCTAGTAACAGCAAGATTCCACAAAAATTTAATTTAGGATGGGCAAATCCCTTCTCAGTTCGAAAATTTTATTGATCACTCCAAGGATCCTATCATCTTGTATCATCAAAGATAAAAACTCGAAGATTTCTGAAAGTTGCGAATAGATTACAAGATAAAGAAACAAGAGGGCACGCCTTGTCAGCAATAAGCTTTGACGACAAAGCTTCTTTGAAGAGGAAGGCAATATTGTGAATGTAAATTATTAATAATAAATAGTTAACAATGATTAGCATACTGAAGGGGCATCTGCCTGGGTATATAAGCAGGCCCTCATTTGTAAAAATTCCATCATCTCATACCTCTTGTACATTTCTATATAAATATACTACTTGTCCTATAATGGATATTTACATATTTCAGATCTTCTAAGTATTCTGCTGCATATATGAACTTTGTTCATAACAAAAAAATTGTGGATGTGCATCAACAGAAGTAGGTGAGTTGTACTTTGTTCAGGGTAGATTGGTCATCATAGTTGTTGCTGATACCGAGCCCTAGTTGTCTTGTATCAGGGCTGATTGTAAGGGCCATGATCCCTGGTACAAGAGCCCTAGACTGTTCTATTAAATATTTGTAATATAACGAAGATGGGTTGAAAAAATTGTGTATTGTGTACAAGTTGATTCACTGTTGTGTTTATTTTGTCGTGGCATTTGAGTGCGTTTGCATTGGAGATTTCAAGAGCCAAACTAGATTCTTGAGTACCATGGAAATTCAACAAGGGGAAGCAGGGGCTGTTTCTTATCTCAAAACCCCGGCCCCCACTTATTGTTCTATTGCCATTTCCCATTACATTTCATATTTCTGGAAAATAGATACCAAGGACTACATTGGTTAAGTTGATCCTCACGAGAAATTTGTTCTTGAATAAGTAGGCGTGCTATAAAATCTATTTAATATTTGGGACAAAACATTAGATACGCCTGTGTCTAAATGCAAGCAAAGTTTGGCAGCCATTGCTTTTCTGAAAATGTGGAGTCCTTATGTGCATAGTTATGTTCCCTATGGCCACAGCCTACCACTGTAGCAAATCTTGACTCTGATTCAAAGGAAGAACCAACAAAAATGCCACATTAATAAGATCTGGGAGAGCTTTTATGACAAAGAGATATAACAAAACACAAAATAACAAGTAAGAGCATTAATATAAACAATTATTACCATAGTAACCAAATCTGAACCTATCTCCATGCAAAGATGTAGTTCAATAACTTGCCTTTTCTTCAACATGTGTATAAATATGGATAATCTATAATATAAATCACTAAAAAACTGAAACAAAGAAAATAGAACTTCACCTGACAGTTTTTGCAAGAAGGTCCATGAAATAAACATAAGTTTCATGCGGGACTGCCTGCCGAGCACTGAGAACACGATTATAGGCACCTTCCATGAATGATTGCTCTAATTCGACAACATGCTTAATGCATGGATTCTCAAGTGCCTCAGGTGAAAGGAGCTCCAGCTCTGTGTGAAATTCTGCAATTCTATTTTGCACCAGAAGACGCAGTAAATTGAGCCCCAGGATCGGATATTCCTGAGCAGATGGTGGAATAAGATCTCTGTATCAAGACAAAAAAAAAAGGAGAATGAAATGCTGACTACAATCCGATATACACTACAAGACAATTAATCATCAGGAGGAAGATTAAAGCCAGCAATTAATTGTAATATGTCCATGAAAACAGCAGTGGCATTTCTATGAGATTGCAACAATTCTACTAATATACCATTCAAGCAAACAAAGAAGACCACAAATTTAAAGGGATGCTAATATTATCTACTGATGGGAATATACAGAAAAATCATTTTCAGCAACCAAGATAACAAATCATTAAGATGAATATTAAAGCCAGCAATTAATTGCAATATGTCCATGAAAACAGCAGCGGCATTTCTATGAGATTGCAACAATTATACTAATAGCCCATTTAAGCAAACAAAGGCCACAAATTTGAAGAGATGCATATATTATCTACTGATGTGAAGATACAGAAAAATCACTTTCAGCAAACAAAACTTGATCCTGCCCAAGCAAAAGCAGGCAGAAAATTTAATAATACTACAAGAATGACTCTTAAAAATTCATAAACACAATCAACAAGCCCAGCGTACCAGGCTTCAAGAGCCATGAAATAATATCTAGACATTAAGTTATGGAAGACCTCCACCAGCAACCAACTGTATATTAATTCATTTTCTTTACAGTTTGTTTATGATAATAATAGAACAAACGAAGAAGAGGTCCACATATGGTATACCCATACAGGATCAACCCAAACCTAAAGCATATTATGGAGCCAAGTCTAACTGATTTGCAGGAATTATAAAATAAAACAAACTGGTGCCACTAAGTGAATTCATCTAGAATCTTTGCGACCTGAAGCTTAAAGTGCATTCCCATGGATTCAAATGGATATAGAAAACAAGACAAAGCATTCAAATAATGCAACCTAAGAAAACAGCATATACATCAAAGCTAATCCATCCACACATGTTGGATTCAACGAATACAGGAAATAAGACAGGCTAGCGAACTAAACAAAATTGATCTACTATCAAGCAAGCTAAGCAAGCTGATAGAGATCAAGCTAATACATTCAAAATTCTATCAGAGCATTGTAACTACATGTATTCATCTAATCTGTCCATAGAGATCTGTAATGTTCCAAACTAGGAAATACAGTGAATATCCAATACATGCCCTCAACTACAGCAAGGAAATCAACACATGCAAGCACAAATTTACACAAGCAAGTATAAATCAGTGAACCATAGAATAGCAGCCATAAATCTGAGCCATTTTATTGAATTTCAAACTGGAACTGAGTACAATGGAGTGAAATGATAGAACCTGGGCTTGCTACTGCAAGTATGCAATACCCAGGTGAGAATCTAAGTGAAATTTCCAACTGAAATGGCTCAATCTGTCCAAACGCACTGCTCAGAAATTTCTGCTGCTGCTGCTGGAGAACACTCAACTGCTCCAAGAATTCTGAAAACTTAGAGGGAGGCTCCTCACACCCCAATGAACAAAACCCAGAAATAGTTTGAGCTAATTCCAGCTGACCCGAAATGCCCAAACTAGTGCGAAATTCCCAGCCCAAATCCTGCATAAAATCACCACTCCAAACTCTGCGTTTTATATGCCCACAAAACCCCTGCGCGGGCCCTAGAGAGGAGAAATTCAGCACTCTAAATAGCAGTGTTCTCAGTCCAGAAAACCTCCAAGGAAAAACTCGTCCTCCACAAGAAAAATTTCCTGCAAATTCTCCAGCTTGAGTTCCAGCAAATGCTTGCCCTCCCAAGCTCCACGAATTCCTCTACTGCGTCCTCCTAGAACTCGCACTAGCTGAGTGATCGCTGAAAACTGACCCTCCAAATGTCGGATTCTACTCTCAAATCCTCTTCTAGAGTGACACTCGGAGTTCACTGAAGAAGAGATGGAATTTTCGCTTGGAAATTCCTTGTGCTAAACAACACTGGTTGAATTGGCTAAGGAGCTCAAGTAAGCTCTCGTTCTAAAAATGAAATGCCAAAAGATGCAAAAGTGAGGCTCTTCTCTCCCTTTTATAATTGTCGCTCACCTCTTCCTTGTGGGCTCCACCAATTCGACCGTCCTTCTCATCCCTTCCCTTGGTGTTCAATTTTTCCTAAGGGGATTTGATTTCCCTTTTTGAGTGGTCCCCACAACCCATTACCACTTTAATTATTTTTCTCCTAAGTTTAGCCTTCTTTTCTCTCCAAAAATTAAATTGTGCCTCCACAAGCCACTTTTCCTAAGTTTATTTGCCAAAATATTTATTAATCGCCAAAATTGCGAAATTGAGAATTCTCCTTAGCAAAATTATTTATTGGGAACATGAAAAGATCTAAGATAATCCTTCAACAAGTGTTGGATTAAGATGAATATACAAAACAAAAGAGACTACTGCCTCTGAATTGCAAATTATCCATGCAAGTTATGCAAGCTGATAGAGATCAAGCTAATTCCCTCCCACAATTCTAAGAAGACTTACAAAATTACTTTGACTGAATGTGTTCAAGGTATGTGTGCAAGCTATCTAATCAGAACACTTAATCACCACTGACTCATTACTCCTGTAAGACTCATGAGATGAAAAAACAGAGCTAATGGTTGCAGAAAATATGCCACAGAAAAAATAGAAGATAACAAGAATCTGGAAAACGTTGAAACGGGTCAGGCAGTTAGACTTTAACTTACCAACATCGAATGTCCAGTTCAATCATACCATCTTAAGGTCAATGGCTCATATCATTGAATAAAAGAGTTACTATATACTGAATCAGGTTATCAAAGAGGATATCCATAGATTGTACATTCAGGTCACCTGGACCTCACCTCCAATGAGCCTGGGCTCAAAGATATCCTTCTAGCTAGAGCACATTTTGGATATGGGGAATAGCATCATCATCTGGCCGCCACATACGCACAGGCATTGGATGCACTCTCTCAAGGTTCACTTGAAGAGCTTTGGGTCGGCTCTCATCGACCCCAGATAGAGACAGATGATCTACCACGATATGATAGGATTTGCCAGGTGTGCCACCTACATGAGCCAAAGACTAAGATGCACCTCATTTTTAGGTTCCCCCTATACTATGAGATAAGAAGATGTTATCCCTGTCTCTATAGGTACTTATGGGGGCTCCCTCTCTACTTTCTTCTAGTACCAGGGCAAGAGATGTTTAGCCCTCTTCATCAAGGAGATCTTCAACCACAAACCTCAACTCCTACACACCATGCCCCACCTTGAGATGACCGAGACGATCACTTATACTGCCATGTTGATCCCACAAATCAGAGCAACAACCAGCATGAAAAGTTCCAGAGTGCACCAAACAGCATGATGGTGAGACCATGGGTTTCTCCCCAACCTCTCCCTCTAGTGGGCCCACTAATATTATCAAGACCAATTCAAAGGTGTCGAGCCATTCATAACGCCACACATTCTCAAAGCATCAGAAAGATCAGCTCCAGACAAATCTAGAGTAGAGCACCTTTGGCCCATCAAACTACCTCCCAGTTCAAGAGGAGCAACCAGACATCCATTTGGATTTTCTTTCCTTCAACCTCAAACATTGGGAGTATCCCTTGTTCATACACCCACCCCCCAGTTGATTTTTTGTACCACCAGGAGGTATTCATGCATGCCTAAGTCAATCTTGAAGAAAAATCAAAATAAATTTATTTTTGGGGATATATATATGATGTGACACTTCATTTTCATCATCAATCATTCAACATATTCTCTCTTCTACAGTAGTCACGTGTGTGACAGAAAAAAGCCAAGATGACTGGAGTTTGACCAAGTAATCAATTTGAACCTAAGTTGCATGAAACGGGGAAACAGGTACGAGTTTCCGAAACAGGCATGGGTACGAAACGTGAACCCCCCCCCCCCCCCAATTTTGCAAATGGGGAAACACGATATATATATATATATATATATTATATTATATATTTAGGACATTTAAGAAATGTTATGTGCAATCATAAAGCATACATGATACATTATAATTTATTACATTTAAAGTTTAAATATTATGATTAAATTTACATCACATTTACTCATGAATGATCACATAATGAAAATAGCAAGATCGGAATATCCAAAATCAACTTTTATTATATATCAAAATCAGCCTTTATTATATATATGAGGCTGCAAGTACAATAAAGACTATGAGGCTGCAAGAACTATAAAGACAAAAGACCACTGTTGTCTTCCTCTTTTCTCCTTCGCTAAAATCGTTTGTCTCTAAGAGAAACGACTTGCTCAATTGTGTGATGAGGGAACGAGGCGAGAGTCTTTTTATAACTTGAGAGAAGCATCCACAAAATATTTTATTCGCCCAATAAAAAATTAGAACTGAAAAAACAAAAAAGAAAAATCACAATATGAAGTGGAAACTTCGTCGTACAGCCTGGAAACTCGTTTCCAGCCATACTAGCCACGTTTCCCCAGACCAAAAACTCATTTTCGGGCCGTATAGTGCGCATTTTCGTTTCATTTCATGGCTAAAACGGACCTGGGGGCAACGTTTCCTGCAACATAGGTTTGAACATTGATAAGAGTTGACCATTGACCAAAGTTGACCACATTGAAATATGACCACAAATTGGTCGCAGGGCCACAGATTGACCACAATTTGACTATTTGACCAATGTTGACTTCTATGTATTTTGGTTGGTCTAACCAATGTTGACCTACTAGAATTTGACCAAGTTTGAATGGCATTTTGACTTGGATTTTGACACAGATTTCTAGACAAATTAAATTTGTAAACCTTGTTAAAGAATAATTTCTCCCAGAAGAAAATTTGTTGGATTTTCTCCCAAGGTTGGGTTTCAAAAGGTAAAATTGTTGTCTCTATTGTGCATGATTGTCTCACTAATCTTCATTGTTTCCACTACATTTATTGATGATATTTTCTGAAGTGTAATTGCTCAATGATATCAATGGCATAAGAATACTATGTGAAGAATCATTAGGTAGTAAATATCTGGCAGAAAATAGTATTCTATTGTGCTCTTGTAGAAAATTCAACATGGAATCAAAGCCTTCTTGTTGAAAGAGTAAACATTAAAATCAGCCTAAGAAACAAGTGTTCAGCAACTCGATTAATTTTGCATCTCTTGCCAAAATGGCACCAAGTCTTAGAGTTGAAGACAGGTTAGATGGTGCCATCAACTTCAGATATTAGAAGACCAGGATACTCCTTATCGTGGAAGAGTGAGCTTCAGAATCATGTGGAGAAAATCATTCCAAAGCTAGAGGAACCTAAGGAGAAATCCAAGACTAAGAGGATGGTCATGGGTTGAGGTTGACTAGATGCTCAGAGATGGGAGGTCTCTAGGAGCAATATGTCTTCTATGAGGGGACCATGTCAGACAGTCGGATATGCTTCAATGATAGAGGGAGCAACAGTAGCAGAGGAGGCAGCCAGAATTGCCACAGGAGGATTTGCTTTAGTGTTAGAGGGAGCAACTAGTCAGGGTGACCAGAAAGCAGTTGTGGTGATGGGTCCAGTGGAGGAAGCTAGCCAATTTATGGTTGAGCCAAGACATGCAATAAAGCATGTGTTGAGGTACCTGCGTGGTCCAGTTGGATATGGTTTATGTTTCAGGTGGTGAAGTAAGGTTGGAGGGATATACTGATTCACATTAGGTCGAGAGTGTAGAGGACAAGAAGAGCACCTCAAGGTGCTACTTCAGCTTGGGATCAGCTATGATATCTAGGCTAAGCAAAAGCAGACTTTTGTCACACTCAATACAACAGAGGCAGAGTATATCGCATCCATTGTCGCAAATGATGAAGAAATGTGGCTTCGGAAGCTTCTTGTGGGACTATTTGATCAAGTCACTTCATCCGAGACATGGTGCAAAAGGGAGTAGTGAAGCTCTAGTACATATCCACAAACGAGCAGATTGCAGACATTCTCACCAAGCCTCTATCTAGAGCAAAGTTTGTATACTTCAAAGACAAGCTTGGCGTGATGCAGAATGTCTCCCTCATTGAGAGGGAGCATTGATGTCTTTGCAAGATTGGGTATACCATCTCCTGAGAAGCCAAACGTACTTGGTTGGGTCATGTTGATTTGACCAAGGGAGATGGATACATTCACCTGGGTAGCCATAGGGGACTTTAGTTGGGTCATGCTGATTTGACTAGGGGCGAATGGCCTAGGACAATTGCAGGATTGGACAGATCTTCTCCTAAGAAACCAGAAGGACTTGGCTAGGTCATGCTAACTTAACCAGAGGAGATATATGAAATTCATCTAAGAAGCCATAAAGGACTTTGTCTAGGCTATGTTGATTTGGCCAAAGGTGAATGGTCTAGGGGCAGATCCTATCTTGAAAAACCATGAAGGACTTTGGCTGGGTCATGTTGATTTGACCAGAGGAGATTGATAAATTTACCTGAGGAGCAATAAAAGACTTTAGCCAGGCCATTCAGATTTGGCAAGGGGTACATGGCCCAAGAGTCACATTGCCTACTCCAAGATGGAGCGATCTACAAACGTGCATGTGAGGAGTCACAATGCCTACTCCAAGATGGAGTGATCTATATTCTATAGACATGCATGTGAGGAGTCACAATGCCTACTCCAATATGGAGTGATCTATAGATATGCATCAACATAGCAAGCTCATGAACTTTTCTTATGGAGGAGAAATTTCAACCAAGGGGAAATTTGTTGCAGCCAAGAAGAATACCTCCCTCGCTAAGAGGGAGTGTTGATTTTTTGTAACATCGGGAGGTATTCTCGCATGCCTAAGTCAATCTTGAAGAAAAATCAAAATAAATTTATTTTGGGGGCATCAAGTTGGCCTAGCCACATGAAAGGGTTTGTCCCTTGAGCTAATTCACCCCCATTTGATATATATATATATGTACGTGTGACAGAAAGGGGTCGAGTTTGTTAAACACAACCATGGCGAAGATAGAAGATAGGAAAGATAAGCATTAGATGCATCTCTTATTCACATGATATACATTTATAATACATTGGCGTATATATATATATATATATATATATATATATATATATATATATATATATATATATATACGTGTGACAAAAAGGGGTTGAGTTTGTTAAACACAACCATAGCGAAGACAGAAGATAGGAAAGATAAGCATTAGATGCATCTCTTATTCACATGATATACATTTATAATACATTGGAGTGACTCTTGGATTCATTTTCCAAGGTCTCTTGGACTCCCTTTGACTGTTCAACTTCCTCACCATAACCCTTGGTGGATTAGGTGTCCAACATTCCCCCCCTTAATTCGAAGGGGTATATATGAGTCCAAGAAGAGAGTTGTAATACAAAATGAGCAAAAATGCATGGCAACACTAGGCTGAATGTGCTCTCTGAAATGTTGGTATAAAGTGGTGGTTTAAGGATGACCACCAACACTGGAATGCTTAGTGCAGTTCTTGAAACTCTTCCAAATCTGGCAAGAATTTGAAATCTTCTGCTAGAGGAAGTGTCCCTAATGCTTTGGAGAGGGAGACCTTCAACTTGGAAAATGTAGGTCTACAACCTGCGGTGGTTTAAGGATGACCACCAACTCTGGAATGCTTAATGCAATTCCTAGAACTCTTCCAAAGCTGGCAAGAAGCTGAAGTATTCTGCTACAGGAAGTGTCCCCAATTCTTTGAAGAGGGAGAAGCTCAACCTCAAGAGGGAGGTCTCAAGTTTCAACCTCGCATAGAGGGTTTAAGGTTGACCACCAACTAAAGGCATGCTCAGGGGCATCTTTGTTTCTAGTTACAAATCTGAATCTGGTATGGCAAGTTGTGGCTCAGGGTTGCTTTATGTGGCTTTGAAACTTGTATATGACCATCACTTCCCCCCCTTTCAGATACAAGGTGAGAAGATGGAGAAAACTCAACTGCAAGATTGTTCAATACTCTAGAATAAATTATGTTATATGACTGAAATATCTTTTTGGTTGTTGAAGCCCATTACCAAGAAGCGATCCATCCAAGATGAATCTTTGTTCTTGCAGGAGGCTTGTTTTTGAAGCATCTGTTTGATTTTATGACAGTGTTCACATGGATGAAGATCAAAACTGTGGTCCTTCATATGGCCAACTCTATCACAGTATTGGCATTTAACAAATTTTGGCTACCAATGTGGAGGAGCAGAATCTGGAACAGGTGAAGGTGAACCGCCATGAAGAAACCCAGCACTTTGATATTGAATGGGCTTGGAATAGTCTGGAATATGAAAGGATGCCTCCTTATCATATCCAAGGCCTGTTTTGTGCTTGTTATGGGCAAGCTCTTCCCAAGGTCTAATGATGGGCTTGGGAAGTGCACACTGAACTATTTCATTTGCATGCAAATCTGCTCTTGAACTAGGCACTGAATGTGAATCAACCTCAACTTTATATTCTTGTTGCTGATGGGAGTATGTCTTAATGTTCTGAAGAAAAACAAGTTCAAAATGATAACTCCACTATTGTAATTCTTCTTGTTGAAGCTGAGATTCAAGTTGCAAAAAAAAACAATTTCGTCATGTGCAGTTTGCAGACAGGTCCGAATGTCAGAGAGAGTGTCTTTGCCAATTTCAATTGTATCATGACCATTGGAGTGCATTAAAGTATTTGGCAACTCTAATAACTCAGTAATTCTGACCATTTTTCAAGCTCAACCAATAAGTGCAAGTAAAAATTTTGGCCTCAAAGATAGAAAATGATACCAACACAAATTTTTTAGGTGTATAATTCAACTCAACAAAGATGTGAGAGGGAGATATTACTGCCTTGTACATGTCATGAGATCAAATATTGTTGCTAAGGAGGATTTTAGAAATAATACTGACAATAAAACTCACAACTAGCACTTCAAATTCCACCCTCTTACACCAATAGCCTTCGTTGGTTTCCTTGGATCAATTTGAGTTTCAACCTCCTTCCTTTTGAAACAATATCAACTCTATAAAAGAAATTCAGTAAACCTGCCAGAAACTTAGTTCATTGTACGTAGATGTTCGTTACTGCAATGGCACATATAAATGGCTTGACTTCAAAGCTCAATGCACATGGATGCTTTGGCATTCAATACATCAACGAAAATATAATTCAACCCATCTTATTGTAATTCAATGCATCAAATTGAGGCACATATAAATCAACGCGTAAATGAATCAACATTGGAGATTTGGCAACAAATATAATATACAAATAACACTGACTACAACATACAATTAACTACCACAGATATGTATTGAATCTCGAACCACAATCATTCAAATAGCTCGAACAGAATACATAATCAGCCTCAACCAAGACATATGAATTGTTGCTCAGCATTGTTCAAAGCATGTAGTTCACGTTCAACGCACCATTCCACACACATAATAGAAGGAGAAACTCATTGCTTCATTCACCATTCCAGCATTCAATATAATGCCAAATTGTTTTGTATTCCCTTCAACCTTCAAATCTTCAAGCAGGCTAACTGTGACGGTGCCCAAGCAGCGACAACCAAAACCTCCATGAGTCCTACACGACAGCACCCAATGTGGTTATTTTACCTCTCGCTAATCACCAACATCGATTTGCCCTCACTTCTTTGTCTACCTTTTCGATCAGCCACTGGTTTTCACGCTCATAACTCTAGATTTCGAGCGCACTGCGCTTTCTCTTGCATATCAAAAATATTTATTTTCTCTCCGCTTTATCCCATTTAAGTTAGTCAGGAAAACAGTGAAAAATGGATGAAGAACATGGCTCGTATGGGGCAGAAATTCCAAATATGAAGGACGAAATACTAGATTCCCAACTGAATAAGAACGAGGGTGCCTCTGAAGACCCCGCTGTGAAGGAATGGGAAGAGAGGTGGACTGTGGCCCGAACACAGGAGTTTGAAGCGGTGGTAACCATTGTATGGTATTACTACTGGGAGCATTGTATGGTATATATTATAGCGTATGGAGCCATGGTATTACCACGCAGCTGGGAGGAACGGGCAAAGTATTACTACGGAGGAGGAGGTATGGTGATGCCACGGAAAGGTGGGAAGCGCAGTGGGAAGAGCGCAAGAGCTTCAAAACGTCAACAGAAATCTTCAAGAATCCTTTCCCTAAAAAAATTCTTGGATTTGAAGAATTAACTGCTCTGAAGATCTTTTGCAAGGCAATTCAACAGAATCCTCGGATCATTAAATCTTTAACCGAATCAAGAAATTTGACACCCAGGCGCTAAGTGAAATAAGCCAGCAAAGTTGTTTTGGAACAATAAATGCAGGTAACTTTGTGCACAGTTGTGCATTACAATCCTCTACTTTCTTTCGCCTGCAACGCCCCTTATTCTCGAATTCACCTTACCTATGTGCATGCAAATGAGTTCTCTTGAAGAATTGTGACAATGAGTTCAAATGGGCTAAGTCCCATGCGGTTTAAGCGACAGTCAACAGAGAAAATCGTTGGTTGAAAATGATGACAGTGTTGGCGGAGGCAACATCAACAAATTCAGAGATAGCTTTTACAAAAAATCTATTCCCTCAAGAAATCGAAAACGCTAATTAAAACAATGATCACACTTTCTTATAATGAGATTCGAGTAGGTCTCTGCAATTGCAATGGGCGCTATCCTTGTAAGTAGGCAGTATCTCTATCTTCTAGTGCATAAATGACGCGCAAGAAGAGGAAAAATGTTTCTAAAGGCAAAGAAATATGCATTAGCAGTAAACATGCTTTTAGTGGGTTGTCTGCTTGTGATTCTTGTTAAATTTCAAGCCTGAGCCAAGGAATGTAGGACTGACAGCAGAGAGGCGAGCCAAGTGGATGACAGATAATCGGTAGCATGGTAGGTTGAAGCGGTAGATATGCTATGCAGAGGTAGGTCTGAGACGCCTGACAAGCCAAAACGGTAGAAACACTGAGCTGAGAACACTTGTCTTTTTCAATTTTATTTTATTTTGACTCTATGACAGAGAACACAACTAGAATTTAGCTGACAGGACATTCACTAATTGATGGCAAAACTGATATGCACAAAGAGGCCACAAAACCAATGGCTCAATCTAGAGCAGCCTCAGAATTCCCAAGCTTTGATACCATGTTAAACAAAACCATGGCGAAAACAGAAGATAGGAAAGATAAGCATTAGATGCATCTCCTATTCATATGATATACATTTATAATACATTGGAGTGACTCTTAGATTCATCTTCCAAGGTCTCTTGGACTCCCTTTGACTGTTCAACTTCCTCACCATAACCCTTAGCGATTAGGTGTCCAATAGAGTTGACTAGAGTTTGACTGAGTAATCAATTTGAACATTGACTAGATTTGACTGCAAGAGCAGAGCATAGTTGACTGCAGGCTAAGTGTCGAATTTTAACCTTCAGATTCAAAATTTCAGGAACCGCAAAATAATTTGCATGTTTGATAAAGGTTCGCCATGAGGTTTGTTGGCCGTGAGGTTCGCTTCGCTGTGAGGTTCGTTGGTCGTGAGGTAAATAGGGGATAATCTTAATCAATCCACTCAACTGGTCGCCTCATAATTCATCTCACCTCATAACCCGATGGCTCACTCCAAGAGTTTGTAGCATTGTTAAACATTGTTCAGTCGAGACTTGTCCGCTTTGACTAAAACCTCCACTACACAGGTGACAACACTCCATTGCACAGTGAACAGCGCTCCATCAATTTATGGATTCAGCGGACAACACTACACAATGGACTTAGTTTCGGTGAAAAATAGACAACACCTTATGTTTTAATTTTTATATATGTTTCTTAATGCTTTTTTTCATTTTCATTAGTTGTATTTTAATTTTAAGTTTACATGTACAAAGATAAAATTAAAATATAGTTTAATATAATGAAAACATAATAAACATAAAATTATATATATTGAAAAATAATTACATATAAATATAAAATAAGTTTACGTTTTTGCATAGGTGGCTCCTATCTGGTCCCTCCCCTTCTAACTGGGTGATAACATGTCCCCATCAATGGGGAATGTAGATCTTCCTAAAAATAATTGTGGCTCCTCGGATTCTCATGCAATTCGGGCCCATCAATCTCTAGTTAGCTCTGCTTCTCATGGTGAATTTGTCAATAGCTCAACTGGTTTGTCACCTTCTACTTCAGTAGTTTCCAAGTGCAACATTTCTCGGGCTCTAGTCCGACAGGTGGAAACAAGGTTTTTCCTTCAATTGGGGTTTCGGCTTCTTGTCCTTTTTCCTCTGCTTCCAATGGTTTTCAAGGGTTTCAGGGTTTTCATCCTTTTCCATGGAGTTCAGGTCTTCATCCTCCTTCTATGTCGTCATTTTTTTCTTCTGATTCCCCAGACCTAAGTTTTGGTTCCCTTTTCCCTATTGCTCCAGCCGTCTCTTCCAAGGGTTTGGGGTTTTGTGAAGATTTTATTAACCCTGGGGCTTCTTCAAGGGTCTCTCTCCCCTTCATTTCTCCAGATTTTCCCTCGTCTAGTAGCATTCTGAAGGAGGCGAGGGTTTTTGATAAGGTGGGTTTGGCTGCGTCGGAGAAAGGTTCGTCCAGTAAAGAAGTGAGTCTTTCCCAAGGTAAACGAAAATAAGGAAATTTTGTAAAGTTGAACGAGAATCTGCAAATGATTTCTGCTCTTGGCTTAGATGTAGCCATTCAACAAGCAGAAGACTTTAGCAGCAAATCTTTGGTTGGCAGGGTTTGCAACCACAAATTTGGGTTACCTTTTCTTCACGAATGGGTGGGACTGGGATCTTCGGTCCAGCCTCTAACAAAAAACCTTGTCTCTATTAGAGCACTTGCTAAAGGATGGGTTCACCTGAATTTTCAGGATGAGGAGGATGCAAAACTCAAGGACGGGAAGGTTCTAAAACTTGATTCCTCTCTTGCGATTTTCAAATTGTGGACCCCCCTCTTTGATGCTAGACGTGAGAAGACAGACACCATTCTTGTTTGGGTTCGCATTCTTGGCCTCCCGCTGCATTTGTGGCACGAGCAAATTTTTCGACATGTTGGAAACCGAATGGGGGCCTATCTGGACCATGACTCATCATACTTGTCCATCAGTGATACTTCAATGGCTTGCATTCTCATCAGTGTTAACATCCGAGGGGGGCTTCCGAGTGCTATGGAGCTAGGTCCTGGGATGGACCCCATTATCTTGGACTATGAGGGTATTCCATTCTGGTGTAGGCATTGCCATCAACACGGACATAATGCCAAGGACTGTGTTCTCTTGATGCAAAAGAAAGTGCACAGACCCTATGGCATTAATTTGGTGGGTGATCCTGGTTGAAAGTCCTATTCTCAGGCATCGTCGCCCCTGGCTTCCTGTTCGGTTTTCGTTGATGCTACTGCAATGGACCATGGCACTATCTAAGTGTCTGAAGGATCGCGTCCAGATATCCTCCCTCTCGTTCCCTCAACTCCAGATGGTGAAGGGAAAGGAACCTTGATGCAGACCACTTATCTAAGAATGGCCTTCATATGGAAAAAGATTTTTGGGTCATATTGGAGATGGTCAATGATCAATCCGTAGAGTCTTGTCGGCGACTTAATGGTGATTAGTTTTTGAACGCAACAAATGTCAGTTTATTGAATCTTTGGAGCCACTACATGCTTTTTTCTACAGCCGGTCACAGCTTCACATAGGTTTCAGTTTTGACAGTGGCCATTCCACTCTGGAATGTTGGTTTTTATATTGTTATATGTGGTTTATACAGGACTGTTATGGATGCGCTTTGGTTATTTTGATCCATAGTCTCTGCACTTTGTATAGACTGTTGTGTTATGCTTCCTCTATCTTGGTATTTCTGCCTATCATTGGCAATGTATTTATGCAGTTCAGTTTCTAGATGGAATGTTATCAGCAATGTCACTGGATCCGTGGGTCTGGGTAGTTGGATCCCCGAATCAGATACGGATTCGGATCCGCCGCCAAGATCCGCTCAGTTCACTTTAGAGCCCTGTTAAAAAGTGCGTGTCAGAACATTTCAAATATTATTGAAAAATCTATTGTTGGATCCTCGTGTCAGAACATTTCAAATATTATTGAAAATTTTATTGTTGAATCCCCCGATTATTTAGTGGCTTGTGTGGACTTTTGAAATTTTATTGAAAAATCAATTGTTGAATCCCGCGATTATTTAGTGGCCGACCAGGTCTGACAACAGCTTATTACTTTGCCAATTTTAAATTGCCATCTATCATAGGTTTAGTCTTGGATGGTTTATAATAAATTCAAATTAAATTAATAAACTCAATTCACTTTATAATCCAATCTAAATAGTTCGTGTCCCTTTAATTTAATTTATGTTTATAATTTTATAATAGTTGCTGTTATGTTTTACTTTAATTGTAAACTAATTAATTTGGATGAATACTTAATATTTAATACTTATAAATAATATATTAATTTTAAACTTATTAATAAAATACATAACTAATATATTAATTTTAAAGTTATTAATAAAATATATTAATTGTTTTATATAAGTATTACATTTTACAAATGTATATAAATTATAAATTATAAAATATAAAATTATAATTTTTATTTTTAAAAATATAAAAAATATATTTAAATTATTTGTACTTTAATTTTAAAGTTATTAATAAAATATATTAATTGTTTTATATAAGTATTACATTTTACAAATGTATATAAATTATAAAATATAAGATATAAAAATTATAATTTTTATTTTTATTTTTAAATTTATAAAAAATATATTTGAATTATTTGTACTTGTCGTTTCCTTGGCGTATCCGGATCCTGGCTTTTAAAAAAACTAGTGGATCCGAATCCGGATCCGGATCCGTATCTGGATCCGTATCCGCATCCTGGTAACTTAGGTTATTAGTAATTATCCTCTGATAAGCTTATTTCTTTTGCAGCTGTTTGCTTTCTTCCTGAATACACTCCTGAAGTGTATAAACAAAATGAAATTTTAATCATTTAATTATGAATGAAATTACACATCTTTTTCTTCGGAAGAATTAGAAAAAAAACAAAACAAAAAAAATTAAAAAAAAAAAAAAAGCATGTAACTGTCAAAATAATTTATATATATACCTGAACCTAATGGCGAACCTCATCCGAACCTTATTAAAACATTTGAATTTGAATCTTGCTGAAGAATAATTTCTTCTAGAAGAAAAGTTGCTGGGTTTTCTCCCAAGGCTGGGTTTTCCAGGGTAAAATTATGGTCTCTATTGTGCATGGCTGTCTTTCTCTGATCTTTATTGTTTCCGCTGCATTTATTGTTGATATTTTCTTAAGTATAATTGCTCAATGATATCAGTGGCAGAAGAATACTGTGTGAAGAATCATTAGGTAGTAATTATCTAGCAGAAAATAGTATTCTATTGTGCTCTTGTAGAAAATTCAACACCACCACCCCCAAGATAGTACAGCAGATACTTTTCTGATTTGTTTCAGATAACCTTGTGGGTAAACCCAAGGAATCCTTCCACACATTGGTGGATGTCATCCCTAGTAAACCTGTCAGCTTAGACAAGTGCATCTCACCTGAGGGGGATTCAAACTGGGCACCTGCCGGCACAGAACTAAAGAAGTAGAGCAATGTATATTCTATAATAGGAAAAGAAGCATTCACACCATAAATTCAATGCAGCTTAACCCATATAAGAATTGGGAGAAAGAATAATAGTTTGATTGTAACCTGCATTGCCAGGCTACAAGTATGTGGGAACTGGGAACAGGTACAGGTACAGCACTTTCCAAAACAGGGGATGGGTGTAGTCAAGGGTACATATATCAAAATTTTTATATACAAAAATATATGGGATAAAAAACGAACTGAAATTAATTTAGATCAGCAATGATTCAAATTCATTTATCGATTCAAACCATTCAAGATGAAATCATATCAGTGCCCACTGCTCATCAATTGATATTCATGATTCAACATTGAACATTATATTCCTTCCCTCTCCAAAGTCCAATCATGATATATAAATGGCAAACAGGAAAAACTAAAAACTTGAAACTTGATAAAGCTGAGGTATGAGGGCTCAAGGAGTAAAGAATGTTGCTAATGATGAAGAATGCTGAATGTGGAACCACTAGACACCAATGTTGCGAACATCGCCATTGGGATAAAATCAGCAAGGGTCCGGAATGCCAAAAAATCGTAAAAATCGGGAAAATATCGGTAAAAATCGGCAAACATCAGCAAAATTAAGATACCATAAAAATATCTTGAAAAAACGGCAAACATCGGCTAGGCCAAAAAATCGTGATTTTGAGATAAAATCGGGATGTTATTGAGATGTTTGCAACACTGCTAGACACCCAATTCCTGCGATGGGTGTACATAAGGGATGCATATATCAAATTTTATATATACAAAATATATGGGAAAAAAAAGAGCTGAAATTAATTTAAATCAACAATTATTTAAATTCATTTATAGATTGGAATCATTCAGAATCAAATTGTATCACTGCCCACTGTTCATCAATTGGAATTCATGATTCAACATTGAAGATTATATTCCTTCCCTCTCCAAACATGATATAGAACTTACAAACAGAAAAAAACTAAAAACTTTGAAACTTGATGAAGCTGAAGTATGAGGACTTGAGGAGGGAAGAATGTTGCTAATGTTAAAGAATGCTGAACCACTAGACACCCATTTCCTGCAATAAAAACAGTGAACAATGCCCTACATCCTCTCTTCTTCGCTGCTGATCTTTTCCAAGCTCACACGACCAATCTGAAAATTCAAAAGTGAGAATGAAATTGGGGTTAAAGATGTAAAAGGAGGGAGGAAGGACTTGGTTGTTTTAGGATCTCCTGGGTGGGCCCACAATAAATACAAGCCTATTGGACCTTTTAATTATTTAAAAAACATTTTTAGGTTGAAATTGGTACCGGTGTACACAAATTGGGTTAGGTCTCCAAATTCATCTGGAAAACAGCTGGGGATGCGAATGAATTGCAGGGTACATGTATGGGTGTTGAAAATTTAACACCAGATTTGATTTATTTTTCTCAAAATTATTTTATTACCCAGAAAATAATTTAGTAATTTACACTTGAATTAATTTTGAAACTGTGAAAAATAAGTACACTGGTGTCCACAACTTCAAAAACAAAATATGCAGCGGAAAAATAAATAAATCACCACAAAACAGCAGAAATTCCACCCAATAAAGTTCCCTTCACTTTCTATTAAATCTGGAAAATTTTAGGGACTAAACCCACAGAGAAATTACACAAAACACAGCAATATTAGAACCTGGAAATGGCTCAGTAATTTTTCGCCCAAGGAAATCAGCTGCTCTAGAAGATGATTTGGCCTTGGCAGATCTCAGCCTCCACTTGTACTTAATTTGGCCTCCCTATACGGCTGCACTCTGGAAGAATTTCAGCCCCCCTTCCTGAAGTTTCAACCTCTCCTTTGCTCCACATGGCCAGCTGGAATTCTCAGCCTCCTTTCTAAGTTTCAGCCTGCACAAATTTCGGCCCCCATCTCCTCCAAGTCTCAGCTTCCCTCTCCTTAACTTGGCCCTCACAAATTTTCTTTCCTAATATCTGCCGCACACTTTTCCTCTTTCTCCTTTTTCTCCTTAGTCATTCGAGCCTCTCACTCGAGAAAATCGCTTCCTCTAAATGCAATGCGTCTCTATCCTCTCCCTTAGGTTCTCCTTATAATTTCACTTGAGTCAAATCCCTAATTTACAAAATGATAGAGGGCTAGGATTAAATCCTAACCCACTTATATCAACAGTAGAGATGAGATTATTTATCCTTAGAAAGCTTAGACGAATAGCAAACATTAATCCATAAATTCCATTAATTTATTAGTGTTTTTCCCAAGTTAAAACTTAGGAAAAAAATCATAGTACTTGATTCTCCCAAACAAGCAGCTGAAGAGGACTCTCTCCTTCCTGCTAGACACTTAGCCTATGTAGAAGACCTTCCGATGCTACAAACATCAACAATGGTTATAAAGAATCTGAACCCCAGGAATATGCACCAATGCTGCTTAGATTTTAATATTTACAAACACAAGATTAAACTATGCCTCACACGACAAACTCAATGCACCTTTCATATAAGAATTAGAAGGAACTTTTGATTGATTGTGACATGTACAAACATGAGATTAAACTATGCCTCCCTATGTGAGTAAAGATGGTCATTACCACTATACACTACATTTATGTTGTCTTGAGTCAAAGAAAGACCACAAATAATATCAATTGAGATGGATTTCCAAGGTTTAGAAGGTACAACAATGGATTGATACAAAGCAAAGCTGCCAATAGCAAGGCTCTAACCAACCAACTAGGGCACATCACTAAATGTAGTGGTCAAAACTTATTTTTGAGTGCAAAACTTAGGTTTGCACCTAGAGAAATTTTCTCTCAGGGCTTGGTAGATCCTTAGTGATGGATCTGTGCTGGTTCTTAATAATATTATTTATATTATATCAATTTTACATCTCTATATATAAAATTATTCTCATTTTTTATTTTATTAAAACATTGATTTAACCTCTATGGAATATCCACAAAATATTTTTAGTGGTAGTGAGTTGAGGATAGAGGGTTTAGAATAAAAATTATGTGTGGGAAAAGTCGGGAAAAAATAGGGATTAAATCCTAACAACCCAATTTTTTCAACCAGTCCATTAAATCGACCGACTTTTTGCTAACTTTTTCACTCCCGAAAAAATCGGGAATAAATCATAATACTCCTGATTTAATTGGGAGTCGACCATATTGACCACTACGTGTCAACGACCCATAGCAATACACCCCCTTTTTTCGCAAAAGGGATGGCGCCTGATCGGGGTGTCTATGCCGTTCAGCTATCATCATCAACCTGATTCTCATGTTACAATGTAAACCCATTGTGCATGTGTATAATGTAAATAATCTCATCAGATCCGTGTCGTGTATCTAATTGCCTTGGTAAACCTAATTTTTTGGTGACAACCTACATTCTGGGAGGCTTTTTGTCTCACCGATCCATTCTCAGATGGTCGGCAAAGTTTTCCTTCAGTCTTAACCCAAAGCCAGAATGTATTTTGGCATTGGGATCTTAGGCGAATCCTAGTGTTATAGATCGATTCTATGTAAAAGTGATTTGGGAATAATCCTAACTATTTGGTTAGGTTATTTTATTACAAATTGCTTGGTCTGCTGGATTATATTTGTGTCGCAGAAATGGGTAGTCTGTGAGAGTCAATTTCAAATGGGTTTTCCCCCTATGCCAGAAATTTAATTAATTCTAGGTCCTAGGTAAATTTAAATTCTCCAAAGGCAAAATTCGTTGGTCCTTAAAATTCAAATTTTAAAAAGCCCCGGGACGAAGGTAAATTAATTATTTTGCTAAATTTTAAGCCTTTAATCCCTGGGGATTAAGTCAAAATCAAATTTTTGAGGAAATTAACTCAATTTTTATTTTTGAGTTAATTAAAATGCATTTAATTGAAAAATTCAAATTTCCTCAAGAATTTAATACTTCGACGGATGAGATTAAAATAAATTTTAATTCTCATCGACGGTCGAGATTGCTTTGACAAGGATCACTCGAACTAGCCGTTGGAATATTTATCTTTAAATAGGAGGTCATTTGTCAGTTGATGGATCCGACCTTTGAGTCGTGTGCTAAGCTAAAGGCTCTCGTGTAATTTTTATTCGGATAATAAAGAAAGACTTTGGGGATAATTTTCGTCAGTGTTACTCTTTATGGAAATACTATAAGACGTATTGTTTTCATGCGTAATTTCTTTTTAGCCATTGATAATAGCTTCTGAAGAGTGATTTGAGTACAGGTATCTTGTTCAATCGCTGGGGTTTGAATAATAATCTAAATTCTGAATGTAATAGCAGATATCTCTATTTGTCTGAGTTTTATTATTGTTTTCTCGCTCTATGTTGATGGCTGAATTGAGTTTTGCAGGAAAGTCTTGATTTTTAGATCATCGGGCGTTCGGGGAAGTTTTCAGTTGGACTAGCCAACTCCCGATCCATGTTTTCTGAAGAGCCCAGCTTAATTTGATCCCGGGCTTATCATAAGATATTTTTTATGGGTGATGCATGAAGGGTTTTGAGCTCAACACCTCCTTTAAACTGTAAAAAATTAACTTTTTATGTGCTAAATTGATAAATCTGGTTGTTGAAGAGTCTTAGATTATCAGATCTGGGAGCGGAGTTGGACTCACACTTCTCAGATCTGATAGATCTGTCATTCCTGTGCATAGATTTGTAAATTATTTTGGTTTTCTGACTTGGGTTTCTGGAGTTTTAGTTTTTATCATTATATATATCGTTTAGGTGTTTTCTTGTTGTCGTGCAGCTAAAGATCTGAAGGAGAAAATTGTGTAGAGTCCAGATCTACGCCCTGGAGGGTAAGATCTAGATCTTTGGGGTTCATCAACATCATTTTGCAGGATATTATTCAAATTAATTTGCAGTCCAAGGGTTTTAAAATATTTTAAATCTGGAAATAATCTTATGAGGGTTTCATTGATAAATCTGAAGCACAAGTGTGAAATTCGTTTTTCTGGGTTGTCTTGAGTTTGGGCTATCTTCCTGAGGCTTTCAAAATCGTTTTTGCTGCCCGGGGTTTTCAACAGAATTTTTTCGAATTTTTTTTAGGGTTTTGCTGCCTTGGGCTTTATTCCTCTCCTTTGTTGTCCGAAATTGTTCTATCTCTCTGCCATACACTGTTGTAGCCTCCCTTATTTGTTGATCTCTTCAACACACGAATCTTTCTGCTCCACGCATTTCCTTTCCAGCTCCTTCCATACTTCTGTTGCCTCATCCCTCAAACGTTACCTAATCCGTTGTGTTTTTCTTTTCCTCCAGTGTGCATTCTCCTCCATCGATCCGCAGCTCTACCCTCGCAAAACCCTACCCTCGTTGTTGCATTTTCGTTAATCTGTCGGCATCCCTCATTCCCTCTCGCTATGCGTCCTCTCCTTCAACCTGCAACTTCTAAACCCGTGGCTCCCTTCTGCGAGCTCCCTCAGTTATGCCCCCGTCCATCCACGCTGCCTGTCCAAACCCTCATCCCTGGCAAGACTCCTCCTTTCCACAAGCATCTGCTCCGCAACATTTTGCAAGATATTATTCAAATTAATTTGCAGTCCAAGGGTTTTCAAATACTTTAAATCTGGAAATAATCTTACGAGGGTTTCATCGATAAATCTGAAGCACAAGTGTGAAATTCATTTTTTCTAGGTTGTCTTGAGTTTGCGCTGTCTTCCTGAGGCTTTCGAAATCGTTTTTGCTGCCTAGGGTCTTCAACAAAAAAATTTCGAATTTTTTTTAGGGTTTTGTTGCCTTAGGCTTTATTCCTCTCCCTTGCTATCTGAAATTGTTCTATCTCTCTGCCATACGCTATTGTAGCCTCCCTTATCCGTTGATCTCTTCAACACACGAATCTTTCTGCTCCACGCATTTCCTTTCCAGCTCCTTCCATACTTCTGTTGCCTCATCCCTCAAATGCTGCCTAATCCGCTGTGTTTTTCTTTTCCTCCAATGTGCATTCTCCTCCATCGATCCACAGCTCTACCCTCGCTGCTGCATTTCCATTAATCTGTCGACATCCCTCATTCCCTCTCGTTGTGCGTCCTCTTCTTCAACTTGCAACGTCTAAACCCGTGGCTCCCTTCTGCGAGCTCCCTCAGTTGCGCCCCTGTCCATCCATGTTGCCTGTTCAAACCCTCATCCTTGGCCCGACTCCTTATTTCCACGGGCATCTCCTCCGCGGCTTCTCCTCCTGCGCACTACCTCCTTCAAACGTTGCCATCATTTTGTTCATCCACACCTGCAAACACAAATAGCCGCTTCATAACCCTCATCCCTGTCCGTCAAGCTCTTTATCCCTCCAAAACTGCCACCGAGTTGCTCCATCCCCGCCACCAGACCTGCACACTACGATTTCATTTGAGTTTTCTTTTTTTTTATTGTGTGCATTCGTCGAGTTACATAGGATAGCGTAGGTTTTATTGCATTTTCGATTTATGATTTTTTTTTAGTTTTGATTCTTTTCTTATTCTAGTTTTGATTTTTTTTTAGGACCAAAACATAAACAAACAAAATCTAAAAGAAAAAATCTCGATTTTACTTTGACTCTCATTTTTTTTAAATTCTTTTTTTTAGGCTTCGATTTTTTTGGTTTTGTATTGGTTTTCGACTTTTTGATTATTTGTTTGGCTTTTAAAAAAAATTAACAATTCAATTTGTTTTTTTTTTATACTTTGATTTGATTTGATTTCAACTTCTTTATTTTTATTTTTATTTTTTTATGATTTTGATTTTTTATTAATATTCAAAAAATCTAAAAATTAAAAACATTCAAAAATCTGAAAATACCTAAAAATTAAAAATCTAAAACATTTAAAATTTTCAAAAAATATAAAAAATTAAAAAAATCTAAACGATTTGATAAACATAAAAAACTCTAAAAATTAAAAATGAAATAAATTAAGGGATTTGTGCGTGAACATTAAAAAAATTATATTCACTGTTGGAGAAAGTTAATTGAATCTAGATCTGAGAAGTTATTGAAAATCATTTTAAATCTGGAATCTCTTGCATGTTAAAGTTTTGAGCAGTTTACTTTTAATCATTCATGATTGTCCTTATTCATCACATTTGCAAATTGTTTTGGATAACTTGTTATTATTTACTCTATGGTTAATTCAAATTAAAAGCACTGGTCTGTAGTCGTTTTTATCTTGTGACCGTGTCTTATTTTAATCTATCTACCTCAATTGACCGAGACTTGCTTCAAATTCATCAAGTTGTTCATCATTAAAGTCTCATGGAGCCTATGTTTCACAGGCTATCTTCATCCATTTACCTTAGGGACTAGAGAGTCTAAACGGAGTGAGTAAGGATAAAGAGTGATAGCCCTTACTCTGAGCATTGTCGCGGTGCCTAGACACTTTGTGCGACAACATTTTTTGGTGTCGCTGTCGGGTATAGAGTTTTTTTGTCCTTGGTTTCATCGACATCGTTTTAATCGTCTCATCTTTTCCGCCATTCATTAGCCCGTCAAGCGTCACAACATCTTTTGGTGCCGTTGTCGGGGATCGATGTATTGGGCCTTGGCTTTACAACATTCATTTTTCATCTTTCTATCATTCATTTTAGCCGGCAATGCCAAATTTTTTGGCATCGTTGCCGAGGACATTTTATTCTCGACGTTTCAACGACAACATTTCCTGGCGTCATTTGAACTTTTCATCCCCTTATCTTTCGCCATCTCATTAATCGTTTCATCTGCACTTTTAGCACCTGGACATTTCAATTCCTTTCTTGTTTGGGTGGCGACTCCACTTCTTTCATTTATCATTTCTTAGACAAAAAGCCCTCCCTTATATCCAATTGTTTTTGCCTTTTGGATCTTAGAGCTAGGTTCATGTTCAAGTGGCAACTCCACTTCTTTCATTTCTTACAAGAATTTCTACTAGAAGCTTGCTTCTTGTGGATCTCTTGATTTTCTTGAGCAGGGGTCTCTCTCTAGCATCCATTTGGTCCCTATTTATACCCTGTTATTTCAGTATTTCATTTTGTAGTTAGATTTGTGTTTTTCATGTTATCAGGATAGTTAATAAATGAAGAGCTTATATCTTTCATGTGCATAACGTTATATGATGATTTTTGGATGGACGCTACTTATGTTATGTTGTGTGTTGCTTGGATGAAGATTCTGGATTCTCACATTCTTCCAGTGCAGCAACGTGTCCCCAAGTAGAGCCAAATGTTTACCACTACGTGTCAACGACCCATAGCAGTACACCCCCTTTTTTCGCAAAAGGGATAGCGCTTGATCAAGGTGTCCATGCCATTCAGCTATCATCATCAGCCTAATTATCATATTACAATGTAAACCCATTCTGCATGTGTATAATGTAAATAATCTTAGCAGATCTGTGTCATGTATGTAATTGCCTAGGTAAACCTAATTTTTTGGTGACGACTTACATTCTGGGAGGTTTTTTGTCTTACCAATCCATTCTCGAATGGTCGACAGAGTTTTCCTTTAGTCTTACCCCAAAGCCGGAATGTATTTTGTCACTAGGATCTTAGGCGAGTCCTAATGTTATAGATAGAGTCTATGTAAAAGTGATTTGGGAAAAATCCTAACTATTTGGTTAGGTTATTTTATTACAAATTGTTTGGTCTGTTGGATTATATTTGTGTTGCAGAAATGGGTGGTCTGTGAAAGTCAATTTTAGATGGGTTTTCCCCCTTATGATATGTAAAAGATATGAAAATTATGATGTAAAGTGTCTTGAGGGTTGGAAAAATAAATTATCCCCCCATAGGTTAATTAATTAAATTTTCTAGCGCAAAATTAATTAAAATCCTAAGCCATAAATTTAATTAATTCTAGGTCCAAAGTAAATTTAAATTCTCCAAAGGCAAAATTCGTTGGTCCTTAAAATTCAAATTTTAAAAGGCCCTGAGACTAAGGTAAATTAATTATTTTGTTAAATTTTAAGCCTTTAATCCCTAGGGGTTAAGTCAAAGTCAAATTTTTGAGGGAATTAACTCAAAAATTTTATTTTTGAATTAATTAAAATGCATTTAATTAAAAAATTCGAATTTCCTCAAGAATTTAATATTTCGACGAATGAGATTAAAAGAAATTTTAATTCTCATCAACGGTCGATATTGCTTTGACAAGGATCACTCGAACTAACCGTTGGAATATTTATCTTTAAATAGGAGGTCATTTGTCAGTTGATGGATCCGACCTTTGAGTCGTGTGCTAAGCTAAAAGCTCTCGTGTAATTTTTATTCAGATAATAAAGAAAGACTTTGGGGTTAATTTTCGTCGGTGTTACTCTTCATGGAAATACTGTAAGATGTATTGTTTGCACGCGTAATTTCTTTTTAGCCATTGATAATAGCTTCTGAAGGGTGATTTGAGTACAGGTATCTTGCTCAGCCGCTGGGGTTTGAATAATAATCTAAATTCTGAACGTAATAACAGGTGTCTCTATTTGTCTGAGTTTTATTATTGTTTTCTCGCTCTATGTTGATGGCTGAATTGAGTTTTACGAGAAAGTCTTGATTTTAGATCATCAAGCGTTCGAGGAAGTTTTTAGTTGGACCAGCGAACTCTCGATCCATGTTTTCTGAAGAGCCCAGCCTAATTTGATTCCGGGCTTATCATAAGATATTTTTTATGGGTGATGCATGAAGGGTTTTGAGCTCAGCACCTCCTTTAAACTATAAGAAAATTAGCTTTTTATGTGCTAAATTGATAAATCTGGTTGTTGAAGAGTCTTACATTATCAGATCTGGGAGCGGAGTTGGACTCGCACTCCTCAGATCTGATAGATCTGTCATTCCTATGCATAGATCTGTAAATTATTTTGGTTTTTTGACTTGGGTTTCTGGGGTTTTAGTTTTTATCATTGTATATATCGTTTGGATGTTTTCTTGTTGTCGTGCAGCGATAGATCTGAAGAAGAAAACTGTGTAGAGTCCAGATCTAGGCCATGGAGGGTAAGATCTGGATCTCTGGGGTTCATCAACATCATTTTGCAGGATATTATTAAAATTAATTTGGAGTCCAAGGGTTTTAAAATATTTTAAATCTGGAAATAATCTTACGAGGGTTTCATTGATAAATCTGAAGCACAAGTGTGAAATTCGTTTTTCTGGGTTATCTTGAGTTTGCGCTGTCTTCCTGAGGCTATCGAAATATTTTTTGCTGCCTGGGGTTTTCAACTAAAAAATTTCGAATTGTTTTTAGGGTTTTGCTGCCTTGGACTTTATTCCTCTCCCTTGTTGTCTGAAATTATTCTATCTCTCTGCCATACGTTGTTGTAGCCTCCCTTATCCACTGATCTCTTCAACACACGGATCTTTCTGCCCCACGCATTTCCTTTCCATCTCCTTCCATACTTTTGCTGCCTCATCCCTCAAACGCTGCCTAATCCATTGTGTTTTTCTTTTCCTCCAGCGTGCATTCTCCTCCATCAATCTGCAGCTCTACCCTCGTTGCTGCATTTTCGTTAATCTGTCAGCATCCCTCATTCCCTCTCGTTGTGCATCCTCTCCTTCAACCTACAGCTTCTAAACCCGTGGCTCCCTTTTGCGAGCTCCCTCAGTTATGCCCCTATCCATCCACGCCCCCTGTCCAAACCCTCATCCCTAGCCCAACTCCTTTCCACAGCCATCTCCTCCACGGCTTCTCCCCCTGCGTACTGCCTCCTCCAAACGTTGCCATCGTTCCATTCATCCACACCTGCAAACACAAACAATGGCTTCATAACCCTCATCCCTGTCCGTCGAGCTCTTTATCCCTTCAACGCTGCCATCGAGCTGCTCCATCCCTGCCGTCGGACCTGCACACTACGATTTCATTTGAGTTTTCTTTTTGTTTTATTGTGTGCATTCGTTGAGTTACATAGGATAGCATAGGTTTTATTGCATTTTCGATTTATGATTTTTTTTAGTTTTGATTCTTTTTTTATTCTAGTTTTGATTTATTTATTTTTAGGACCAAAACATAAACAAACAAAATCTAAAAAAAAAAATTCTCAATTTTACTTTGACTCTTATTTTTTTTTAAATTCTTTTTTTTTAGGCTTCAATTTTTTTGGTTTTCTATTGGCTTTTGACTTTTTGATTATTTGTTTGGCTTTCAAAAAAAATTAACAATTCGATTTTGGTTTTTTTTTTTTATACTTTGATTTGATTTTATTTCAACTTCTTTATTTTTATTTTTTTTAATTTATGCTTTTGATTTTTTTATTAATATCCAAAAAATCTAAAAATTAAAAACATTTAAAATCTGAACAAAAAAAAAAAAAAAACACCTAAAAATTAAAAATCTAAAACATTTAAAAATTTCAAAAAATATAAAAAATCTAAAAGATTTGAAAAACATTAAAAAAAAAAAAAAAAAATCTAAAAATTAAAAATGAAATAAATTAAGGGGCTCGAAATTTTAACCCTTTGATCAAATTCGACTTCTTTATTTATCACATTGAAGTTGTTGCCTAAGGAATAATTAAAATTTAAATTTGAAGTTCCTTAGTGTTATTTGGTGATTGAATGCATTTTTGATATTTCTCTATTGTCAAGGTGCAATAAATGTTTTAAATTATATTTGACTGTTGGAGAAAGTTAATTGAATCTAGATCTAGACAGTTAATGAAAATCATTTTAAATCTGTAATCTCTTGCATGTTAAAGTTTTGAGCAGTTTACTTTTAATCATTCATGATTGTCCTTATTCGACACATTTGCAAATTGTTTTGGATAACTTGTTATTATTTACTCTATGGTTAATTCAAATTAAAGGCATTGGTCTGTAGTCGTTTTTATCTTGTGATCGTGTCTTATTTTAATCTATCTACCTCAATTGACCGAGACTTGCTTTAAATTCATCAAGTTGTTCATCATTAAAATCTCCTAGAGCCTATGTTTCACAGGCTATCCTCATCCATTTACCTTAGGGACTACCCCCCTTGACTTGTCTAGGAGAGAGTTTAAACGAAGTGAGTAAGGATTAAGAGTGCCAACCCTTACTCTGAGCGTTGTCGCGGTGCCTAGACACTTTGTGCGACAACAGACCCAAAAAATCGCCACGCCTTTCCCAGGCCACCGATAAGATGCCGAAAAGGGGAAAAAACACATCTTTGTTTGTTGTTTTTGCTCCCATTCGTCCCTGTGGAGAGAGGAGTTGTTTGCCATTGCCCAAGAGGAGGAGATTTGCTAGTTTTGTGGTGGGGATTTGGAGATTTGTCCACTGCTCAACGTGAGAGATTCAAAGTGCTGAATTGTTGCTGCCAGGTATGTATTTTAATTTCTCTCTTAGTCTTTGTTACACAAATGGCTTCTTAAATCTTTCTAGAATTCTATTAGTTTGTTTTTATCTTATCTTTTCTTAGAATTTTGAATCAAAACATTGTTTAGAATCTAAATTGAAGCAAAACTTCAACTTTCAAGAATCAAATGACAAAAATTCAAACCCTTGTTTAGTGAATCTGAGTGTGTTCAAGTGAGTGAGAAGAGGCATTTAAAATCTAAAATCAACAATTACATTTGTGTTTGCTTCTTATGTGATGGGAAATTTTTACTTCTTTTCAAAAAAAAATTGTGCCCAGGTTCAAATTCAAGTTCAAAGTTTCAAACAAAATGCCAAGGCTTTTGGACCTATTTGGCAATATGGTGAACCTGATACTATACCTGAATCTGGGGGGGTCAATAGAATGTATTTGACTTGCAAGTTGTGTGGCAAGCATATGTCAGGAGGTATCAACAGATTAAAATTCCATTTGGGGCAAATTTCGGGGCAAAATGTAGACCTTTGCCCAAATCCATCTCCAGAAATCATCCGATAGGCCATTCAATCATTGATGGATAAAGAGGAGGGCAAAGACACCAGGGCAGCACTAAAAATCCAACTTGTAGGGGCCTCAAGAGTGGGGGGGAAGTGAGAGTGGTTCTTCAGCATCACACCTTCCATACCCATATGTCCCAACCCCTCAGCTTTCTCAACATTATTTGCTCCTAGAACCACACCTGGTGCACAACCTAGCATCAAATCGACACTTAAAAAAAAAGAAAAGGCAGAAGCTAACAGGTTGGTCCTTTCAACATTGCCAAGACAAACCCATTCTACCAACCTATGTTTGATGTTGTTGTTGTCGTTGGCCCGAGGTACAAAGCTCCCACCTTTGCAAAATTGAGGGCCTCTTCTTCAAGATGAAAAAACCGATTGCACTTCTAGATTGGAGGAGTTTAGGACATCACAGGAACACACTGGATGCATAATCATGTCAGATGGTTGGATTGACCAGAAGGGTAGGACCCTTCTTAACTTCTTGGTTAGTTGTCCCAAGGGGACAATGTTTATGAAATCTATTGATGCATCTGCACACATTAAAGATGCACGTTTATTATGTGAGTTGTTGGACATCTTCATTCAAGAAGTAGGCCCAAGAAATGTTGTCCAAGTCATAACGGACAACGCTGCAAATTATGTTGCTTATGGAGAAGTATCCTAACTTGTTTTGGACACCTTGTGCTGCTCATTGTATTGCCTTGATGTTGCAGGATATATGTAACATTCCTCTTGTGAGGGATATTGTTGAATCATCCAGGAGCATAACAAAATTTATATATAATCATGCATCTGTGCTTAGCTTGATGAGAAGATTCACCAACAACAAAGAGTTGGTATGTCCTGCCATTACACGATTTGCCACTACATTCATATCTCTTCAACCTCTGTTGAATTCTATGTGGGATGTGAAGAGCATGTTTCTTTCACCGGATTGGTGTGCTTTATCTATTAGCCGCAAACCAGAGGGAAGGGCATATGCAGACTAGTTTCATATGATTAGAGCTTTTGGGCAGGAGTAGCGGAGGTGTGTGCCATTTCAAAACCTTTGGTAAGGGTTCTTCGGTTGGTTGGTTGGTTGATACTTGTATGAGGGCATGGATAGGGCCAAAGAAGCCATTCGTGCTTATTATAAAGATAAGGGAGACCAGGGGTTAGAGAAACAACAGGTCATATGGAGAGTGATTGATGAGCGATGGAACAACACCCTCTGTCGCCCCGTTCATGTTGCAGGTATCTACCTCAACCCCGCATTTGCTTACGCCTGTGGTTTCAGATTTGATGCCGAGGTGATGGATGGATTCTTCACCTGTGTTGAGAGGATGGTGGCATCTTAGCAAGAATGTGAAGATATTTCTAAAGAAATGGAGGTATATAGGATGGGAGGTGGCACATTTGGTTTTACAATGGCTATTAAGAATAGGACGACCAAAATGCCATGTAAGCTTCAGTTTGTTTCAAACTTTCAAGTTTAGAATTTCAATGGTTTTTTTTATGTTTATCATTTTTCTTTTAACTTGTAGATGCTTGGTGGACAAGCTATGGTGGCAGAGTACCCCATCTCCAAAAGCTTGCCATTCGAGTGCTCAGCCAAACATGCAGTTCCTTTGGGTGTGAGCGCAACTGGAGTATCTTTGACAAAATACACAACAAAAAGCGCAACAGGTAAAAAAAAATCAAATTAAATTTTTTGAATTCATTTGATTATTTTTAATATTTAAATTTTCCAAGTACTAATTTACAATCTATGACCCTAATATAGATTGGAGTCCCAACGCCTCAATGACATGGTCTACGTCTACTACAATCTTCGATTGTAAGTGAGACAACTTCAGAAACCTCCTGATGTGAAAGCCATCTCATTAGACAATATTGATACCAATGTTGCGAACATCGTCATTGGGATAAAATCGGCAAGGGTCCGAAAAGCCAAAAAATCATAAAAATCGGGAAAATATCAGTAAAAATCGGCAAGCATCGGCAAAATTAAGATACCATAAAAATATCTTTAAAAGTCAGCAAACATCGGCTAGGCCAAAAAATCGTGATTTCGAGCTAAAATCGAGATGTTATCAAGATGTTCACAACACTGATTGATACCACCGCTGCATGGAGGGTCGAGACTGAGAGGACCACCATGGACTCGATCCCTGATTGGTTAGATGTGGATCCAGAGGAGGTAGCAGTTGCAGGGCAGGGAGAGCCAGAGATAGAGGAGGAGGAGGAGCATCAAGGTCAAGAAGTAGAGTTGGATGAAGATGATGAGGAGGAGGTGACACCATCTAGGATGGGCAACAGCAGCATAGGACAGAGGCCACCTCTTTTATCGGCTTCTAGAGGACGACTGAGTCCATTTGTATTTCCAGGGGTTGCGCCTTATTCCTCTAGAGGAAAAGGCAAAGTCATTCCCTATTCCCGTAAAAGGGGCAGAGGATCTTAGTGACTGATTACTTTATGACATGTAGATGACTCATGATATACATTTATTATATTTTTTGTTGATATTTTGACTCTTGAGAGTTGAGACTCAGACAAAACTCAAGATTCAAGAGTTGATTAAAGAAGAGACGAAGTCGTTGGAGGTCCGTAGATTTGAATTTGTGCATGCTAAGGTTCTTTGCAAAGGATTTGTTGTTGTTGGGAGGCTTTTGTTGCAACTTTGTGGAGATAGAATTTCGTTTTCTCTCTCTGGGGAAGTTTGGTCTTTGTACTCTTAGACGATGTGAAAAGGGGGCTTGCTACCGTGTTTTTGTGTGATGTTCCCAAAAAGGAAAAATAGTGCTATGCAAAGAAAACAATGAAAACAACCCCATAAAATTGAAACATTCAGTGCACACCCATGAAAAGTCCAGGAATAACCATCCACTGAGCCATTTTATTATAATCTAGGAACAAAGTACAATACTCTGGAAGTGGTGCCCCTGGGCTTGCCTCAATGGCAAGGGTGATCAAGCCCGGGTGGTAATATGTCAAGCCCAGATGGCACAAATAGTTGTTGCAATGATGCATTGCGCTGCCATTGTGAAACTCTGTTGTTTGCTGCCAAGATGTTGCTGGAAACCCCACCTCTGGTGCTCAAAAAATTCAGAGAAATTAACCCTGACCTCTCCACCAAATACCCAAAATAACCCACGAAGGAATTGGCCAAATGTTGACCTCAAAATTTCAACCGAAATTCCCCTAGCTCCTCTAGCTGCTCGCTGAATTGGGATCCATGTTTGACCCCTTAGATCCGCCCACAAAATTCTGCGAAATTAGCCCCAAGCTCCTCAACCAAAACCCACCAAAACCCAAAAAGGGTTTTGCCTAGTTCTAACCCCTGAAATTCGGCCTCCAAATACCACATCCTCCTCCAAGTGTTAGCAAATACAGCCTGCCTGTAGCTCGCTGGAAAAGCCCCGCCAATCACTCCAAAGGCTAAGATACTTCCCTCCAAGGTTTCCCCTATTTCTTCCAACAATCTTCAGCTCTTCAACTCATCCCTCAAGCTCCCACGTGTGCCTAGTGAAAACCCTCTGCACAGGCCCAGGAAGCTGCAAATCGTGTTGCCCACTAGCAGCAATTTCCTGCTCTGAAACTCCTCCAAAATGTTGATCCTCCACTGAAGCTCCAATGCCAAAATTCTCCCAGCAAATGTTGCCCATAAGATTCACGAAACAACCCTTGCGTCCTCCAAAATCACACACTAGCTGAGCCAGAGGCTAAAAGATGAGCTCTGAAATCCCTCCAGCTCTCCTCCAAGGTGGTACAATTTTCCTTCCTAGGGTGGCACTCGAAGTCCCCCGAAGAAAGGTTGAGTTCTCCACTTGGAAAACTCGGTGCTAAACAATAAGTAACCCGGCTAAGCAGCTCGAGCAACTAAGATTAAGCTCAATATGTCAAAAGATGCCAAATGAGGTTGAGCCTCCTCTATTTATAATTTGTGGGCCTCTTTTCCCATGTGGGCCCCCTCCAACTAGCAATTAGACTTTCCCTCCTTAGCCATTCGAACTCCCCTCTAAGGTGGTGCATATTTCCTCATGTGTGTGGCCCCCACGCTATGCCAACAAAATATTTTGGCCCCTTTTTCCTTCCTAAGTCTTTTCCAAAAATCACATGGGTCCCATGGCATCCAAAATTGTCAAAATTGTATAATAGATAAACCTGTAACAATATAATTTAGGAAGGGACATTACATTCTATACAAATCCAATTTGGTGAAGATTGTCTTAACTTCTCTCAATTCAATCGTGCTCTTTTTTCGGAAGAATGGGGTCGTTTTTTGCTGGGTTTCCAAGGTTTTTATGCAGTTTGATTCATGGTTTCATTGGCTTTGGGAGGGTTTCCTTGTTTTTGTTGTATATATGGAGTTGGGCAAAGGATCCCTTAGTGCATTGGCTGAGATGGGTGTTGCTGGGGAGTTTTCCATTGTTGATCTTCATGTTTCAACCTGCCCCCCATGATCTCTGCCTCCTCAACTTGCAACTTTCTCCTCACATCAACACAAATCTGAAAGAATGACCCCCTCTTTCTTCTTTGTTAGGGTCGATGGGAAGTTTAGAAGACCTGAACCTTGCAGAAGGGTTTCAGGTTTTTGTTAAGACACTCAGAGGGAACTTGATCCAAATCTAGGTCACTGCATTTGATAAAGTGGCGTCCCTAAAGCAAATCTTGGAGAACTTGGGGATTCTTGTAGCCATGCAATGCCTAATTTGTGAAGGGAAATAAATGCAGGATATGTTACATTTGCATGAATATAGTATTTCTAGGAACTCCACCATCGTCATGTTGTTGAGGCTACGTGGGGGTGCAATGGGATCCAAAAATCCAACTTCTTCAACTTCATACAAAGATGCAGCATGGGGTAAGGGGCCCATTTCAATGGATCAACCTTCATCCCTTCCAGGACCATATATTGTTGAAAAATTGGATCAAATGCCAGCACTAGATGTCAATAATAAAGAGGTAAATCATCTCCTCTATTCTCCAGTTAAGGGTTGTCGTTTGCAGATTTAATGGATTATGCCCAAGATCTGAAGCACTGTATTAGTGAGTTTTTACAGCCTGGACCAAAAACTATGACACTTATATTTGTTCAAAAGGCTTTTTTATTGTAAATTTTGACTCCCAGAAAGATTTATAGAAAGTCTTGAAGGAATGGCCTTGATTTTGGGGAAGCACAAGGCACTTCATCACTCCTTAGTTTCCGAAGTTGATTCTTCAACAATAGTAGTAACAAAGATGCCAATGTAGGTAAGGCTGTCAAATTTTCATCTTACTTTTTGGCATCACATAATATTAGAGGATATTGGCAATACCTTGGGCACTTTCAAAAAAATGGATGTTGAAAGAGCAAAGAAAGGTTTATTTACCTTAGATCATATCTGTGTAGAAATAGACCTAAGCAAAGGTCTACTTGACCGTATATTATTGAAACATAGATCCTATCAATGGATCCAAACCTTGGATTATGAAAACACAGTAATCATATGCCATACATGTTTCGGAGGATGAAGAGGAGGAAATCAAGGAGGATCCTCCCAAACATGATGATATGAGCACTTAAAATCCTTGTGAATCTACACACCCCATGCAGAATGTTATAGAAACATAAATGATCCTAGAATCTAATCATCTGGGAGTTGTGGCACGCAAAGAGGATGGGTTGGTGGTTTCAAAGAGGGTCCATGCTTTGGAAAGTTCAAATTTTGTTGAAGAACACCCCCCTGTGGTGTATGTGACTGAGTTGGCAGTAGTACCTGTTGATCCACCTTCAGGGGATGGCATAAGGTCCAAAGAAAGAAAGGAAAGAATGATGATATGAGCACTTAAAATCCTTGTGAATCTACACACCCCATGCAGAATGTTATAGAAACATAAATGATCCTAGAATCTAATCATCTGGGAGTTGTGGCACGCAAAGAGGATGGGTTGGTGGTTTCAAAGAGGGTCCATGCTTTGGAAAGTTCAAATTTTGTTGAAGAACACCCCCCTGTGGTGTATGTGACTGAGTTGGCAGTAGTACCTGTTGATCCACCTTCAGGGGGATGGCATAAGGTCCAAAGAAAGAAAGGAAAGAAAGATAAGTGACTGTTATAACCTATGTTGCACGGGTTCCCGCACCCGGGGGTGGGGTTCTCGAACCCGTCCCGGGTTCCCGCACCCAAGTACCGGATTCAGGTACGGGTTCTTCCCAGAAGAACCCAGAAGAACCAGGTTCTTCCATGAAGAACCGGGTTCTTCAAAAAAATTATTTGGGTTCTTTTCCTTTAATGGGTTCTTGGATTCTTGGGTTCTTCGGGTTCTTCGGGTTGGGTTCTTTGGGTTGTTTTAAAGGCTTTCCAGAATGAATGTCACAATTTCTTGCTGTTTCGGATTGTCTGCAACATGAGCCACAACTGTCAGTCCACTTTTATACATTCAATTTTGCCTCCTACAGCTGCGGCATAGTCCCTCCTCCTTGTTGTTGTCAAACGCTGAGCTGTAGGGCTTGATTCATGCCACTGTTTACACAAAACAGCTCATTGTTCACTAAGGAACAGACCTCGGCCTCCCTATGCAGACTCCTGTACCCAACCGAAGCCCTAAACAGATATGACAATGCCACAAACTTACCTCTACACAGCCCGACTTGTTAAATTTTTAATTTTTTATACTATATAGTATAATATGAGAAGTATACGTTTCAGTTCTTTTAACCTGAAATAGTTGCAATTAGATTAATAAAGCGCAGAAAATCTTCATCATTTTTTGCATTAATGAATGGCATTACATAAATGCATTCATACACTGAATATAGCTCTGTGCTATTCTTTACAATATAAACCGTTCAATGAGAATGTTGAAACTACACAACATTCAAGCCAGTGCATTATCTACCCTCTAACAATGGTGTTGCTTGCCCTTGCAATGTAATTTCACCATGGATCAACAAAATCTAATTAAATGGTTCAGAATTTGTTCGGGAAAAAGTAAAACAGTTCATAGTATATATATTTTAATTTTTGAAAAATTGAATCATTACATTAACATATAAATTCTGTAGTTTTTCTTAAGGCTTGTGGCTACATTAAAGTATAAATTATGGCTGCTAGCAGCATATATTTCACTGCTGTCCCACCAAACACACAAGGCAGTCCAATAACATAAAGTTTAAAATGTTGAGTCTTTGAGAATTCAGAATACTTTAGGATTTTTGAGCGTACTCCTGAGTTTGTAGGAAACTTGGCTAGTGTATCTCAGTCAGGTGTGTGTGACAAAATCTGTCCCATATTATGATTCATGTTAATATGTAAACAATGAACAGTTTTTTGGTGATAAATTTTGAAATTTCAATGTCAATGTTGAATGTTCAATGATGTGCATGTTTAAATGATTATTATTAAAGTTTTCTTGTTTAAAGTTGAAAAAATATACAAATTCAAATTTCATATATATTATTAATTATAAATTTATAATTTATAAAATTTAATTATTAAAATTTAATATTATTATATTACCCGACGAACCCACGCACCCTGTTTCCAAAAATGCCATCCCCGTCCCCGTTCCCGTCCCCGAACCCACGTTTCCTGGCAACATAGGTTATAACACTTAATTTCTCTTTCGTTTTTATTTTTGTTCTAGAACCAAGAAGTTGTTAATTTGCTCTCACAAGACTACAGCCTTGGTCATACTGAATGCTTCTAGTATCTGCAAAATGTAATTGTGTTCCTTTCTAAGTTGCAACGAAATTACAATATTTTTCCATGGAAAAAAAAAAGAAAAAAAAAAAAAAAAAATATATATATATATATATATATATATTTAAAAAAATTGCTTTTAGATTTAATTAAAAAAATGTTATAAAATTAAATTAAAATAAGAAATTTATAAAATATTTTGATTATATAATGAGTCATGGTTTTTGGGCATGTGGTATTGATAAGCCATGGTATTAGCCCATGGTATTGTAACAAAGCCTACTTACAACTTTATAATATCCATATGAAAGTGGCAGTGAATATTCATGGTTAATAATTTTGTTATATTATAAGTTTATTCATATTGTAAGTATTAAGTTTTTATGTGCTTATTAATTAAATTTAAATATGATTTCAGAATCATTATTTTAATTTATATGGTAAAATGGATCTTAATTTATAGTTATTATTTATGTGTTATATATTTTAAGGTGACATGTATATTATGATTTTCTAAAAAATCGTTCATAATTTTATTAATAAAAACAAAATTACAATATAACAAATTGGATTTTATTAATTTTATTACTTTTAATTTTTTATTATTAATTGAGCCAACATTTAAATGTTTACACTCATTTACGAACACAACAACATCTCACCCATATCGGGCTCTATATTACTTTTAACCTTTTACTATTTTTTAATTGAGCCGACATACAAACATTTACACCATTACAACATCGCCCCCAAACTGGGTTGTAGAGCGCCTCTCAACGCAACTAGTCAATGCATATAATTATGCCATCACATGATATTGTATGACATAATATTTGTTTATTATTAAATATATATTACCAATTCTCAATGAATTTCAACTTATTGTCCTTCTTATGTTGGATATTCCTTGTTAAATGAACTTTGTTCATTTAATTTGGTATCAGACTCATATTTTGATTCCGAATGTTGGCCAAAATTTTTCCACACCTTATCTAATCTGACTCTTAGCCACACATTTACCAAATTTATCAGAGTTTCTCCC
The DNA here is from genome assembly GCA_031772625.1 of Pinus tabuliformis. NCBI lineage: Eukaryota > Viridiplantae > Streptophyta > Pinopsida > Pinales > Pinaceae > Pinus > Pinus tabuliformis. The sequence goes on along the minus strand of CM062819.1, from coordinate 1,333,216,906 downwards.
TAGATCTTTGACCAAAAATTGGCCCTTCGCCATTTACAATTTCAAAAATTACGCTGATTAACAAAACAAAAACTAATCCCTTGCAAATTTTAAAAACATAACCATAAATCAAGAAAAAATAATTACAAAAGGAATTACATCAAAGAATAACAATATTGTGTTGATAAAACAGGATGTTATGAACATAACTATGTATAAAATAATATAAATAATAATGATAAATAATGATTAACAAGTATAATTAATTATGAAAGGGCATGTCCCAGAAGATATGACTTCTTAAGAAATGGCATATACGGGGCCCTCGTTGCATTCAATCATATCACTTTTGCATTCACACATTTATATATAAATATTATTTATCCTATGATGGATATTCTCATATTCTAGATATTCTCAATATTCATATGTGAACGAACTCTACTCGTCACATTTGGTATCAGAGTCATGTTTGATCCCAGCCTTTGGCCACTAAACCATTGGTCACGAAAAAGATAATTGTTGCCCTTAGCAATACATCTGCAGACTTTTCTAGTCACATAAAAGTTCGAGTTTCTCTAACTTATTCAAAACTTTTGACCATAAATTGACCCTTGGACATTTGAAGTCCAAAATTTCCACTCAAGTTGAAATATTTTGCTACCAAATATATTGTCAAGAGTATTACGAGAAGAACAAAAAAGGAAAAGAAGGAAAAGAAAAATTCAGCTACAAAATTTAATGTAAAATTATTTAAATTTATAATTTGTGGTTGTATGACAGGAGTGTATTGATAGTTATGATCAGTGGAGCATACGGTGGTATGGTTGTATAGGTGCGAGGATTGAATATAAAGCGAATATACCAGTGAATACTTAGGTTGCTGACCTCGCTGAGCTAGCATACGAATGTGTTGTTTGAATATATAATTATATATATAAATACAGCCACAAATTAATAATTAATTGCCATACAAATATATATGACCCACCCAGTTGGTCGTACAACATAACAACCGCTCAAACTCAGTCAGATCACACGTACAAGTGCATTCAACCCCCGTCCGTACAGATCACACATGTGTTCGTACATTCACACCCATACAACTCACACCTGTGTTCATACAACAATTTCAAGCCATCGTACAAGTTTAATTACATTGCGAACAGGTCACATAACTTTCAGTTGTGGAAGGATCGCAGTGTCATTATCATATCGAAAGAAGCACCAACCAGAGGTCAAAGATTGTGACCTTTGATAATAAAACCAAACCCTCATTTAATAATTAAATCAAAATCATCTATTTCTAAGTTGAGGTTATATTAGTGAAAGGAATGAAAGTTGTCATTGTAAGGAAAACAGGTTACTAAATTAAAAAGATTTAATTTAACATCAAAGAAATTTTAAGCTTATTATTATGAAAGGAAATAAACAAAAAGGTATTTCAAAGTTCGATAGAGAGGTACCAATAAGGGAAAAAAATTAAAAAATATAATATATATGTATATATATTAAATTACCAAGTATTATGAAGATAAATAAAAAAGTTTTTCGAGGTTTGATAAAGAATATAGAAGGATTTTTAATTGAAAGGAAATATAAAAAAATTAAAAGACTATTATTATATAAGGAAAAAATCCAAGGTAATTAAAAATAAACTTAAACTCAACTCAAAAGTAAAAAAGGGCAATTAAAAGACTAGTTTCGTACCAATGGCGTTGAATAGGTATACACTCGAATGAGATGGAGCAGTTGGGTGTTGATTGATCCAACTTAGCTGAGTCCATACCTATCAGATCGAGTTGGTCATCTGCCTAACCACAGTGTAGGTTTTTGGGAAAAGTTACTTTTTTAATTCTACCTAAACCCTAAAAACAGACTATTAAGAGAACCCCCCCCCCCCCCTTCTTTCTAAACTGCTATTTGACTCACACCTCTCTCCATGAGCATTTGTGACCATTTGGAGTTTTGGAGCAACATATAGGAGTTGTGATCTAGAGTGAGCTTCGAGTTGGTTTAGCAATCCTCTTGGACCTTTTGTGATGGATTAAGAATCTCACTGAGGAGGCTAGAGGCCATCTTCAAGTTTGGAGTTGTGGACTAGATTCTTGTGCTGAATGCCCATTGACCTCATTCCAAGGTATTTTAACAATCAAATCTACCCCTATTTTTTCCTCTTATGAATTGCAGAGAAAAATTCTATATTTTAAGATTTGTTGCTTGAACCTTCTACTAGTTTGAAGTTTGAACTTGGCATATTATGATTAGCGTTTGCATATTTCAAGTTGCAGATTGTTTCCACTTAACATTTATCATGTCCCTGGGGGTCAAAGACCCTACATGGATCCATGTTGATATCGTTGATAAGGAAATGTTTTGCAAATAATGCAAAGAACACATAAAGGGGAAATTCATAGGTTGAAAAAATAGTTCGTTGGTATAAGAGGCCGACTTGCCCCATGGAAGGCACCATCAAAGGATACTAGACATGTTAAATTGGATTAGTAAAATAGTTTGAGAAATTTGAAGAAGACAAGGCTCAAAAAAAAGAGATAAATTTTGTTATAGGGAGGAAGAGGTAACTTGCACGATGTGGACTTTTGGATCCCTAGCAAATCCTAGCAAGTTGATTTTGAAGGCTCTTCCTCTATCCATTCTAACAATGTTAGGGACCCCTTTTGTTATGTTCCTCATCCTCATGAAATCTAGCCTAGAAATAAGGAAGAAAATTCAGATTTATTTTACACCTCTCGCCACCTATGTTAGTGCCAATGCCTATCAACCAAGTCAAACTCGATCCACCTTAGATAACCATTGGAAGAAGCAATACAAAGATGCTACTTTTGAATACATAGCTAGATGGTAGTATGATGGAGATATCCCCTTCAATGTTACCCACTCACCTTATTACCAAACTATGTGGGACCTCATTATTGCTACCAAAAACAACTTCAATGGCCCTAGTATGCATGACTTGAGGGGACCTCTTTTGTAAAAATAAATTTTGTCCATAGATGAATAATTGAAGGGTTTTAAAGAGTCATGGATCAAAATAGGATGTACCATCATGTCAAATGGATGGACTAATGAAAAGATCCATACTATCATAAATTTCCTAGTCTATTGCCCTCAAGGAACCCTATTATCAAAATCGAATCATGCATTTGATAAGGTGAAAGATGCAGACATGTTATGCCAGCTTTTGGATGAGAATGTTATGTCAGTGGGATGAGGCAAATGTTGTTCAAATCATCACAAATAATGCCTTTAACTATGTTCTCGCTAGTAAGATGTTAGAGACTAAACACAAAACCATATTTTGGACCCCACGTATTGCATATTGCATAGATCTCATGCTTGAGGACATGGGTAAATATGATTGCATTTAGAACATTGTAAAACATGCCAAGAGAATTATAAAATACATCTACCACATGAGTATTGAACCTTATGATAAAAAAACATCAAGGGCAAGGACCCCATTAGGCCTGCAATCATGAGACTTGCAATTCACTTCCTCGCGTTGCAATCTCTCTTTTCCCAAGCATAGAACTTGAAAAGAATGTTTTCAAGTGATGAATGTAATGAATCTTAGTGGCCTCACAAACAAGATGAAAAGGATACCAAAAGGAAAGTTTTTGAAAACACTTTGTGGAAGAAAACAACAAAGGTTGTGAAAATTAGTGAGCCCCTTGTTAAGGTGTTGCGAACGAGGGAGGGGAGAAATTTTCCATGAGGTTACATTTATGAGGCTATGTATCATGCAAAGGAACGAATAAAGGAAAAGTACAAGGATAGAGTAGTTAATTATGGGCATATCCGAGAGTTCATTGATAACAGATGGAACAAGCAAAGAGAGGCAACGCACAAAAATAAAGTAGCTAAGTACGGGTTTATCCTGGAGATCACTAACAAAAGATTGAACAATCAACGCCATTGCCCTATACATGTCACTGTCTATTTCTTGAACCCAAGGTATCATTAAAAACATAAGCTAGGAGAATATCAAACCAAGGAGGTCACAAATGGATTGCATGAATGTGTACATCGCATGGTCGCTGATGAGAGCGAGCAACTACAAATACATCCACGCATCAGTGCTTTCACTAGGGCCATAGTTACCTTTGGCAAAAACCTAGCAAAGATTGCAAGAGTTGTGGACCAACCAAATAAGCAATTGCAACCTTTTTTTAGTACAATTGTTTAAACAATAAAGAGTTGAATTTTCAGCCAAAGCCACAATCTAATTTGTTGAACAACTTCCTCTTTGTAGCACACTAAAGGGGGTCATTTGGTAGCCAATGTCCTCAATTGCAAAAGTTTGTAAGTCGAGTCCAAAGTCAAACATGCAATGTGTCTAGGTGTGAGCACAACCGGTTTGTCCTTGAGAAGATTCACATGAAGAAGAGAAATTGTTTGGAACAAAAATAGTTAAATGATCTCGCATTTGTGCAATACAAGCTCCGACCAAGGCACAACTAGTTGTTGAACAAAAAAAAATTGATGTAAATCCCATCACGTTGGATGATATTGATCCAACCTCAAAACGGGGATAGGAGTCTATTGAAGAATTGGAGTGGATTGGTTTGGAATGAGATATACTAGGAGTAGACATATCACCAAGCATGGCACATGAAAGCACTAGCTATGCAACTTGTGATTCTACTAATACTACTACTATAGTTGTTGATGTCCCTGAGAAGCCCAACAAGTTTGAAGACACCCAATCAAAGAATGATCTTGTAGCTCATGTTGAGGATCCCATTTCTAGAAGTGGTGATGAGTTTGATAATTGATCATGTTGATCAATGATTGGTAGCAAGACTGTATCTTGTAGCATGTCCTTTAGACTCTAGAGGCCACTTAGAGCCTCATTGATTATGCATTTTGTTTATGATATGGATTGCACTTGGTGCCATTTTTGGTGCCATGTATTGCACTTGGCGTCACTAGGATACATCAAAAATATTTGATATAATCGATAGACACATTTGGAAAACCACACAAAGGGGACAAGCATGCCCACTAAGATTTTTGAACCTAGGTCATTGTCACAACAACCACTCCAAGTTGTCACTAGACCACAGCCCAACAAAAATCATTAAGACTAATTTCGGGATTGTAGAATTAGGATTGTTCAATATGACTAGATAGTCTTTCTCTTCATTCGTTACCTACAGTGTGTTCTTCAAAAGCATTATGTTGAGCACATTGTTCGTTAAAATGTCTGTAGCACTTATTTTAATTGCAATACTCCTCTTTGACCTTTTCTATTACCATTTTACTTATTTTTAGGCTGAAATTTTGAGGCACAAGAACAATTAGTTCCGATTGATTTTCAAAAACATAGAAGACGGGTGAGAAGGCCCTCCTTGAAATGGCTTGAAATGTTGTCAATGCTGCTATAACTGAGAAGAAAACTTCTTTTCTAACTTACTTTCAATCTCTAAAGCAAACTAATAGACAAGCCCTCCAACAAGTTTGAGCAGTAAAGTTTCACCTACATTTGTAGGAACTTGTTATAAACATAATAATACTAAAAACATAACAAACAATAATGTAATTAGTTAATGAAAAAATCAAAGCACACATACACATTCACCTTGTGACCAGTCAATGGGCATAAGTAATGTCAATGACAGATGTTTGTAGGTAGAGCAGGGACTTCTACATAGGCCTAAATGTCTAGGTGTGCAGAAGTCACCCAAAGTGTCCATAGACACTTGCTCTAGTGTGAGCAAGTTGAATTTGTAACTTAGCCTAAGTTTTAACTTAGGAAAAGCAAATAATTACTATGTTGATTGATTGAGGTAAAGAAGCATTAGGAAAAGTAAAGTATTTACTTTAGTCATTATGTTTTAAACTCAACCCTTGATCTCAAGTGCGGCGAGATCTAATTTTGGCCATCAATCCCTTTGGAGATTAGCATTAGGGATTTAGCTCAACGAAAAGTTATAAAAGCAAAGGCTAAGGAGATGGAGAGGAAACACCATACAGCAGCACAAGTTGACAGAGGCATCTCAGAGAGTGTTATACTCTAGTGTGTTGGGTCCGAGGAAGGGGGCAGCAAGGAGATCCAGATCAGCCAAGGACAGCTTCATCAGCTGGATCAGATCCAATTGTTGTACATGTATTTCCTTAGTTGGGCCATTATCCCTAGACGGGAGCCCAAGTAGGTACTGAATATTTTAATGCTAAGCTGATTTGATTGGGCAGAATCTGTTGTTTCAATTTTTGTGAGATTGGTTATGTTTTACTTCTGCTAATTAATTAATAACATAGCTGTGCATTCATTCAGTATGTCTGTAATCTGCTAGGACAATGGATTGCCAGGTGCTCTGTTTGCAGGAGAATTAACAAGAAAACTGTCACGAGGTTCATTATAACCCATCATTCTTATTCGTTTTTATCAATCAATATATTTTATTTGCACAAAAATTCCGTCTTCCAGTAAGAAACAGGGACTGTTTACTACAAAACTTTATGCCAATATTCAACCAAGTAGTTCATAGTAAAACACCAAAATAAGTGGAATACCCTTAATCACAAAATTAGGTGGATATTGGATGTTTTTATGGTCTAGCACAAACATGTAATGGTTAGGCATGAGATGTGGAACTACAAAGTTGCTGAAACGATATGAGGCTAGAATCCTAGATTAGTGATGAGCACAATTTTTCCATCTCTCCACTTCATTTGAAAAGCATCTTGTTTGGGGACAAGCGGATAATTCAGCAAGCTAGATCAAAAGTTACAGGGATCACATTCCTGTGGAAACATTGTTGTCCTGCAATTTTTCAAGAGGCAAATACTCTCAACATGGGAGAAGCTTCTATGTTTAGATATGATTGGCTCTCCAGATTTCAGCTAAGAATGAAAGTTGTAGGATATAACTAGATACTCTCCAAATTGGATCCGAAGTAAATATCCTAGTTATGCTTACTATGTCTGAAAGGAGCTCTGGCGTGCCCACTCTTTGGCTACTAGATATTTCAATCTTAACGTACATGTACATTTATTTTAATGTAAAAGATGCTGCATTTTCCACACACACACAAAAATGTCCAGTAGTTCAAGTTCTACAATTTGAACTAAATGCATTGTTGCATAATTTGAACCAATGTTACCAGACTCGGAATCAGCAATAAATCGGCGAGGCAAAAGAGTGAAGAGTTCTAATCGGATCGGGAAAAAATCGGGGAAAAATCGGTGAATTCAATAAATAAAGATATACATATATATTGAATTAAAAAAACATTTTTCATTGATATTCAATAAAGCCATGTTCAAACAATGCATAATATCAATAGATGTCCAAAATTATGAGTCCAAACATGATCCAAAGTACTAAGTCCTGACTCCTAACCAGTGACTACATAGAACCAGAAGCATCTTCTTCTAAAAGTTTATAAAATACTGCATACTAATCAATAAATAATCAGTAACTGAAATCTCTTGATTGCTACTGAAATGATACGATAATGGTTTGGTATTGAAATCTCTGACAGAGCACATGCTGAAGCTAGCATTGGAGCACACTGCACTCTACACCTCTATTACACTACGACTCTATTACGTGAAGTAAACTGAAACTGAAATCATGCCTCTATTACCTTCTTAGTGTATGAGTTGTGGGCCTGACCAGTGAGAAGTGAGTTACGGACCAACGTTTAATTTTTAACCTAACTAAACCATGCAATGAAAAATGCAAAAACCTCTAAAGTGAAAACCTTTGCTCACAGATTTGAGGGTTGAAAATCCCCTCAATCGCCTAAATCACAATTAATCGGTGAGTCGCAAGTCAAACTCATGTTGACCACGAGTCAAACTTGGTCAACGTGAGTTTGACTCGCCCAAAGTTGAATCGGATCGTTTGAGGAAAGAGCAGAGTTTGACTCGTGATTAATCGCGAGTGATCGGAGATTCATGTTTCACTGATTTGAACTGATATTTGTAGAAGATGCAACCACTACTTCTTGAGCTTCTCCTTGTACCCAATTGAGTAGAGGCATTGTCAAACCATATATTGAAACGATCATATCATTTCATAGAAGGTTGAATTTCCTCTCTTAAAAGTCAAAATGCACTGGCCACCACATCAAGGATCAAGTGTCTACAAGGATCCATTACCATAATGCTTTTCATGTCAGTGAATTGTTGGATCTGAATGTATGCTGTGAGGTTCCAAAGTCAAAATATCCAATAAGTAAGCATTCACAATTCCATCATAATGCAACTTGTTGATCTTCATGCCAAGATTTAATGAAGCTTGAGACAGTAGTGAAGCATTTGAGATCGTTTGAACTTTACCCGTCAAGTTCTGAAATAATGTCCATACTTTTTTGTCATATTATGGTGTCTCTCTAGACTAATAAAATGACTCATCATTTTCTATTGAAATTGTTGACCACAATGTCTTTGCTCATGCAACTCCTATGCCAAATGCTACACAATACTACAGAATTGGGATTCAGATTGTTCAAGGTTGGGACACTTCTTCAAGATTCACACCACCATTATGAAGTTTACCATGTTTCTCAGTCCTAAACTGATGTCTACTGGATCTCAGGACCATTCTAATTGTCTAGAAAAAAAAGAAAAGAAAAAATGACAGAGGGGTAACCCCGAAGCAAAGGCTTACAAATTAAGCCCTAATGAGTTCCTTAAGACAATTTTTGTAACTAAAACATTTATCTCTTAAACAAATAAGTTAATTGAATGAGACCATCAAAAGTTGTTGTCATACAATTTTGACTCCCCTTAAATAACAACATTATAAAAGATATGCTATTTTATCAAATTTGTCAAACCCTGGACTTTTAAGCCATTTTTTGCCTTGCAAATCAGATCCACATAAACAAGGTACATGTTCCAAGCAAGTTGGTTGCTACACACAAATTAACTACTTCAAAAGATGATCCACCTCATGTTAATTAGGATGTGACCTATTGTGTACACCTAATAGTGAAAGAACTTTTTGCTTGTGTAACACACTGTTTCCATCAGCTAATGCACATGGTAAGATATCCATAGTAACAAGATTACCCAAAATTCCACAAATTTCAATGATTCAATATAGCTTAACCCTGAAATAAGCCAAATTTATTTGAAAAGGAAATACTTAATTAACTTGGTCAAGCTACTTAATACTCCACAAGTTTGATTGAATTTAACTAATTCGACAAATTTTAGCTAGATTTACACAACCTCTGACTATGTTTGACTACATTTCACTGAGATTGGGCATGTTGAATTATATTTGTTTATTCTTTACATTCGTTGGATCTTTTGAATATTTTGTTTCTTTTAAAAGTCATATTATTCCCAAAAAAAAATTAATTGAGCTATGCAAAATTTCCAAGTGACTGCATTTTGGATTTAAATAGTTGTTAGAGTCCAAGTCATGTATTTGTGATTTAAAGTTTAAAAAATTTTCAAACTACTGCTTATAGCAACAATTGCATCTTGGGTCCACTGTTGTTAGGGGATATCGTTCTAACTTCTATAAAATGTGTACTCAATTTCTAAACTGCCGCTAATTTCTTGCTACTATTAATGCCATGTTAATCTACACCTACATTCTCTGTATGATTTCATCATCATTGAGATTTGCTATAATGCCCCATTCTTACTCCAATAATTATGTTCATTGAGGCATGTAAGATGTGTTTGGGTAACCTAAGGAGGAACAGGCATCCCTAATCTAGGAGCATCCCAGGTCCACTCTTATTGGGGCATATCATTATATACAATCATCAATGTGTATTCAACTTCTAAACCAACACAAAGCCCTTGTTACTATTAATGTCTTGTTGATCTAACCCTGCATTGTCACTATGACTACATCATCATTGAGATTTATCTATAATGTTTCATTTTCCCCATCATCAACTGTGTTCACTAAGGCATGTATGAGGTTGTGCCCATATCAGATTTGACTTGGGATTGGACATCCTACTTTATGTAGAGATGTGTTTGGGTAACCGAAGGAGGAATAGGCATCCCCAACCAGGGATTGAAATGAAGGCAATGTTCCACCTAGGAGACAAACTAACCCTGGGAGAGAAACTCAAAAGAGCCTAAAATACAGACACCAGGGCAGCAAAACAAATCTCTAACAAATGGTACTAACCAAGTTAAGATAACTATACTCAGTAGGGTGAAGTCCCCACCAAAATCTTCAAAAGGAATGTAAATCACACTAGTTTAATTAAGGATGTTAATTAATTTAATGTTCTGTAACATGTTATTTGTAGACAACTGAATTTATCTTGTTTGTCAGTTAATATTTGATAAGACTTTCAGGAACCAAGAAACAGGACAGGAAAGAAAAGAAAAGAAAAGAAAACTGGTTAGTTTTCCTTTTACTTTTGGTTCCTAAGCAACCTACTTAAACTAGAACGCTAGAAAAAAAATTAAATGACAGAAATGAAACCTCTCTCTCTTTTCCCAATGTAACAACGGTGACCAGCAAACAATTCTGGTTTGTTCCAAATTCTCTTTGGTGTGCAAGCAAGAAAAAAGACAAAAGCATGAATTATCTTCCTAGGTGGTTGTGATCTAATTACACAATCTGGATATATGAAAGCACAGAAAACAGCATGTAGCCAAATCAAGGGAAATTAGGCCTCCTTTCCTACCTGCAGCACTATAATCCTCCCGTACAAAATAAGAGTTTTCTCAATCTCCATGATTGAGATTGGAAAGTGAGCAGAAGACCAGTCAGAGGGAGAAGAGGCAATGCTCCACAACCACCACGAGAAGCAACCTTCATGTCCAAAAACTAAGAGGCAAGACACAAACCATCATGAAGGAGCAGCACACAACAGCAACAGAACCTCTCCAGGCAAGGAGGGTAACGGAGATGGGAATCCAAGGCTCAAGCAAGGTCCAAGAGCATCTCAAAACCAAAAAGGCTAATGTACAAGAAGTCATTTACATAGAAAGAGGAGGTAGCCAAGAGCTAAAAAATTTAAGCAGCCTATTTATACATAGGTAAAAGAAATTTAACTTGCTGATCCATGAATGAAGGGTATGGAACTCCTCTAGTTGAACCATGAGATTTGACTGCCAAATCACGATTCACAAGAGGGGAGGCTAACCATGTATAGTAGAAAGAAAAGGGCGATGTTCCACAAGAAAATGAACAAACAGGGAAACAACTACACACCCAAGTCACCGGACATGAGACACAGTGACCCTGGAATCAAGACACAGAGGACATGTTACACACACACACCAATTAGTGAATTATTACACGTGCAAAAATGAAATATAAACAACGATTCAAATCTCTTTAGAATTTAGAAACTAAAACATTTACAATTTTACATGATGATAATACAAATTCAATCATACAACTAGTGCTTACAACCAAAACAGAACCAAGTAAATCCATCTCTGAACCAAAAAAACATGTAAAAGTCTGTTTGCACCATTATTTTTTCCCTGACATTACATGAGAAAGCATTGTCAAATTTTCTTTGTGACCATACTATAATGTACAGGAATCCAAACGGTAAATCACCCAATAAACGTAATGGATACAATTATCACAGCACAATAATACATTACAGCTTATAGATTTGAGATAAAAAGAAATAAGAGAAAAAACAAGGTATCGCTAGTTTTTAGCATGTCCTTTGATCAGGAACATCACCATTAACATATATGATGCATCACAGCAATTTTCGACCACCTCAGCTAAGATGAATTGTGTTTCCTTGTAAAATCCATAGTTTTTCCCTATATATGACCTTAATAAAGAAAAACAATTTGGTAAATACACACCTTGTATCCGTGTAATATGGCTTCAGCTGCAAGAAGTCCCTCTCAAAGGCATCTTGATCTTCAGTTTTGACACTGAGAACAACAGCATGCTCAAAAATATCCCCTGCAGAACAGAATCAATTAAGTTATCCCTCTAAGAAACCAAATAAAGCAGATTTCATCTTAGGTATGCAAGGCTGGGGCAAGGAAAAAAGAAGTCACAAGTAAGAAAATGTTAAATGGAAAATGAGTAAGTAAAAATTCAAATTCTGAGAGTGAATAAGAATAAATCCTTATAAGGGTTGTAAAGATAGACAACATTCACAAAGATAAGAACAATATGAAAGCAGGAGCATGATGAAAAGAAACATTACTCTACTATTCTCCCCAATGATATGAGCCAATTTGCTTGTTCAAGGGATAAACAGGGCTATGTAACCAGTAGAGTGAAAGATATTTCACAGAAACAGCTCGCAAGCCCATAGAAGAAGAACGCAGAATTTATCATTACACCCAAAACCAGGACATTTTTCAGGCTAAATTTTATTACACAAGTAACAGGGTGCAGTATATGCTCCAGGAATCAACACGTGCAGGACCCTGACAAATACTACCCTAACAGCATTCTTGATTTTCTCCTAGGACAGAACCTTGCACAATGATCAACAGAAGCTAACTCATCCAAAAAATACACCTCAGAGACTAGAAAATCATGCCTTCCCCTCTTTAAGGCTTTTCCGCAATTATTGGCAAGAACTTGCAGCTCTTCTAACCAAATATAAATTCTTTGTACCAGGTCCACATAATTCACGGTTTGAGGTCCAAATTTTGTCTTCACCGAAAGCTTTTCTTCCAGAATTTTCCCCTGCATTTTCGTAAACTTGGGGCAGTAAAACTTTGGAAGAGAATAAGAACTCTATCAATGACTTCCCTGACATCATTTTGGTAGAAAACGCAGTTTTTACTACCTTCCTTGAAATGCCCATTTTAGTCACAACCTGAATTTATCATCAATAAAAACTGCTCTTGGAATTTTCGTGCAGATCTTTTAACTAGAGTAGTGAATAAAAACTCAAGAACGAGTCTTTACCAGCTTCTTTTGTGTGAATATATGTTCATTAGAAGCATGATGATCATCATCAATAGATACAGTACATATGTTTACCCTTGGGTCTAGTACAACTATGAACTGCAGAATCTTCACACTTCATCATAAGTATGGCTATTAGCTTAAAACTGCGCAACAAGCATTCACTCAATCAGGTTTCCTTTTTTATGGCATAGCCCACAGTTCCTCTTTTATCTAATATTTTAGGTCAGACAAAGAATGCCCAAATCTCTTGCTTATCACTAGCAATCCATTTGCCCCTATTAGTTTTTTATCGTTATTCCTCATAGTTAAAGCTCACCCAAGGCTTCCTTATTGACTGCCAGATGAATTCCATAATTGAGTGTGTCTCACCCGTGGGTTTCTATTCTCGATTTGTGCAACATAACTTGAAAATTGGAATGTGCATCATACTCCAAGGACTTGATATTTCTCATTCAATGATACGCAACAATGAATTAACATCTGAAATTCGACCCCAACAATCTTTCTTAATGACAAACTGGTGTATAATAACTTAACCCTTCTGAATAGAAAGATAACAGTATCAAAACATAATGGTAGTGACCAATGACTTCAATTTTTCTAGAGCACCAGTCTTCTTGAAACTCTATATTGTATTCCAAAAAAAAAAAACAGCCATCCAGATCACCCATTCCATCAAATCTTGTAACTGAAAAATTTGTTCTAATCTGCAGAGATTTCAGAGAGCAGAAGGGAGCATTTGTCCAGGGCTCTGCAGAGATTTCAAAGAATAGAAAGGACCATTTGTCTAGGGTTATGTTCCTTCAGACTCATAAGTGGTTTGAGAAGTTCAAGATGAAGCATGGATAGCATGGTTGGGTGGAGAACACATTCCTAGCAATGGAGGAGTGTTAGTTTTAGTTGTTCCAAACTTGTTCTCCAATTTCCTTCAGCGTTACTATTACTTAGTCTGTGAAAAGCAATTTACTTGGCGGGAGAGAGTCTCAACAATGGGTATTCTGTCTAATAGCTGACTTTCATCTATTTTGACAATTGGAATAGGAGGGGTGCCCTTATTGCATAAAAACATGTAGTGCTGCATATAAATATGTGAACTGGATGGGTTGACACTTGTGGATGCATACAATATATGGTGTTGCATAAAAATCTGGGGTAGGTGAGTTGGCACTTGTGAGCATATGCTTACCTACATGTAGAGTGCTCCACTTGTGGACCCATTCTCCATTTGTGCACCTCGTCTAGCGTTAGGGCTATACTTTACTTGAAACTCACTCCTCTTACTCTAAGGAAGCTCATCATCATTATTAACACACGAGAAGAAAGCATAGAGTGAATGTAACTTTTTGTAGGGTGATTCTTCATTAAAGTTGATGTATCTTTTCAAGAATGAAGTGCATCTAGGGTTTGCCCGCAATTAGAATGTGGTGTCCTAGCTAGTGCTTGCATTATTTGCATTCCTCTTTGAGATTTTTCTTGGAGACTTAGTGTAAGACATAGGGTTTGTGGGATGAAACCTTGGAGATAAATGTTGCTTATGTAAGCAAATACTAGAGGAATCTTGAAGACATTATACTATATATATATATATATAGTGTGTGTGTGTGTGTGTGATATTTTCTATAGTGAGTCCTAGATCATTTTGTTGAGCTCTTGTAACAAGAAGCACTACAAGGAGGAGCACCTGCATTCCTTGGCCCGTAAGATGCAAGTGGAAAGCTTGTGAAGACTTGCAAGATGCAAGTTGTGCGTGTGTAATGCAAGTGGAGTTTGTGTGATAAATACGTGGTGAATCTACTTGTAGCTGGTGGAATCCAATTAGGAGATCTAGGGATGGAATTTGGTGTTGATTCTAGCTTGATGTGGAGCCTTCGGTGTGGATAAATAGCTTGGTGGGATGCCTTGCTAGGCCTTTATATTACCAGTTAGGGTTTGTTGTTGATGGTGAACACCCTAGCTAGGTTTGGAAGAAATTAGAAAGACCTTGCTTTGGATGATCTGAAGGGACTTTTTGTACCACCTTGAGATGAGTTGAATTATTGTACTTTATCTTAATTTCTGTAATATATGAAAAGTACTATTGCTATCCTATATTTTTAAGCTGCAACTCTGAAAATCAAACTTTAGATTCCCATTTTATGGGTAGTTTCATTGTTGTTTTAATGCACTAATTTGTTAGGGCATCCGAGCTGAAATGCTATGTGTTTTAGCACGCCTAGATGAAGCTAAGAAACAGAATTAAGGCTGATTCAAATCTCCTGTTATAAAAGTAATTTTCAAATCTGTCTGTTGGTTGAGATTGTGCCAGAATAGTTATGGTGTTCATCTCTATTTCATACACATTTACAATGTCCATCTTCTTGATTTCCACGTTGAAGTGTTGGACAGAATTGAAGTATTTGCTGCCGTAATATATATTTCATATCACACACTGACAGGAACCTCAGGTAAATGAGGTGAAATTTCATACGTATTCTAAAGTGCAGATTTCCAAAATCTCCACACCATGGATCATGGACTATGGCATAAAAAAATAAAAGATGAATCACGAAATAACATATATGATGAATCACAAACCCTCACACTTACAGATGGGACAATCCTGCACCTTCATTCAACCAACAGAGGTCCTCATCTCAGAAAGTCGGATCATTTTGTCTCCACAATCCAATAGGATGTTGGATCAATCTCATGATCCTAAAAACATAGGTCATAACAGTCAGGAACTCTTACCTTGGGCAAAAGCATCTCCAGATTTAAGGAACATGTTGAAATATGTAACTAGGTCCGGTCTTCATAATGGCATATGTAATCATGATTTTATGTATTTGATGTAATGAGAAAAATAATTTTTTTATTGTTGGCCTTGATGCATGGGTTTCATGCTCAAGGAAATTTATTTTAGGTTGAGCTCCCATTGAGAGCTTCTAGGTCATTGTCATGTATGAAAGACCCATTTGGGGCATGATACATATTGTAAAGAAATTATACGAGTCTATAGATTATCAAGGAAACCCCTCCAACACCAAGTATACAAGCTACAAGTCAAGTCGACCTATATGCATCATCAAGTCGGCCTATTTTGGAGCCCAGCAATGCCTATATAAAGGAGGACTCGGCCTCCCTCAAGGAAACTCACCGAAGTATCCAGAAGTTCGATCTAGAGACAAGAAGGAGCCTCATACCCTAGCAAAGGAAGGAGAAGTATAAGAAGGAAGAAAAACAGAATTATTTGGGCCTGTTTTGGGACATCTCTCTCACGCGTGTGGACTGTATCTAGGGCACACTTTCAGTTGCAAAAGGACGAAATTACAGTCAGTTCAATAATGAATATCAAGTGTCAAAGAAGTGTGTGGAAGTAAGCCAAATTGATGCAGAAGTAGTCTATCTCCCACCAAAGAAGAAAAGAGAAGAATTTTTCCATATTTTAGGTCACACCTGTGACCTGGGGTTTCTGCAGAAAAGATTGAAACTACAGTTCTGCAACTGTGAGCCAAAATTCTGAAATTGGGCCTAAATCTGAAGCAGAGGATTAAGGTTGACCAGTTTTGACTTAAAGGAAGAGAAGTGCTTCAAGAAGAAGCTTTGACTTGGTCTTGGAGGGGTTGTTGGTTAGGGGTCTACGTATTGGAATTCATCAATTGAAGATTCTATAAGAAGAATTTGCATGGGTTTTCCTCTCAAGATTGGAGAGGTTTTGGCCCTAGCTGATCGCCTACATCTTGTGTCTTTGTCTTATTGTTCTTTGTAACTTGGTAGCTTTTTGATAAATAAAAACACTAATAATAACAAGAAAAAGAAGAAGCTAATTAATTGAAGTAAAAATACCCCACAAACAGGTATCAAGAAGAGAGAAATCACCTACACTTACTGCACCTAGATTTCTCAACATGGTATCGGAGCTAAGGTGACAAGTCAAGGAAGGGCAGCTCAATAAAAGACACTCAAGGACCGAAGTTCTAGAAGATTATCAAGGCATCAACTGCAGCAAGGAGATCAAATTACAGTCATCCCAAAGAAGCCGAGATCAGTGCCAAAACAGTCCATATCAAAGACCAAAATGTGAAAAGAAGAAGGGAGACCGAAGAGAAACTATGGCATCCTCCACAGAAATAGCACCAAACTACAGTCAAGCAATAAAGCCAAAATTTGGAGTCAGAATAAGTTAAGTTGCAGGCCGAAATCTTGAAGAAAAGAAGTCTACCATCAAGATCTTTTGAAGACCAGATTCATTGCAAGGAAGAGCGAAAGTATGGATTATTTGCATCATTACATGAAGTCAAAACTACAATAAGACCTACAGATCCGAGATTCTGAGGTAAATTATTCAAGTGCTGAGAACTCCTTACAAAAGGTTGATAAAGGGAACTCCAAAAGGAAGTTACAATTAAAAATCATTGTGAACTGAACCTCTTCTGAGCATACGTAGATCTGATATTCATCTCAGTAAAATTCAGATTCAAAAACCATATCACCCTCCAGTCATACATATAATTTCTCTGTCAAAAAGTTCAAGCTTTGTTAAAGGTTTGAAGCACAGATATCTCTATCTCTGTGATAGCATAGATCTCATCTTCAAGAGGTGTCACTGTGACATCACTAGATCTCATCTTCAAGATGTGTCATTGTGACATCACTACTCAACTCCACTTACAAGTTCAAATCCTGTGGTGACCAAATTCTTGTGGCAACAAAAGATGCAGTCACCAATACTTGTTCTCTGAAAAAGATCCATTCACTATAAAGAAGTTTGAAAAGGGCTAACGAAGCAGACCTGAAGCAATTTAGTCATCAAGCAAATGTCGAAAATTGTATCATCACTAGAGAGAGCTATCAGTTTTGCGTGAAGACCTATGAAGCTGTAAGGACATCAATCCACGGTCAGCGAACAAGGGCTCTGTGAATGAAGAAGATGAGTACAGTGAGGAATATGATATATCTCATGACATCCAGAATTGCAAGTCATCACAACAAAGGTAAGTAACCATAAGGTATGTATGGTATATATTTTTTGTCTTAGGGTTGAAAATATGATTCCAGGGTTTGTTAGAAATCCATGGAATAACATAAAGAGGGAATAGAATCTGGTCTAGGGTTTGAAATTTAGAAGCCCTAGGATAACCTCTTGACTGCATGAAAACCCTAAAAATCTTGGCATCATGTTTTTGTATCGTATACTTTGATTGGGGTGCTTGTCAATGAATATTGCATGTACAAGAAGTAAAGATGATTGGGCTAAAACTTTGAAAACATGATGGAAGAAGGAATTTGTATAACTATGGATATCTGGATTGTGAAAATTTCTAAACAGAAATCCAACTGCAGTGACTGATTATTTCTTCTACTTATTAATTCAAAAATAAGTTATTCACAGTGTTTCTACAGCAAATATCGAAATAAATTCTACTGCAGCCTTCACAATTCAAATACACAGAAAGTAAATGTAAGGAAAAATACTAGCACAAGTACAATCACAATTACACAGTTATTTTTGGACAATTGTCCCCGGAAAAACCCAATGTGGGAAAACTGGTGCAGCAGATGACGGTTTCTAGATGAGGGTTTCTTTATTAATCTTCAGCAAAATCTCATGTACAAGATACAACCAGCAGAATGGAAGAGGAATTTCTGTGAGAAATTTTACAGACAATTTTCTCACGCTTCACAATGAAATTTTGACTCTGGAGAGGACATGCTCCCCTCACTGCGTCTCACTACATCACCTTCTGCGCAGTGACTGCGCAGTCCCAATGTCACTACCTCTGCGTAGCGCTGCTTGTCCCCCACTAGAACTCTCAAATGGGAATTTGTTGCTTCCTTTCCTCAAGAATGGAAGGGGGTCATCATTCTTGGCTTTTTTTTATTTTGCAACCACATTTGCCATACCAACATTGGACTCTCTTTCCATTTCTTTCCTCTTTGTTAAAGGCACCTTTGTACAAGCTCCAATCCCACAACCTGGTAAAGCCAACAAATGACCTTTCACACGGAAATATGTGCTCCTGAAAGTATTGTGGCAATAGTTGCATTTCCAACTCACATTGCCTCCTCCCTTCACCTTGCTGGGTGGCCCTTGCTCTCTTGTGACATATTTCCACAAGGGATATTTGTCAATGTTACATTGAGGAGGAAGTCTTCCCTCAACATTACTTGCAATAGAGGGAATACTTGCAGCAGACTCTGATGAAATTGGGGGAGGAGGGGCATCTCCAATGGGGACATTCTTCCCCTTCCTTTGCCCCTTCCCTGCTGCCCTTGATTGAGCCATGAATGTTGTAAAAAAATAAACCAAAAATGCACAAATTTGTAAAAGAAATGCATATGCAAACTACTGTAATAAAAATGCAAAAAAAATAGAGAGAAAATGCACTTACCTATTGCTTGAATCTCCTTGAAAACACTCCCACACCCTTTGCTCCTTGCTCCAAAACACCCACAGCAAAATAGACAAGTGAAAGTGAAAAAAAAGAGCAGCAAACTCGCCTTTTAACGTCGCACAGGCCACTTTTTTCGGATTCGTGTCCAAAAATCGGGACACGTCATCTCCCGATCGACACACAATCTGGATTCAATCGTGTCCCAATCAGACACGACGTGTCCCGATTTTCGGACATGAATCGTGTCCGATTCGATGGATTCGCGACACGTTGGCCCTAGGGATCGAATCTGGTTTCTTAGATTAATACCCTTTAATAATTTTAATTTCCTCAGTTTAGACTTAGGCATTCATTAAAAATAATTAATTATTTTAATAAAATTGTCTCCGGGCGAATTTCCCAAAACAATTTCTGGGTACTATGGAATACATGTGTCCAAGCCTCCCTGCAAATTTTGAGGCTTAGACCACATCCGATGCTACCAAAAATCAACACTCCCTCTTAGTGAGGAATGTGCTCTAGTAATGCAACCTGCTGAAGCATCACTCTGACTCTGTAACATCACCCTCTGCATTGCTGATGTCTGACATCACTGCCCACCAACTACTACGCAAATGTTGCATCTGTGTTGTTGTTAGCCCTGCCACTGTCAACTCTGCATCTACACTACAACCCTCTCATCTGCTGCTGCTACAACTGAGAAATCATTTGTTTATGCTATTGAAACGGTTTCTCTACCATACCCATCTGCTCCCTGAACTAGAGGAACTTAGCTCTTCCTAGAGCTTTTGTGAGTACGTCTGCTACTTGATTTCCTATGGGGACACACTACAGCTGTACTGCCCCACGCTGAACACAGTCTCTGATAAAGTGAAATCTAATATCAATGTGTTTCAATCGATCATGAAACACTGGATTCTCAGAGAGTTTAATACAACTCTAATTATCGCAGAAAATATTGGTCGCTTCCATCCTCTTCCTGAACAAACTCACAAGCAATTTTCTAAGCCATATAGCTTCGCACATAGCTGTGTTGGCCGCCATATATTCTGCTTTTGTTGAGCTCAGAGCTACCGACTTTTGCTTCCTGCTACACCAAGAGATCATTCCTGATCAACCGTTGAAGCAATACCCAAAGGTACTTTTCTGGTCTACTGAACTACCTACCCAATTTGCATCTGTGAATCTATTCAATCTAATGTCATCTCCTCGTGTGTATTTCAACCCATATCCGACTGTTCCACATACATATCTAAGAATGTGCCTAGCTGTTGCCCAACGCACCCTTTTCGATTCCACCATGAACTGACTAAGGGTGTTGACAGCGAAGCAAATGTCTGGCCTAGTGTTGACCAGATACATGAGCAACCCAATGAGTTGTCTGTACAAGGTGGGTTCCACTTCCTTGTCTTCTGATGCATCTATTTTCTTCCAGTTGGTGATCATAGGCGTAGCCATGGGCCGGCAATCCTGCATTTTAAATCTCTTCAAGGTCTCTGTAGCATATCTCCCTTGCCCCAGGAAGATCTCCCCAATCTTCTGCCAAACTTCCAACCGTAGAAAATAATGCATCAACCCCATATCCTTCATGTCAAATTAAGCTTCAAGATTCTTCTTGCAGTCCTTTATGAGCCTAGATGACCTTGTTATACACCTCTTCATCTATCACCCCGTTCAAGAATGTTATCTTGACATCCATCTGGTAAATTTCCCATCCCATTTGAGCTGCTAGGGATATAACAGATCTAATAGAGGTATATCTAGCTACTGGGGCGAAGGTCTCCTCATAGTCTATTCCTTCCTTTTGTGCGTACCCTTTGCCACGAACCTAGCCTTATACTTCTCTATACTGCATATCTGCAGCATAATTGATCTTACAGTTCCACCTTGATCCTACAACTGATCTATCCTCTGGTCTAAGTACCACTTCCCAGACACCATTCGTCATGATAGAACTATACTCTTCTACCATGGCATCCACCCAAACTTCGTGTTGTACAACTTCTTGAAAGTTGGAGGGTTCTTCAACCTATGCTACCAAGGCTTGGTACATGTCAGGTTGACTACGCTACCTCTTCTCGGTTCTAGGAGCTCCGACAAACTCCTCTGTGTCCCTCAACGTTTGTCGTACTTCCCTGTTGGTTCTACCACTGGTGGTGGGAGGCTCAATCAAATCCCTCTCTTGTTTC
The DNA here is from genome assembly GCA_031772625.1 of Pinus tabuliformis. Lineage (NCBI taxonomy): Eukaryota > Viridiplantae > Streptophyta > Pinopsida > Pinales > Pinaceae > Pinus > Pinus tabuliformis. The sequence continues at coordinate 1,333,195,502 of CM062819.1, read as the reverse complement.
TGTTGTTGTTGATTTTGGGTAGCATCGGATGTGCTCTAGCCATGAAATTTGGTGGGGAGGCTAAGGCACATGAGATCTCCAAGACCCATAAATCTTTTGGAGAAATTCCACACGGATGATGAGATATTAAAATAATTAATATTTTTAATGAGTTCCTAAGTCTAAATCATTCTCACCCATATTTGATTAACACCCATTAATATTTTAATTTCCCTAAGTTTAGACTTAGGAACCCCATTAAAAATATTAATTATTTTAATAAAATACAATCCGGGTGGAGTTTCACCAAACGGTTTCTAGGTTCTTTAGAACTCATGTGCCTTAGCCTCTCTACCACTTTTCAAGGCTAGAGCACTTCCGATGCTACCAAAAACTAACACCCTGTTTCGAGAAGGAAAATGATGGATGGTTGATGCCCTACGAAGAAGTCCCAAATATGAAGGCTCCATAATGTTAAAGATGAAATTCATGACATCAAGTGGAAGAGCACTATAAGCAGCTGAAGGTCCCATTGACTCCACCAATGAAGAAAGAGTTGTTGCTGGTAATCAGTCCCTAGTTAAGAGGGAGCCTGGAAGCGAGTTTCTAATTAAGAAGAAACTTGGAAGCAAGTCCCTAAGCTAAGAGGAAGTTTGGACAAGTCATTGGTTAAGAGGGAGCTTGGGTACATCCTTTTATAGGAATGGGTACATTCCTTCATTGGAATGGGTATATCCTCCCTAGTTGAGAGGGAGATATAGACACATCATTCTTATCTTCACTTGGGAAGAAAGAATGAAGGATTGGGTAAGCATCTAGCATCTGATACTCTTTGAAGATGTGGTAGGGCATCCAAGATAAAAGTAATCGTAGACGACTGGTATTCTTTTAAGGACTGGGAATCCAAAATAAGAATAGTCCTAGAAGGACATAACCTGTGAACATCCGGGTGGGGTATGTTCCTGTTGATTTTTGGGTAGCATCGGATGTGCTCTAGCCATGAAATTTGGTGGAGAGGCCAAGGCACATGAGATCTCCAAGACCCAAAAATCGTTTAGAGAAATTCCACCCGGATGAAGAGATATTAAAATAATTAATATTTTTAATGAGTTCCTAAGTCTAAACTTAGGAAAATTAAAATATTAATGTGTATTAATATAATATGGGTGAGAAAGTTCTAAGAGACGAGGATCAAGCCAGTTCTAATCTTAGCCGTTGATTAGGGACTTAATCTCGACCGTTGAATCGTCAACAGAAAAAGTATAAGAGGAGGCTTGAGGGTCAGTTGAAGACACACCAAGAGAGATCAAGAATTCGATTTTCTGGGGTGAAGTTTGCTGAGGAAATTGAGTTAGAGATCAGTTGCAGCGAGGGGCAGTTCAGCAAGGAATTTCAGTCCAAGGTTGAAGAATACATATCAAAGAGGCAGCAAAGTGCCAAAAAAGGCAGCACAGAGCCTAGGAGGGTTGACACAGAGGCAACAAGGGCTGACACAGAGGCTAAGGAGGCCAACGCAGAGGATGCAGAGGGCCAAAGAAGCTGACGCAGAGGCCGTAGAGGCTGACGCAGAGGACGCAAAGAGCTTCAAAGGCTGCGCTGAGGTGTTTCTGTGGGACAGACTAAGCGCTGATTGGTTGACGCAGAGCCAAAAAGGGTGACGCGGTTCGAGAGGAGTACGTGGAGCAGCTTTCGCTGTCCAGCACAAGGAACAGCCGGAGTCACTGTGGGATTGTTCATCCAGTCGCTGATTAGCCAGAATATCTGTCTCCGGATAGAGGTATTGCTGCCAAGGATATTCTTTGAAGGGTGAGCCATTTCTGGCACCCTAGTTGTATTCAGAAATCTGCTTAATAATAAAACCCTCATATATGTTGCACCGGTTTTCCCGAATTGGGTTTTTCCGATGACGATTGTCCAAAAATAACGGTGTCCCTTGTGTTGTCTCAGTTTATTTCAGTTGTTGATCTGTATATTTGTGAAGGCTGCAATTGTGTTTACTTCGATGTTTATATTATTAAATAACTTGTTAATGTAAAGAACAAGTAGGAGATAGTAAACCAGATATTGCAGTAGGGGTTTCTGATGTGCTAGATTCAAACATTTTCACAGTTCCTTGAGAGACAATGATGAAGGTGTGTATAAATCACTGGTCTCACCAGCATTGTGCTCTGATCTTGTGGAGAGATAGAGTTATTAGTCAAGGCCTTGCTATGTGACAAAGTTGGATGATATGATGCTATACAGATGGGTTACCAATCCAATCCTTCTTATGAGAATTCTTCAAATTGAGAATGTTAAGTACCTTGTATGGATTATAAATACCCCCTTGGTTAAGAGGGAGTGTTGAAGTATGTAACTAGGTTTGGTCTTCATAATGACATAAGTAATCATGTTTTTATGTATTTGATGTAATCCGAAAAATAAATTTATTATTGTTGATCTTAAGGAATGGGTTTCATGCTCAAGGAGATTTATTTTAGGTCAAGTTCCCATTGAGGGCTTCTAAGTCATTATCATGTATGGAAAACCCATTTGGGGCATGTTACATATTGTAAAGAAATTATATGAGCCTATAGATTGTCAAGGAAACCCCTCCAACACCAAGTATACAAGCTACAAGTCAAGTCATCAATCAATTCGACCTGCCAGTGAAGACGACCTATTTTGGAGCCCAACAACGCTAATATAAAGGAGTACTCGACCTCTCTCGAGGAGACTCATCGAAGTATCACATAAGTTTGGTCTAGAGACAAGAAGGTGCCTCGTACCCTAGTGAAGGAAGGAGAAGTATAAGAAGGAAGAAAACTATAATTATTTGGGCTTGTTTTGGGACATTTCTCTCACATGTGCGGATTGTATCTAGGGCACACTTTCAGTTGCAAAAGGATGAAATTACAGTGAATTCAAGAATGAATATCGAGTGTCAAAGAAGTGTGTGAAAGTAAGCCGAATTGATGCAGAAGAATTCTATCTCCCAACGAAGAAGAAAAGAGAAGAATTTTTCCATAATTTAGGTCACACGTGTGACCTGGGGTTTCTGCAAAAAAGATCGAAACTACAGGTCTACCACTGTGAGCCGAAATCTGAAGCAGAGGATTAAGGTCGACCAGTGTTAGCTTAAAAGAAGATAAGTGCTTAAGAAGAAGCTTTAACTTGGTCTTGGAGGGGTTGTTGGTTAAGGGTCTAGGTATTGGAATTCGTCAATTGAAGATTCTATAAGAAGAAGAATTTGTGTGGGTTTTCCACTCAAGAATGGAAAGGTTTTGGCCCTGGTTGATCACCTACATCTTGTGTCTTTTGTCTTATTGTTCTTTGTGACTTGGTAGTTGTTTGACGAAGAAAAACACTAATAATAACAAGAAAAAGAAGCTAATTAATTGAAGTAAAAATACTCCACAAACAGTTATCAAGAAGAGAGAAATCACCTACACTTGTTGCCCCTAGATTTCTCAACAGAACATGACTCTTCTAGAACAAGAAACAAGGAGATTTATTACACTTAAGTTCCTTCTATCCATCCTCCTTAATCAAACATTAATATGCAACCAAAATGTGCCTAAGGAGCATGATGCTCAACAAGGACTTGAGGCACATAATATTCTCATGTTCCTTCTATCAATCCACCCATCATACATAATTATCCCACCTGAATGTCCCTATGGAGCATGATAATCAGCAAGGACTTGATGCACATCCTCAATTGTCGCATTCAAAATTTTAACCCTAAAAAACTCAGAAGTAGGGGATTTAAAAACAATGACACATAGAAGCATCTATAATAGCTTGCCAAATTAGGGATCTAACAACATTAAAAGGCAAGTCTGAATAAAACCATAAGTTGACTATGATTTTATGTCCTTTGTACATATGGTTATTTAATAAGCATCTTTGGTATTGATGCCAAATGAGGATAGAGAAGTTAGATGTGGGTCATTTCAACCAATGTCCACCTTTATAGCAGAGCAGTGTACTCCATTAAGAAAAAGTTGAAAAAAGACAGCCAAAAAGGGTTGCAACCTCCATATGTGATAGTTACAACAAGCAAAGCACCTTGTACCCATAATAAAAAAACGTCGATCAACAGTGTTGCAAGCTCAAACACAAGCAAACAAAATGAGCAAGGCAATGTGTAACTTGAAAAATAAATGGCTGCAACCAAGCCCGCAACCTCCAACCACAACCAATTACAGTAAGTCAGCACCACAAATATTTGATAAAATGCTAATATTGAGGGATCTCCAAAAGGATGCCAACTTCAACACTAAACAAACATGCAAAGAGAGTCTTTCTCCTACTGCTAACTTGAACACCTTCATGCACAAAAAAAAGGATTCTTGCCACCGCCATATGACAATAATACACCACAAACCAAAAACCCTCCATGCACATATTTGCAAAAAGCCAAGATCCTTGCAGGGATCCATGAAAAGCCACCAAAAAAATCTAAGATATGTGCCAAAGGCACATATGCTCAGCAAACCCATGAGCACCAATCATAGACAGCTATAGTAAGTTGACAGCACAAAAATATGCAATAATGCCACAAATAAGAGACCTTCAACAATATACAAGAGCACTCTAGAGCATATTTGCAAAAAGTCGGCATCCTAACAAAAATCCATTAAAAGCCACCAAATAGACTCTAGTTATGCACCAAAAGCACCTATGATCAACTGTACCACGATCTCTAACCACTTCCAACCAATGTTGCGAACATCGGCATCGGGATAAAATCGGCAAGGGTCTGGAAAGCCAAAAAACTGTAAAAATCGAGAAAATATTGGTAAAAATTGGCAAACATCGGCAAAATCAAGATACCATAAAAATATCTTTAAAAATCGGCAAACATCGACTAGGCCAAAAAATCGTGATTTCGAGATAAAATCGGGATGTTATCGAGATGTTCGCAACACTGCTTCCAACAGAACCAAGACCTCCAACCACAACCGACTATAGTAAGTCAACACCAAAGATGTTTGTAACAATGTAGCTAATGAGCGACCTCCAAGGAGACGCCACCCTCAATACTAACCAAAAATGAAACCAAGAAAGTAGTTCTACTCCTGTGAATTGAACACCTTCATACACACCGGAAAATCGATTATCGCCAACAAGACTTCAATATGAAATCCTACACCACAAAAGGAAAACCCTCCATGGACGTATCCTTCAAAAGGCTACAATCCTCACAAAAGTCCATGAAAGCCAGCAAAAAAACCTACAATCCTAACTTATGTGTTAAAGGTTCCTAGGCTAAAGTCTAAACTGGATCGAAGGCCTCTCTCCACATTGTCTCGCCACAGCAATGGCATACCTTCTAGTAGTTCAGAGATGCCATCGGCAATCACACAAAATAGGGCAAAGCCCATATTGTCCAAAGGAAGTAAATAATTAAATAACAAATGTAAAAGATACAAGAAATGATTGATATTCAGTGAATAATATTGCAATATATAGTATATATAGTATCTAAAAGACACAACTAACACAACCATGCAAATGAACATGACCTTTCATTGAAAATGTGTCAATGAAAAATATTTTGCAATTACAAAATTCAATGGTGCAATATGAATCTCATGCTTCACCCTTGAAGAAATGGTACCAAGAAAGTCCACAACGTTTTACTAGTTGTAACCAATTTATCAAATAAAATGGCAATTTCCCTCCTAAAAATGAGGTAAATAACACTCTAGCCTGTATAATGTCGTTGATTCCACTAAGCAATGGTGACCTTTATAATTTGTAAATGACAATTGTTGATTCCACTAAGCAATGGTGACGTTTATAATTTGTAAATGACAATTCTATCACAGTTTTATTGAGTATATAACTTTAAACACACACACATTAGTCTACATCAACAAGATTACTAGGAATGCCATCCACATTTGTGGACGAGCATCCCATGGGCTCTTCTGCAAAGTTTTCCTCGAATGAGATATATATAGTAATAAATTAATATATATCAGTTCTTAGGTTTATTTAAATGTGTATATCGTGTATGTTATTATTTCATATATACCATAGCTTATATGAGTTCTTAGCGAATATATTATGTTATCCTTTCCTTACAAATGTCACATTTAATAATTCATTTTTAACCCTTAATTCACAACATCTTCTCACTCTAATATTTCCATAAGCTCAAATATGTCGAATTGGCTAATATTTCCTCCACATGCTCCTAGGCATCTCCCAATGTCTGCATGAACCATCAAGGTCTCCTAACAGAACTAAAGGAGCTGATCTCTCCTCCTCCTCATCTGAAGGTTGACTTCCTGAACTGGAAGTGGCATTCCTCCAAGCTTGTTGGTCTAGTACTTCAATGATGCTACTTATTAGTACCATATAGTTTAGAAGGTTTTTCGGAGGCCTACTCCCCCTAACTGCGGTCCTAGGATCCTCCACATACTCCTAATCATTTTTCAATATCTACATGAATCATCGAGGTCTCCTAATAGAACTAGGAGACAATTTCTCCTCCTCATCTAAAGGTTGACTTCCTAAACTAGAAACTGTTGATTGCACCAAGAGGCACATTCTACAACACAGTATGAGGGAGATGTGTATTTCCTTACATACTCAACCTAGAGTTGACATGTGTCCTCCTAAAATAAAAATAAAATATTCAATAAATGAAAAAGTCCTAAAATAAAAATAAAATATTCAATAAATGAAAAAGCAATGTCAGTTATAATAAAAAGCAGAACAAATATATGTATTTGGTTAGTTTTGATTAAAAATGTTATAAAATAGGAATTGTGTAATTCCTTTGAGTTAGCATGTGGTAATTAAAAAAAAATATTTGCTCCCATAAACAAAATATTTTGATGTCCATATTAAACAACATAATTTTATATAAATTTTATATAGAGAGATAAGTAACTAAAAATTAAAAAAAATTAAAAAAAAAAGTATTATATTTTCACTTTCGAGTGTGAGGAAGATATGCAATTTTTTTACTTTTTTAAAATATTTCAATGTAGGCCTTAATAAAAATATTTGAATGTCCATGCTAACTAATATATTTCAATATCAATCTCATATATATCTAAAAAAATGATTGACTATAAACAAAATATTTCAATGCCCACCTTAAATAAAACAATTTTAAATCAATTTGATATGTATAGAGAAAAAGTAAATGAAAGTAAAAAATTTCAATCGCTTCCTCATAAGAAGGAGATGTGCAAGTCATTCAATTCTCCACATGAAGTTGATATGTGGCATTTAAAAAATATTAATAACGAAAAACTTTCAATGTGGGGTATAAATAAAATATTTCACTATGCATGGTTAAGTAAAATATTTCAAGACGTCTATTTAAAAACATATTAATAACAAAAAACATTTTAATGTGAACAATGTGGGCCATAAATAAAATATTTCAATGCCCATGTAAAATAAAACATTCCAATGTGAACTATGTAAATATTATATAAAACAATTGAAAATAAAACATTTCAATGCAAATGTTAAGTAAAATATTTCAATGTCAACTATGTATATATTATATAAAACAGTTGAAAATAAATAAATAAAAATTATCGTGTCCACGAGGTCTTGGATAGATGGTGATCGGGTGCTCTGTTAAGACACTCCTTGATGTGAAGTCACCGACTCAATTCCCCGCCCTGATCGAGGTGATGTATCCTTGATGTGAAGTCACCAGCTCAATTCCCCGCCCTGATCGAGGTGATATATTGGACATGATGAAGATGTCGTCCTACCAAGCTTACAAAAAAAAATCCTTATCGCGTGCTCTAACTATTGTATGTTTCAGTTAGAATTGTATCACCAAAACATTTTATTGGTGAACCCTCTCGACACTTGATAGATCTAAGGTTAAGATGGATCTATGTTGGTCGAGATTCGACATTCGAAGCTTCTTGATCCTTGCCCTTCGTCACTAGTAGGGTTTCATGTGACTTCCTAGATGCAAGGTCCTCCTTGAACTTCACATCCTGGCTCATCACTACCCTCCTTTATAACAAAATGAAAATCATACAAGTCTTTGAACTCCCGTTGTATCCCACAAACACGGCCTTTATGCTAGAGGGGTCCATCTAGATCCTCTTCTCTTCTGGTACATGTATATATAGTGGAACACCAAAGATACGTAAGTGGCTCACCTCTAGCTCCACACCAGTAAATGCTTCCTCTGGTGTCTTGTCCTCCAAGATCCCATGAGGACCCCCGTTTTGGATGTAGATCGTTGTATTGCGTGCCTCTTCCCAGACGAACATGTGCAGCTCTTGATCATGGATCATGGCCTTAGCATTCCCTATGGTTGACTTGTTCTCTCTCTGCAACTCCATTCTATTGTGGGTTGTAAAAAGTTGCCAGCTCCCTCTTAATTTATGCCTCCGTGCAGAAACCCTTTAAGTCATTAGAAATATAATCACCCCCATTATCTGACCTCAGAACCTTGATCTTCTTCTCTTTTTGGTTCTCCAAAGAGTCTTGAACTCCTAAAATCGACTAAAGACCTCATCCTTGGTCTTCATGAGTAGATCCGTGTCTTCCTAGAGAAGTCGTCAATAAAAGACACGTAATACATGCCTCCTTGTACTGAAGCTACTGACAACATTCCACAAACATCCAGATGTATCAAATCTAAAATCCCCTAGGAGCTAGACTCGCTACTTGGAAATGCAACCTTGGCATGCTTGCCAACCGTGCATCCTTTGTACACCCCATGTTGCTCAATATTGAAATCCAGAAGACCAACGACAATCTCCCTCATAATCAACAACACCTTGTAATGCAAGTGCCCCATTCTCTTGTACCACAACTCACACATGTTGTCATTGTTATGAACCAAGGCTCGAACAAGTTCACTTTGTAACCTATAAAAATTTCCATCTCTAACCCCAACAACCTGAGTTGTATCATGGTTAGATCCTACCAATTTGATATGTGCTTGCTCTTTCCAGGAACTCTATGACAATAACCCTTGTCTTCCATGACCAAGACTAAAAGCAGGTTCTTCTTGAGCCCTAAAACATACAACACGTCCTTCACTTCCAACAAGCTGCCTAACTCAAGCTGAAATGAAATTGTCCCAACTCCTTTTATTGCATACTTGGGATCATTACCAAGCTCCACATTTACTCTTGAGTCGTACTCAATGTTGCAGGAAATGTCCCCCCCCCCGGATTTATGGCCCGAAGCGCGTCCCGTACTGATTCGTACAGGAATCGTCCCTGGAAGCGTGACTCCAAAATTCGAAAGCGCGGTTCCGCCTGTTTTGGACGCTTCCTGGAAATTCCGGAAGCGCACTTCCGAATCTCTGAAGCATGCTTCGTACAACGCTTCGGCCGTACGAAGCGCGGCACTTCGGAGGGCGAACTGTACGCTTTCTGTATGGTTCCGTACACAATTCCGGAAAAGCACCGTGCTGTTTAGAAATTCGATTTTTTATTTATTTTTCTTTTATTTTTGGTGAGTTTGCATATTGGGGGTGGGTCCACCTTGGGTTAGGGTGAGGTTAAGGTGAGGAATAAATGGAATAAAGCCCCCATTCATTCCTCATTTGCTCACTTTGAGTTTATGAGAGTTGGAGAAGAGAAGAGAGGAGAGGAGAAGAGAAGAGAGGAAAGGAGAGGAGAAGAGAGGAGAGTGAAGGAGGAGCTAGGAGAAGGAGGAGGAGCTTGGAGCAAGAGCTTGGAGGACTTCATCTACAAGAGCTAAAGAGGTAAGTTCAAACCCCAAACTCCCTTATTTTTTTGACATTTTTTTTGTATTTTTCTCCTCCCTCTCCTACTCTTTCCCATTGTTTCTACTTGCTCCTTTACTTGCAGGTTGTCCACCACCTATATCCATATTCCAAGATGGTGTTCTTTTGGCTTCTATGTATCATTCCACTCTTGGTTTTAATGATGGCAAGGGGGAGTAGGAATAGAAGGGAAGAAACAAAAGAGGACAGTGGTCCCAATATGAGTGACCCAATGTATGATGAGGAGGAAGGGGATGATGTTGAACCTGAAGGGGAAACTGAAACACTAGAGGGGAAAGGTGCATTAACACCCTTGTGGAACTATGTGACCAAACTTGATGAGGGAAAGGGTGGTGGAAGCTACAAATTTGTGTGCCCTCATGGTTGTCATGGAGGAAAACCATATAGTGGTTCATATACCCGTGTGAGGAGGCATCTTTGTGGGGTGTTGGACAGTGATGATAAAAAGGGTCCTGTGGGGATACAAATTTGCCCAAACATTTCATCTGAACAAAGAAGAAAATACATTCAAATAGAGGAGGTTGCACAACAAAAAAACAAGAAACAAAAAAACTCATTCTGAATCAAGTGCAACCTCTAAATTTGGTAGCTCATCTCCTCATGGTACTTCTGCAAGCTCTGGAGGTAGAAGAACAATAGGGGATTTCCTTAATGTCGCTGGGAGGGATGATGTGGATGGAAAGATAGTCCGTTTTCTTTGTGCTTGCGGTGTACCATTCAATGTGCTTCGCTCTCCCTATTAGCATGAAATGGTAAAGGCCATCAATGAAGCCCCAAAAGGATACAAGGCCCCCAACTATGAGAAAGCTAGAACAGTGTCATTAGAAAGAGAAAAAGCTAAGGTTCAAAGCAGTGTTGCGGGGGAGCGCCCCCCCCCCCCCTCGCTCCCGCTCCCGATCCGCGCTCCGGGCGGGAGCGGGTCGGGAGCGCGCTCCCGAAATCGCTCCCGATTTCGGGAGCGCGCTCCCTAAAAAAATTTTCGCTCCCTGCCTTTTCGGGAGCGTTTTCGGGAGCGTTTTGCCTTTTTTGCATTTTTTTTTTTGTAGTAATGTTCGAAATGCAATTTTTTTTGAAAGAAACAAATAGTTTTTGAGTGGGGCAACTTAATGATCAAGTCTAGGCCCTAGTATTGATATGCTATTCATGGTAATGTTAAATTCTTAAAGTAAAAGTGACATTTTCTTTAATTTTCATTTTCATCCTTTTACTTAAATTTTTAACATTACCATGAAATGACTCAGGATGTTTGAGAGTGGTTTCGTCCTCATTGGATTTCATATGGAGAAAGTAGAATTTTAGATTTCATTCAAAATCCAGCAGACTTATCAGTTTTTCAGGATTTCAGGATTGGGGGATTGCAATGTTTCCATTGAATTTTGTCATGTATTAGGGTATGGAACTCATATTTAATCAAGAGTACCAATCCCTCTATGTACCTTGATGTTAGTGACATTGGTTGTCGAACTCCTCTATCATGACCCTTCTAAAAATGTACGCATCACTCAAACAAAATCTTGACTTGACATGCTATGCTTTTTCTATCTTATGTTAATGCTTAGAGGGTGATATTAATGACAAAGATCCCTATACAGATACAAAGGTAATGACAAAGATACCTCTGGATATTAATGCTTGGAGGGTGATATTAATGACGAAGATCTTGATTTTGCAACAAGACTAAAAAATTAGACATTTCTCGTGGTGGCAAGAGGCCCAAGCATAAGAAATAGATAATAGATTTACTTCTCTTCTCTAGTTTCTAGTAGCTTTTATAACTATTGACTCTTTCATATTTATTATGATATTTTTTTAAACAATATATGACAATTTAAGTTTGAAGTTGGCAATTATAACTCATTAGTAATAAATTATGAATATGATGCTTCATGAAAGTTGAAAGTTGTTTCATTTCGTTTCATTTTATAACATTTCATTTCATGTTAGATATTATTTGTTGTAATGGTTACACTTAGCTTACAAGTACAACTTTGGTGATCAATGATGATAAATGTTATATATTGAATTTTGAAAGCTTGAAACTTTAAGATTGATGAATCATGAGACTCAATATGTTGTATGTTACTATGTTACTAACTTGCGGACGTGGTTGATGAAGATTATAACTTCTAGATGATTGTTGTTATATGGTTCAATCTATGCTTTTTTATGTTTTTTATATCTAATTCATCATTCTACATGTTTTTGTTGACATATATGTATCAAAAATTAAAAAATATAAAAATATATATATTTTTAAAAAATCGCTCCGGGATTCGCTCCCAAACCGGGAGCTTCTGAAAATGGTCGCTCCCGCTCCCGCTTCCGCTCCCGCTCCCCGCTTCCGCTCCCGCTCCCAAGTAACATTGGTTCAAAGAGCTTTGACACGTTTTACAAATGAGTGGGTAGATTCTGGGGTATCCATTGTATCAGATGGGTGGACAAATATTAGAAACCAACATTTGATAAATGTTCTTGGTGTTTCTTCTAGTGGTGCAGTATTTATTACATGTCATGACTCCTCCCCCATCAGTGCATCTGCACAAAACATTGCAGATCTCCTATTGCAATCAATCAAAGATGTTGGTCCGAATAATGTGGTTCAAGTGATCACAGATAATGCAGCAAATTGTAAGGCAGCGGGAAAAATTGAGCGTACTCATCCACACATCTTTTGGTCTGGGTGCCTGGTTCACACATTGAACCTTTTGATGCATGATATTGTGAAGCACAAAGAATGTGGGTGGATTACTGAGCTTTACAGGAGAGGGAAGCAACTCATTAAATTCATCACATGGCATACAAGGGTAAACTACTTCTATGGCACTTACTCCAAGTTGCAGTTGCTTAAACTTGCAAAGACAAGATTTGCCAGTTATTACCTCACCTTTAGGCGGCTAGTGAAGGTGAGACAAGCTTTAACTAATTTGGTGTGTGCTGAATCATGGGATGAAATTAACACTGACAGAGATGGTGCTAATGCAGTCAAGGACACTGTTCTTGACATTTACTTTTGGTCACAGGTTAAATATGTTTTGCAATTCACCAAACCAATTTATTACATGATCAAGTTGGGAGATTCAGATCAACCAATAATTGGGGAGGTGTATGAGCAAATGGATAGCATGTTGGGGCAGATTAAAGACATTGTTGAGCCTAGAGATATCAACTTGTACAATTATATTCGTGCAGAGGTGGAAAACCAGTGGGAAATGCTAAATGTTCCATTGCATGCATTAGCATATGTTTTGACACCTAAATACCATCATCCATCATGACTTTCAACACCAGCACCTGAGGGGGGAAGCAGGCGAAAACCACACCAAGATCAAGAGGTTCACAAAAAATATATGGCTGCAATGAGTAAATTAATCCCTGATGAGGAGGAGGCTGCATTGGTACGGAGACAATTGAGCAACTATACGCTTAACACTGGTCCATTTGGGAGCATGCATGCAATTAGAGATCGAGAGACTTTTTCGTCTCTTGAGTGGTGGAACATGCATGAAGGGTCTACTCCACTTCTACAGACTTTGGCATTGTGGGTGCTATCACAGGTGGTAAACACTTCTTCCACAGAGAGGTGTTGGAGCTCTTATTCTTTCATCCACAGTGTTAAAAGGAACAAGTTGAGTTTAGACCGGGCAGAGAGCTTGGTTTATGTTCATTACAACTTGCGATTGTTGTCCCATTACTGTGAAGATGCAAAGTCTAATAAAGACTTGTTGATTTGGGACAAGAATCCAAAGGAGCCCAATTGGGAGGATGGAGTGTTGCGATTAGCGCAATTAGAGGATGCTCTTATCCAGGTATGTCCATTGTGGTATGAATTTTCCTTATAAAGCATTTCTCTAATTCATGTTTTTAATTTTTTTGTTAACTAGTGTTTTTTTTTTGCATGAATTTTTTGAGCGATTCCAGGATGATGATGATCGTGTTGATATGCCACCCCCACCCCCATCTGGTCCCTTGGTTCCTAGGTTCCATGGTTCAACACCAACAGCAGGGGGTTCTTCTTCATCAGTTTCAATGCCACTGCCACAACTTCCACAGGCACCATCTTCTTCATTGCCACCACATGGAGGCCCGCCGCCACGTTCTCTTCGTGGTGGAAGGAGGAGAGATTAGTAGATATATTCACAATTTACTACTTTTGTCATAGATTACTCATTAGACTTGTAGGCTTGTGAATTTGAATTTTGAACCTTTTTTGTCTTGGCGGTGACCAAGTGACATATTTTGTAAACATTATTATTTGAATTTTGGCCATGACAAATGTTGACAATTGCTCACTTGCTAGATAAATCATAATATGCTCTATGTTTTATGTTTTATAATATGCTTAAATGTTTTATGTTTTATAATATGCTTAAAAATTTGATGTATGTTTGTAATCGCTAGAATATAGATGGTTGATGTACATACTAGTAACTACAATGGAATCATGGATGCCATATCTATCTTGATTTATGCAAAAATATGCATGTTTCCATGTCTTCTACAACTAATTTGGTATTTGGGATGTTTGTTTTGAGTATAAATGCAAAAAAATATAAATATATATATATATATATATAGCAGACGCTTCGCTTCCTAGATTTTTGGCAAATGACGCTTCCACGTCCCCGCTTCCAAAAAACGTCCCCGCTTCATCCCTGCTTCGTGCAACATTGGTCGTACTCCATCAGACTAGTAAACAACTCCCATGTTGATGTCATATGGCGAGATGCACCACTGTCCACATACCATGCACTCCTGGAAATTGTGCTACAATAAAGGAAAGAAACAAATGAGAAATCCTTTTCAAATTTTGCAACAAACTCGCTCATATCTAAGTTTCTACTGAGGTTGCCACCTCCTGCTGTTATGACTTCCCTCCGCCCTTCCTTTGTAGACATTGTGATGCATGGTGACCATGCATGTGACATATGAAACACTTGATTTTATTCAATAATTTCTTCTTTCCCGACTATGAAGTTGACTCCTAACTCTTTCCTTTACCAGAACCCTTTCCTTTGCCCTTCCTTGTCTAACTTGTAAGGGCCAAGTTCTCACCACCTTCCTATTTGTTGGCTTTAGACTCCTCCAAAGTCTCTTCCTAAACACAATCATCCCAAAGCCTCTCAAAAGTGGGAAGGTGGTCTCGTGCATACGTACCCTTGAAAAATGTCTCCCAAGGCTTTGAGAATCCATTTAGTGCCATATTTACCAATTCTGCATCAATCACCTCCCCAAATGCTCTAGCAAGTTGATCACGTATCTGGGTGATATTCATGAGGAAACTAATAATTGAATCTGATCTGGACATCTGCATACATCTAAGCTTATTCCTTAATACCATCTTCCAATTTATGTTCTTGCTCTGGTAGAGACTTACCAGGGCATTGAAAATATCCTTGGCCATCTTCCCCTCTGACAAATAAGGAATTAGATGATCCTTCACTACATCCAAGATTACCCACATGGCTCTCACCTCCTCCTCATGAGTTGCCAATTGCTACAAATCTGTCAGTGAAGGAACTACCTTGTCAACAACCTCTCAAAGATAATTTTCCTTCAAAAGCAAAGTAACTATTGCTTTCCAAGTTAGCAAATTTGAAGCTCCAACATGTCTTCGAATTTGAGACTAGCTACTACCATCTTCCAAATCTAAACAAAACAGGCCTACAAATGTGCTTAGTTCTTCAAGCACTCAGTAAAAAACAACTTCTTGTCCCCACATCTACTAGATCTGTCTGTTATGTATCCAAATCTGCACGAGACTTGCCTGTTGGTCGCTCAAACCTCCAAGATCTACTTGTTGTATACCCAGATCTGCACTAGATCTGTTTGTTGGTCACTCAGAACTACAAGATCTACTTTTTAAATACACAAATTTGCACTATATTTGTTTTTTTTTTACCACTTAGATCTACTAGTTGTATACCCAGATCTGCACTAGATCTGTCTGCTGGAAACTCAGATCTGCAGTTGTTGCCTTTAGATCTGCGGTTGTAACTACTTGGAAATCAACTTATCTCAGATACCAGGCTTTGATACCATGTTAAAATATCTATTCCAGCAACCTAGGTAAATTAATTCCTTATGATTTTCTTACTAAAATATTAATTTAGAATGAATTCTTCAGCTCACAAAATAAAATACACTCGCCGGAAATTTAACTAGAAATAAAAAGATCAATGGAAGCTACAAGAAACCAATCTCCTAAAACGCACAAATTTTTGCCTTTCAAGTATCAGTTTTTCATTAAATTTACTCCAAGCTTACAGGGGCTCCAAACTAGGAAAACAACCCAAGAAAACAAAAAAAAATTACAACAAAACCTGGTTGTTCTGTGTCTTTTTCTTTAACTTTGTCTTTCTTTTATAACATTGGGTTAATGACCAAATCTCCATAATCCTATTCTCTCAATGAGATTGACAGTTGAGATTAAATCCCAATCAATGGTGGAGATTACATCTAAAATGTAAATACTTTACATTTTATTAGACATTAATCAACTCACTAATAAAAAGCTCTTCACCTTAATAATTAAATTTAATTAGTGTTTGCACTTAAAGGAGTGACGGATGGAGCCGAGGAGACCCTGGCCATGGCTAGGGATTGACGTCTAAACAGGGTCATGGCTCAGCCGCGGCAGAAGAAGGTCAGGTGGGGACGGGGTCCCACCATACAGGTTTCGTCCTCTAGCTTCAAATGAGTTCACACTGAAGCTGGCTCCAGGCAAATACATTCAGATCGAAGCTTTTGATTTTTGGGCTCATCTTTTCATCCTCGCAAATCAGGTTAGTAACTTAGTATTGACAGCTTTGAAGTGTGGTATTGCATTTTCTACAGTTTCTTCACGGTCGTTTGAGGGTTCTGCGGTTTAACATTGTCACTGTGGCGGAATGGTAACAGAATCCTGGACCGTAAGGCAATTTTTCACGGTTCTCTTTGAAGGCTCCCGACAGCATGGAGGGTTATGAGGATATTTTAGTGGATTATGAGTCTGAGGATGAGGTGGGCGCCTCCATTTGGTCCACGCCATCGGTTTTTCTGACAACATCGAGAGGATCAAATCCACAAGGCAGATCTGAGTTGTTGGCATGTGCAGGAGCAATTACTATGCCTTTCCAGCAGGTTCCAAGTGAAAAAAGTTAAAACTTTATTTCAAGGTGAGTCATCTTCATGACCGTTTTCTTCATCTTGTTTTGTTGTTTCTGATCCTCTACTGGAAGGGGTAAGTAACCCCCTAGTTTCTGTGGGTGACGGTTCTCTATCAGCAACTCTCGTCCAGTTGATTCAAGAGGCTACATATGGGGAAGTTAGTGTTGTGGAACCCTTTCGGCCAGGTGAGCACTAGGGGCGGCTTCTATCGGGAGGTTTTTCGTTGGACGATCTGAAACTTTTGATGGTACAGGAGGTTTTCAAGGGTTGATCCAAGGGTTTTTTAGAGGAAGCGGTGACCCATTTCTTGGAGTGTTGGCAGGGGCACCTTTTCCGAGCAGGGGATTTAATGCAAAGGGCTTTCAAGCGAGCACAGAGGGAAGGGGCGCAGGGAGTTCAATTCATAATATAGTTCACCTATCAGCAAGTGGAAAGGAAGGGGTTTCGGAAGCACCCAAACAAAAAGTTTGCAAGCAAAACCCTGACAGTTTTCACTTAAATCTGGTGTTGGGTCGCGAAGTGAGGATGTCACAAGTTGTAGAAATGGGTGAGAAGACATTGGTGGGGAAAATCAAAGGGAAGAGAATCAGAGCGAAAAGACTCGGATGGAGGAAGAGAAGCACATAATGCCAGACATGACGGGGGAAGTGGAGGTATGCAGTGAGGCCAAAGGTTGGGTCAGAATGACGTTAAAAGAAAAATGGGATGCAGTTTGGGTTCCATGGTCGATCTATCACTCTCCAATCAAATTCAAATTTTGGACCCCATTGTTTGATGCGAAGAAGGAAAGATTAAACAAAGTGCACATATGGGTAAGACTACCAGATCTCCCTCTAGAGTAATGGCACGAGCTTATATTCTGGGACATTGCCAATCATATGGGGGACTATCTAGCGAATGATTCTTCATATATCTCTACAGGCAAGCAAACTATGGCGAGAATTCTAGTAAACATTGATATTAGATAGGGTCTTTACCCTCACATGACCTTAGGAGATCCTGGTGAGGTGTAACGAGTCCAAATACTAGACTACGAAAGGATTCCGTTTCAATTCCGGAGATGTAATGTTTATGGTCATTTGGTGAATGCATATCCCCTGTCAATGACACCCAACAGGTCATCAGAGGAGGACGAAGGGAGTTTTGATTCAGAGGAAGATGGGGTCAATGGAGCAGGAGTCGTGCAACCGGAGATCATAAATGAGGCAAGGAATCAACCGCAATCCAGGATTGCATCAACGGTCCCAAAAGGGAAAGAGCCAGTAGGAGCTTCAGGCTCTATGGGGGTGACAAAGGAAGTGAATGGGTCAATGGTCAAAAACGAAGGGGGAACCGAGGAAGGTATCAAAGGCACGCATCCGGAGGTAGCGGCGAGAAGAAGTTCCCCAATGATACAATGAAGGTATCGAGGGCACACATCCGAAGGCAGCGGCAAGAAGAAGTTCCCCAGTGATACAATGTTTCCCAGTTTTGCAGGCAAGCTTATCGTCTTCAACAGGCTAAGGTAATAATATACCTTTGTTCTCTAGGTCAGATTACTCTGATGTTATTTCTTATGTGTTTGAAGTGACAATCCCAGTATCATCTAAAATTGACAAGTGTGTTGACATTCCAGTTCACCAAGACTTGTGAGACCCAGGTCAAATTTATCTACTGCCATCTGTGCCATAGCTCAAGTCGATACCTCCCTTTCATCCCCAGTGGTATCCCCCTCCAGGTATTTGTCTGAGTCCTCCTGGAAGGGTGGAGGGCATTATAACCTTCGGTCTAAAAGTGTAATATCCCTCACTGAAGGTATTTTGGGGGGATTGGGGAAGGTCCCTTTAGTGTCTATAAGTAATAGAGGTAGGGGAATGTCTTTTTCAACTCGAGCGAAGGAACAGGCCAGGGAGGATCTGGCCGCGGGGTGACAACAATCCATAAAAGGGGCGCTTAGAGGTTCCAAACCCCAAGAAGAAGTTTCCTAATGAAGCTTCTCTCCTTTAATTGCAGAGGGATAGTGTGCCCCTCAAAGAAGCGTGCTTTGGTCCATTTAATGGAAAATTATAAGCCAAATATTTTAATTTTACTTTTACAAGAAAACCTGGGGGAGGCAATTCCTTAGAAGCTCTTCTGAAGGGTTGATCTTTCTTGGGGATTGACTCTTTGGGTCGATCGAGAGGACTAGCCTTGGCCTGGAATAGCAAGTCGATAAAGATCAGGAGCTCTTGGGGTTTGGAAAGGGGAATTGGAATTGAATTTTATTCATTGGAACTTGATGATTGGTTCTCTTTAACCAATGTGTATGGGCCATGTCAGAAAAAGGTCCCATTTTGGGACAGTTTTTACTCCAATTCGCTAAGCAAGAGGTCGAAGTTGATAGTGGGGGCGGGGGACCAGAACTTCTCTATCGGGAGTGCTGAGACCTGGGGGCCAAGGGCTAGACTGGACTCTCTATTCAATTATTTCCTCCATAAGTTAAGTTCATCCAAACTCATAGGCATTGAGCGTACAAAGTTCCATGCCACCTAGAGAAATAAGAGGGCAGGGGAGGAAAGGGTGGCCAAGAGGTTGGACCGCTTTTTGGTTTCGGAGGACTTGTGTGACTCTTTACCTCTTATCAGACAATAAGTCGTTAGTGGGGGGTGAATCAGATCATTCCCCTACAGTGATGGAGATCAGGAACGGAGGAATCAAGCCAACAGCCCCCTTTAAGATGAACTCCCACTGGCTTCAAGATGAGGAGTTTATTGAGTTGATCAGAAAAAATTGGAATAACCTTGAAGATAGAGCAAATGTCTCGGCCTCGGTTCAATTCACAGCAAATCTGAAGAACTTAAAGAAGCTGATAAAAGAATAGGATGTGCAAAGGCAGAAAAAGGAGGAGGAGGAACTGCAGGAAGAGTGGGGTAAGTGACGAAATGCTTTAGGGAGTTCAAAATGAACATAGATCCAGAGATTCCCATATAGGTTAACCTTTTCAACTGTTGTTGAATCCATGGGCAGGCACAGTCGCCGCACAGGGCAACCTGGCTAACTGAAACATCTTAGTAGCCAAAGGAATAAAAAGAAAAAGTGATTCCCGTAGTAGTTGCGAGCAAAATGGGAATAGCCTAAACCGTGAAAACAGGGTTGTGAGAGAGCATAATATAAGCTTTGTGTTGTTAGGAAAAGAGGTTGAGTCTTGCACCCTAGATGGTGAGAGTCCAGTAGCCGAAAGCATCATTGGCTTACGCTCTAACCCGAGTAGCATGGGGCACATGGAATCTCATGTGAATCAACAAGGACCACCTTGCAAGGCTAAATACTCCTAAGTGACCCATAGCAAAGTAGTACCATGAGGGAAAGGTGAAAATAACCCCCATCGAGGAGTGAAATAGAACATGAAATCGTAAGCTCCCAAGCAGTGGGAGGAAAATTAGATCTCTAACAGCGTGCCTGTTGAAGAATGAGTCGGCGACTTATAGGTAGTGGCTTGGTTAAGACCCACCAAAATTGTAGCAAGGGCGAGTCTTCATGGGGCAATTGTCACTACTTATGGACCCGAACATGGGTGATTTATCCATGACCAAGATGAAGTCTGCGTGAAACTAAGCAGAGGTCTGAACCGACTGATGTTGAAAAATCAGCGAATGAGTTATGTATAAGGGTGAAATGCCACTCGAACCCAAAGCTAGCTAGTTCTCCCTAAAATGCGTTGAGGCGCAACAGTTGACTGAACCATCTAGGGGTAAGGCATTGTTTCGATACGAGCCACAAGAGCAGTACTAAATCGAGGCAAACTATGAAGACTAGATTGCCCCAATAAAAGGGGTTAAGGGTCAACCAGTGAGGCAATGGGGGGTAAGCTTCATCATCGAGTGGGGAACAACCCAGATCACCAACAAAAGCCCCTAAATGACCACTCAGAGATGAAGTACGAGTGCAAAGACAGCCAAAAGGTTTTCCAAGTAGCCAACCTTGAAAGAGTGTGTAATAGCTCACTGGTCGAGTGCTCTTGCGTCGAAGATGAATGGGACTATGTGATCTATCGAAGTTGTGGGATGTAAAAATACATCGATAGGGGAGTGTTCTGCCTCAAAGGGAAGCATCGGCATGAGCAGGTGTGGATGAAACGAAAGCGAGAATGTCAGCCTAAGTAATGTAAACATTGGTGAGAATCCAATGCCCTGAGAACCTAAGGGTTCCTCTACAAGGTTTGTCCACATAGGGTGAATCAAGGCCTAAGATCAGGCTGAAAGGCAAAGTTGATGGACAACAAGAGAATATTCTTGTACTACCCCTTGTTGGTCCCGAGGGACGAAACATCATGATACCTAACATGGGATTTCCACCATGTCAAGCTTGACTATCCATATGCACCTCTATTATCATAATTTTCTCTTCATCCAAAAAATGGTAAGTTTCTTAAATATGCTTCGACACTCTAAAGCCACACATCCCAATTAACAACATTCTTATTTCCATCAAAATGAGTAATATTGTCAATTGATTTGCGTCTAGATTAACTGAAAGATGTGACAACAACAAAACATTAGGAAACATACTAAATTTAAAAGTAGCCATCATTTCATTCATCACAACTCCATGTGATTCTCAACTATAAAACTAGGATATCAAGGTTTTGCATCTACATGGACTTTGTCAGCAATTGCACTTCCATAATTATGTGTTTCAAGTATGTCACTTACAAATACATGTTTGATGGATCTTTGGGCCATTAGAGCATGCCAGAAAATTTAATGACAACGAGTACACCTGCTATTAAAGCCTTATGACAATATGAGCTTTTACAAGAAAAGACAATAAATACATAGATTGGGACCCCTGAAACAATTTTTACAAGCTCATTGTATCCAGGTGATAGACAAGTATATAGTTCTGAGCCAATTACAAATAGTAACTTTAAGACCCTAAAAAAAGAGACTTGTTCATATCCGCCAAATATGTTCTTTTGAATATTTGAAATTTTAAGCTTTTAAAAACAAGTTTTCTTTACTAAAACTAAGGCGGGAGTTTCCTAGAGTGACAACGCCGTCATGTTGGCTGGAATGACACCCCTATTATATGTTAGCTAAAACTGCAACTCTACTATACATCATCTAGGAAGACATCCCTGCAATATGTCATTCAGCATATCAGGTGAAATCTGCTTGACGCTGCTACAGGTT
Organism: Pinus tabuliformis; assembly: GCA_031772625.1. NCBI lineage: Eukaryota > Viridiplantae > Streptophyta > Pinopsida > Pinales > Pinaceae > Pinus > Pinus tabuliformis. The sequence goes on along the minus strand of CM062819.1, from coordinate 1,333,173,485 downwards.
CACTTTATCAACAGCTTGGAAAAAAAGGTATTCTTATATATATATATATCGTTGTGTGTCAACTGGGTGTAGGTTAAGTGGTTGTGAGGAAGTTCCCCACCCTGAGTTCAAATCCCACCATGTGACATGTTTGCCCTTAAGTCCACTGTTGATGAGCTATATATGATCTATTCATGAGTTGTTGTGCTGGCCTTATGCCCTAAATAATCTAGGGTTTACACTCAGGAGTCAGGACCATCCTTCAAAAGAGGGGGAGTGCCCAAGAAGTTTTCCCGAGGGCTTATTACCTGGAAAATAAAATAAAAAATTAAAATAAATAAAATGTTATATTTCTGTGTCGAATGTGATAAAAATGTTTGAACTTGTTCGCAATCATATTTAGAATTTGCAATCATCTGGGAATTTTCAATTTCTTGAAAATTCAGATTGGTCTCAGGATTCACTGACAGTTCATGATACTCTTCTTCTACAATGTCTTGACTACAAATAAGAAGCTTAAGCATCTATATTTCTACAGCATTTCTGCCACAGGGAAGAAGCTTCAGCGTATCCTATCACTATGTGTCTTCCGCACATCTTCTGTACATTGCCTCTTCATCAGTTGTATCTTCTATGTGACACATACAGATCCTTTTTCTGCAGGTTAAGGTGACTAGTTTTTTCCACTTCTGTCTATCAGGGCCGACTTTGTACTATGCACCAGCCAACTATGACCCAGACAGGCTGACTTCATTTTTTTCCTCCAGTTTTTTATTCTCACAAGGACTTGCAAGACATTTGAAGAATCACTACATTGGTAGCAACCAGATGCAGAGGTGCATGCCCGCTAATAAAGATACAAGGCTCCAACTTTGTGAAAGGATATGAGAATATTCCAGAGACTAGGACGTTAATTGAAAATTCTGGATGTTTTCCGATAAAGAGCAAGGCTGTAATATGGATTGGCATGTTTAATCAGTTACTAATAGAGAAAATTTACATTAATCAGAAAGCATTCACATTGGCAAATTACTCATATTTAAGAAAAAACGTTTATTAATGTTATCCTAGTACTAGCATAAAATGCAATTACATGCAACATTACATAAATGTGATTCAAGCAAGGATGGACTGGAATTAATGTCCAGTCACCAGTGGTGCCTATAAATACCATCACAAAGACCATATTACATTACCTTGATCCTTGGGAGGGAAGTACAGCTGGGCAAGCCAATTGCAATCTATATCTCATTTAAAAAGGAATGCTATTACCTTATTCCTTACGAAGGTGCACAGAAGGAGAGATCAATTTTACATTTATGACTTGAGATAACAAGCAATGCCACATAAATAAAAGTGATAGAAAATGAAAGAACTCTGAACCAACAATTCTTCAAGAATCACAAAGAAACAAAACCATGTACACCATTCAGGCTTACCTACAAAAAGGCAATAACCTATAAAAATGGATAGAATTTAAGCATTGACTAAATACTTGCAGATTAGGTAATCACAAATGTAAGTTTGCAACATTCATAATTAACTCAAGAGCTAGGAAACAAATTGTATAAAAATACAAGAACTAGACAAAAACTATATTTAAATAGGACATCAAACATTATTTCTGGATACCTAATCATGACATAAATATCTTGCTAATTTCCTATATTATAAATTCTACTGCACTATCTTATCTGTGAAGTAGTTAAAGACATAAACAAAACTGTATTATCAGAGTGATTACTTGCTAGCGTCAGTTCATGAATCGCTGCAGGTGATTCACAGTACAAGGGAGGGAGGCTTGGAAATCCTGTCAACATAACCTGCACAAGCCACTCGGACCCATTAAATAAAGTTTGGCCCATTTTACCCTCTTATAATAATGCTCTTGCTAGAAAGCCCTAATTACTAAAACAGGTTTACATATACAAAACATATCCAATTAAGGTAATAAATATGGAAAATGCAAAGGAAATTTTACTACATCTTGATGCAGGAAAATTCCAAACTTCTAGGAGAAAGAGTTTATGAGAGAGAATGAAAAAAATAATGTGTGCAAAAAACCAATGCCAACTCCATAAAAAGGACAGTAAAACTGTTGGGAATAAGATATGCAGGGCAATAAAATCATTCACATACATAATCAAGGGACACCGGAAGTTTGCACTCAAGAAACCCCAAAGGGAAAATTACTAAAGTTTATTCAATCATTCTATTTCCATGTTTATTTCTATTGTACAATAGGTCCCTTTATAAGTTTATCTAGAATAGGTGACCATAACAAATATTCCATATTTAGGATATTTAGTTCAACTATCTCCACAAATATCTCAAATCATTCCATGGGACCTGTTACCCACCAAAAGTGGGTAACCCATAAGAGAATTTTTTTCTCCGCATTTGTCAGCCAGCCAGCCAGCAGCTCTAAGATGGCGCACAGATAGCTTTACATCAGAGCTCTCCACCTATACTCCCATCAGTGCTCTCTCCCATCTGGCATGTTACTTGAAGGAAGGTGGGTCATCTATCGGAAGGTACACTAACCATTTTTGTAATCATGTGCTTTCATTTAATATTTTGAGGCATACTAATATGGATCACATGCCAAGCTGGATGATTGACAGCTCTTGATTGTGCCCTTGTTACCATGCTTCACCTACGGGGTTATCCTTTGCCCGTAGTCTAGTGCAACATCCCCTAAGGTCCTTCCTTTAGGAGAGGCACTAATAGGAGGCATTGATTGAAGTAGAGTGCCCAAGAAAACTATACTTGCCGCATTCCATGTCCCCCTTATTATCCACATCCATTCTTTGGGTTGATTGTCATTTCTAATTGGGATTGGCACCCTTTGTCCTCATCTATGAGTCGGGGACCAAATTTTTGCTCTAAGGGGTTGATGAAGCTAAAAGAAAGATAAAATCATATGAACTCACAAATAAAGAAAAAGAAAATGCAAAAGATGGCTTGGGTATAGTAAGTGCATGGGCAAAAGTTCTACCCCTTGCCATCACCTAGTTCCTCAACATCACATGTTTATCTAAAAGGAACTCTTGAATGCCCCAACCTCGATGAGCGATAAACTGCTACATCTTTAAGGGGTATTGGAAAAGCATAAGCAAGTTGGGCCTCCTAAGCTATGCAAGAAAGAAAGATAAATCATTAAAGCAAAAGGCACACTAGAAGGGTGGAAAAAGCAGGACGAGGAAATGGGCAACTCTATGTCTCCACGATTACCCCCTCTCCTCATTATAGCACTTAGAGACATTGGACCTCCTTCAGCAGATACCATGGATATGGTCATCTTCCTTGAAGTCTTGCCCATACCATCACCACTTTTATCACAAGTACCTATGGAATCTGGATTGATGGGTCTACCTGTGAAACGTCCTTCCCCTTGGGAGTTGGAAGCACCTAATAGGGCTAAAGGCATAATCAACCCTAGCAAAAATGTGGTAATTTGCTTACAAATCCCGAGCTAGAAAGACACTGGAAGAAAAGGTTTGTGTGGACTATTTTTTTGCCACTAAAATTGAATATGGTCCACTATGATACTTTAATGGTTTTTATCCCTAATGATGTTGATCTAACTTGACCTTGAGGGTATGTTTGAGGTGGTCCATTATATATGCAATAGAGATCCCTTGAGGGATGGCTTGACACCTCTCCAACATCATTTAAAGGATGTTGTGCGTAGTCTTGAGAGAAGATATGACTTTGAAACCCTAGCATTGCCCTCATGAAATGAGCGTTAGGCTTGTTGACCACACTTTGTCAACAGTCCAAGGAAGCAGAATGCAAAGATGAGAGGAAAATTTTTCAAAGTTCAAAGCCATCAAACAGCTCAATTTTATCATTGTAAACCCAATTTCTGCAAGTTATATTGTAAATGATGCTAGTATGAATGTTTAATTATGTAACAACACCTAGGTAAGCCTATGATTTTGGCAACGGATTTCATCTTAGGAAGTTTTCTAACCTCACTGAATTATGTGTGCTTCTAAACACGGATAATCGGCAGAGTTTTTCTTCCATCTTATACCCCAAAGCCTGGGTTGAATCTCTTAACAAGGTCTTAGGTGAGTCCTAGTGTTATATCAAGTCTTTTGTAAAAGTGTGTTTGGGAATAATTTAAACACATTTCATTAAATTATTTTATTACAAACCACTTGGTCTATACTAGATCATATTGTGTCGCGGAATTAGGTAATGTCATAAGTGTCGTCTATATGTGTAAAGGTGTATTCCCCCTTTGAGAGTTGAATTAATTGTAATATCTGATGTAAAAAATATTTTAGTGCATGGTCCCTCATACTTAGACACCATGGCTAAAATATTTGAGGGTGGAAAAAATATTAATCCCCTCTAGTGTCAATTAATTAATTTTTTTGGCTAAATTAAATAAAATCCTAAGCCAAAAAATTAATTAATTTTGAGTCAAAAAATATTTATGGAGAAACTAATTGCTCTCCAAGTGGAAAATAATAAAAAAATCGTGGGTCAAAGGAAAGTCAAATTTTGGAGGTCCCCCACCAAGGAAAAAAATGGATATTTTAAGAAAAATTGAGCCCTTGGACCTTGGTGGCTAAGTCAAAGTCAATTTTTTGAAGAAATTAATCAAAAATATTAATTTTTGGATTAACTAAAAGTGGGTTTTAAGAAAAATTCAAATTTTTCCTCAAAATTAAAAATTCGACCTTGGAGATTAAAAGATCATCAAGATATTTTCAACGGTCGAGATTATTTTGACAATGATCAAGCCAACTAGCCGTTATTTTCCACTTGGAGGGTTTTCTCCATATAAAGAAGTTATTGAGCTTCTATTCAACATCTTTGGATGATGTAAATTCTTAAATGTTGATATTAAGCTATTGCTCTGCTGGGAACATTTCTATATCATAATAGAAAGACTTTGGGGTTCAGTTCATGGTGTTTTTCTTCCTTTGATCCATGGTACGTGCTATCCTAAATTGTGTGAAAAATTTTATGAATTTGTTATTACATTTATCAGTGATAGGAGCATTCTATTGGTAAATTTTTATCTTAGGTGGTCTAATTCACCATATGATATAAAGATTCTACTTGAGGAAATTATAGAGATTTGCAGGTACTTTGGCCCTTGGGCTCCAAGTTCACAGGTTGTGGGGAAGAATCTATTATGTTTGGGATCTAAGATTTCTTTATGGTATTTTAATTTTGCAAGAGGGTTTTGACCAATATTCAAATTTTTCGAAAAATATATTCATTCACTGTTATTACTCAAAAAATTTTTCTCCAAAAAATTTTAATTTGCAAACATTGTATATTTGTAAATAATTTGTAAATTATTTTTAAGTCATTTGTTTTGCAACACTTGGGGTTTTAAATAATTTTGGGGTGTTGTTTTATTTTGTATATATATTAGGTTTTTTTTGCATTCTCTGATTTATTTGTGCAAGTGGACTTAAAATTCGCTCAATAATTTTTTTGAGGCAGATATAGGCCTAGAAAGGCAAGATCTAGCCTCCATTCAATTTTAGGCTCAGCATCTAGCATTTTTGCAGTGATTTTCTGGAGTTTTTTTTGTGTTGCAGGGGTTTCAATATTTTTTAGGCCTAGCCGTCTGCCTTTCTGCCTTAGACGTCACCCTTTTTGCCCTCCTAGGACCCTCAGCCCTCCCTTCTGGCCTAGTCGCAGCCCATTAAGGACATATCGTCAACCTTTAAGGCCTTTGGCCCTCTTCCTTGGCTAGCCGCAACCTCAGAGAGGCCTCGGCCTCCCTTTAGGAGAGCCATCCAGCCCCTTAGAGGCCTCAGCCCCTCTTTATTCCCCTACCGCAACCCTTTAGGGCTAAGCCGCAGCCCCTAAGTGGATTTCCCTCCAAGCCGCAGGCCTATTTGGGCTAGCAACTGCCCTTCTAGGGCTTTTAATCCCTAGTCGTAGGCCTTAGTGGCCATTCCCTTCCATCGTTGGGGTTTGTTGGGCTTCGTTGGGCTTCGTTGTGGGGTTTTGGCATCAAATCTCGGCATCTTCTTGTAGTTGCAGGCTTATGGTAAGGGTTTACATTGTTTTTCATCTCTAACACTTTGTATTTGCAACAATATTAAAACTAATTTGGTGGTTGCAGGTACCCAAGTTCATTGGAGGTCAAACTAGCCCTCAACTGAGCCTCCAGGCTTCTTGGTTTGCCTCTCTTCTCTTCGTCATTTTCTCTGTATTGCTACAGCCATTTATCCAGTCATATGAACTAAATAAAAATCATCAAAATTGACTAAAGATCATCTAATAATCACTCATATTAATTGGTTAATCATTAGAGCTATTGTGGCATTAATATTTTGGCACCTTGTTGGTTTATTAAGGACTGAATTACTAATTTTATGAATTATTTCAAGTTTGATATATGTTTTTTTGAGGTCTGATCTGAGCATAAAAAGTTTGATCTATAGTTTTCAAGCAGTCATATAATCAATTGGATATCATTGGAAGTTGAATGCATTGACTTTCTAGCTTATTTGTAGCATCTAGCATCATCTTTTGACTGTTGATATAAAATTGCAGACCTCTAAAATCAAGGTTGCAGAAGTGATAAATTGCATATAAGTCTCTAAAATTGGTTAATCAATTTTTTATAATTCATGATCATTCGTGGTTGAAGTGATTTGGGCTTAGTTTTGGTCATTGGCATCTAGTTTCACTCTTGCATTTACACACATAAGTGCTCTAATTTGATTGGTAATTTTGATGAAGTTTGCTCTAAGTGACATTGTGGATTAATGCTCTAAATTTCTCATTGCCAGTAGACTCATTGTTGAATTGGATATCTCTTGTGGATGCTATTGTTGTCTCTCTCATATATCTAATTGGCATATTGGCAATTAGTTAATTATAATCTTGAAGATTAAGAAGCACTATCTTGTATTGTTTATCTCTTGAGCTAATTGTCAATTGATATTACCGGCAACATTTTTTGGACACCATTGAGATTAAGCATTTTTCTATTGTGGTTGAGATTGTAATTCATCCAATGTTCAAGTACTTCATTAATGGTAATTGAAAGATCATTGTAATTGTATACTTAAGTAATTAAGTGATCTCACCTTAAGGGCACTCATCCATTTCTTGCACTTGTATACTATGATTAATATCTTGCATTAATTAATTCTATTGTGGTTGAGATTGTAATTCATCCAGTGTTCAAGTACTTCATTAATGGTAATTGAAAGATCATTGTAATTGCATACTTAAGTAATTAAGTGATCTCACCTTAAAGGCACTCATCCATCTCTTGCACTTGTATACTATGATTAATATCTTGCATTAATTAATCCACTTCCAAGCTTAAGCTTGGTCGATAGAAATATAGGCCCACTTTCTTCATCTAGCTTGAGGAGTCTAGAAACTCTTTAGTCGTTAACACGGTGACCTTGCATCGTCAGAGCCACAGTGTCTACAATGTCGAAGGCACCCAATGGTTAGAACGTAAGGGGAGGTATCGTTAACCAAGCCTTTGCTTGCTTCCCTTTGGCTTCTCTCTCACAACCTACTCTAGAGACTAGCTTCAAAACAGTTAAGAGGAAGGATACATTTAGAGTAGGCATCTAACTAGAATAAACCAAGACTTTGCATCTCACATAGGTTGTAGGATTTGCAATAGTGAAGCATCCTCAAGCAACAATTGTTCATCCAGTGACTTGGTAAATAATTTGTTTTAGGCAAATAATTGACTCCATTTAAGGCACTAGTCTTCCATGATAATCTAATCAAATCATTTAACTTGCTAACTCAACCAAGTTGCTAGGCCATTCAGTTGTGTCTCTCAGACTTGTTGGTTGCCAACAAGTCTCTCATCTTCACATTTCATAGGGACTACCCCACATAGCTTGTTGTAGGGAGACAGCTAGAACGGAAAGGGCAAGGATTAGAGTGACAACCCTCATCCTGAGCATTGTCGCATCTTGCCTGTACAGTTTGGGGGACAACAGGGCTTTGATTTGCCTCCACATGGTTGTATACCCCATGCTACACCTCCAAATGTTGAAAAGTTGAGCCAGGAAGCCAAGTCCTTGGCTTGTTAAATGATGTGTCCAGATGGACCCAGGATGCCCCCAAGATGGACTTGAACCTATTTGATAGATGTTGCCTTGTTCTAGAGCCCAAATGATGATCGAGATCACTGAGATGATTTGGGAGCGCTAGCACACCATGTAGCCAATGCCTACCCCTGAGGTAGCCACATCATCCCTACATGGCCTAGAAAGGTGACATGAGCCTCCTTGATGATGATCGAGATCACTGAGATGATTTGGGAGCGCTAGCACACCATGTAGCCAATGCCTACCCCTGAGGTAGCCACATCATCCCTACATGGCCTAGAAAGGTGACATGAGCCTCCTTGATGATGATCTCATGGTGGAGGAGATGTTACTTGGAGATGTACTCATGCACTTTGAACCTTAAAGTGAGAAGCACTCATTGACCCACTATGTCACTTGCTTGATAGAGATTGTCCATTCTAGGAGGATGATGTCATGTTGGAAATCATTTATTCCCACGAGTGGGAGATTTTAATGTATTTCTTATGTTTTAAAGCTATCTTAAGGTCAACTTGTGACCTTTACGCCTAGTTGAATGCTACAAGCAAACTTTTAGGGTTTTTGTTGTAAAATTATGAAAAGTGACTTGGTTGCCCACATATAAATAGAGGGAAATCACTTTCATCTATCATCATCACATTTTGATTCACTACTCTCTCTCTTAAGGAGTGCACACTAATTCTCTTATACTTTTATCTTGGATGCAATGGACATTTAATGGAGGAAATTTTTTGCATGGAGAGACTTGTTTGGGATTGAAGTGACTCTTGTTGGAATTGTGTAAGTTTATTCCCATTTTCTTCCATTTCGCATGCTATATTTCTAAAATTAGAGTTTCTATTGTGCCATATTAAAAAGTGTAACATCTTTCTTGCAATCTTGATTATTTTATGGTATGTAAAATTTGTCTATCAACAATCCATCAAAGGAACTTGTTGCATGCATTTGTTGATCTTAAATCTCCCATATAAAGAAGTCACAAGGTTATCCAAGAGAAAAATTTCAATCTTCCACCCTCTTCATCCAAGGTCCTCTATCATAGACCTTGCCCTAATTGACTCCATTGCCTAATTGAGAGAAGGCACTAGTCTAGTTACGGTGATCATATGAAATATCTACTTCTTTTCCTAATTTATTGGTAGCTAAGGTTAGGGTTTGGTTTTAATTCGCAAGTCATGGTAAGTTTGCATCTATATGTCATTATTCTATTGATAAAGAATGCATTTCATAATTTTAAAAGGCAAAATCTAGAATTAATTGCATTTTTATCCCCAAATTAGGATTCATGTCTAGGCTTCTATTGTTGTTTTATGCATATTAAACCATTAGAAAACATAGAAGTTTCCTTTTCCCTACCTTACCTCTTGATAACCTTTAAAAATTTATTGAATCTATCCCTTGAGGTTATTTTCTTAGCTATCATATCCTTTTGCATGTTGTGAACCTACATATCACAAAAACCCTAGTTTATAACAACCCTCTACTAGTCCAATGGGGTTGGTGGAATGTGTGCTTGATTGCTTGTATCTCTTATCCTGATCATCAAGGCCTTGCCAATACCTTCCTTTATAACCATGAGACCTTTAGCACCCCAATGCCCCTATTTATTAAAGACCTTGTTGGGTGATATCATTAAGGAAGCCTCCCTTGTTGGGATAACATCCACCACTAAATTGTGGGAGAGAGGCCACCAAGGTGACAGCTTTGTTTCCATAAGGAATAGGTTGCTTAATCTAACTTTGAATTAGGCCTGCTAGACCCTCCTTGCCCTTGTTCTTAGTTTTGGGCGTACACAATTAACCTTAGCGTACTACATTACATTTATGTAAGCACATACTTCACACATTTATATTCACAAGTATGAGTTATTCCATCATACACCCAATTAACAAATATTTGTGATTCAATCCTCATTTCTCCTAGTCTCGTATATCTTCAATTCTTTAATTGGTCCAATCAATCTTCTTCAAACTTTTTCAATCTTCTGCAATCTTGTCTTTGATCTGCACCTTTTGCTTTTTGCATTCTTCATCTTTGGTCTTCTTTAATCTTTCTTCAATGTTCATCTTTATGATTTCTTTTCACTCGATCATGTCCTTGTAAACTATACACATGTTGTTTAAGTCTATAAAAAATTCACCATCCACTAGAATACATGGGTCACTAGCTATTATATCCATTTTTTCTCTAGAAAACTTTTTCTCTTAAACAGTGTCTCTAAAGTCAATTAGTAACTTCTTCAACGAAATTTAGCATCTCTCTCGCATGTAACTTGTTCTTTCAATCTGTATGCACAACCTTCAGTAACACCATCAATAATAAATTTCCACATGCAACAAGTTCCCCTCATCAATCAAAGCACTGGAACCAAACAAGTGAAACAAAAGCCTCTTGACCCAACCCCTACTCCTAGAGTAGCTCCACCAAAACTCGCCATGGAGGAAATGCAAAGAAAGATTCATCAAAGGGAGTGGGTGACCTACCAAAGAAGGGGAGATCAACCATAATCATGCTAATTCCCTAGTTGAATTGAAGAACTTCATTACTTGCTTGGGCATGTCTAAGCTCTTTCCATATCATTATAGTCAACTAGTGAAGAATTTACCGCGGTAGATATAATTGATACCTTTTTATCTCCAACTCACAAGTGATGCCCATAACAACAATTTTGGCGACACTAGTGGAGGAATTCGTGTGGGAAACCCACCCCTCAATTCAAAGTCTATCTCACTCTCATCCTCCTTCAAGATGTATATTTGAAGCATGGAAAGGTAAGGCACATTATATTGATCTACAGTTCCACATTGATACTTTTATTCCACACACTAATCAAAAAATTCTTCTGGAGCAATTCATGTGGTTGAGGCAAGCTTGCATCTTTCAAACCTCATTACACAATGTTAAATAATACCTAAGTTACCAAATCCGGCACATGGGGGTCTAGGATCCGCGAATCCGATCCGTATCGGCCTTGATCCGTCCAGGAAATGGCGACGTTGTGGATCATTAATTATTGGAAACGGATCCCGTGTTGAGGAAACGGATCCTGTATTTAGGAAATAGATCCTTTGTTGACAAAGACCGGATTTCAATTTAATTTCAATGCGGTTTTTAGTTTTAGGGTTTTTTGGTGGCTAATTCGATGAAGTAGTCCATGTTTGTCTTATTCCATGAGTTTGTCAGTCGCACTTGCTCAATTGCAGACATCAACAACGCAACAGACATTCGCCAAGCAACGATCATCGCACCTGCTCAATTGCAAACAGCAACAACCCAACAGATATTCTCCAAGCAACGACCCCACTCAAGTTTGGAATTCGTCAACAATTTTTACGACAATTATTTTTTAAATCTCCATTAGGGTAAGGTAGGAACTCTCTCAAGTCTGTAGGAACGACACCGTCGTCCGTGGAGGTGTAAACTCGCCTCCCTGTCCGCCTACCTGCCTGCCTTCCTACCTTACTTGTCCTGCATGCCTGCCTTACCTTACCCTTACAGCTTGTCATTGTTTTGTGCGGTGCCTATCCCCCCACCTGCCTACCTTACCTTACCCTTATAGTGTGTCACTGTGTTGTGCAACGTGCCTCTATCCGTCGGACAGAGCAAAGAGTATTATAATGTAACATTATAATTATTTCTTATATCATATGTTTAAATTATAATACCAATGCTTAATGTTTAAATACCTGTAATGCAAATCATTTCTTATATTATATGTTTAAATTATAATTATTTAAATTTTTTAAAATTTGTCAGGAGGCTTATATACTTTTATGTAATAAGAAATAATAAGAATGTTGAATATTGTAAATTATAATTATTTATAATACAGTATTATAATTTATAATATATATTCAACATTGGATGTATTCATAGTATAGCCTCCTGAGAAAGACAAAGATTATAATACAGTATTATAATACATTCAGCATTGGATGTATTCATAGTAGAGCCTCCTGAGAAAGACAAGAAGTTATAATAATATAAGCCTCCTGAGAAATTATTTCTTATATTATATGTTTAAATTTTTATAACATAATTAATTAAATGTTTCCTAGTATTTTTAATTTTAAATTTTTATGTATTTTAATTTTTTATTTTGTCTATTCATAATAGTTTGAATTTTGGATACCTATGGAAATGGAACCATCAAGCAAAGTGAAAGAGAAAACATCACAACAAACCCAAAATCTCTTTTATGGCAGTATGTGAAGATTATTGGAAAAAATTCTGAAGGTGGTTCATATAAATGGAAGTGCAATGAATGTCAAGATATCAAAAATGGTTCATATACCAGAGTGAAGGCCCATCTCATTGGACAAACTAACACAGAGGTGCAAGTATGCGTCGGGCCAAAAGATGCAAATGGCAAACCTAGCCAAGGTTTGAGTCCTGCAAAAATTAAATTATATGCGTTGATAGGAAGCTTGCTAAGGGAAAACACCCTATGCAAATCTCTACAACTAGGCCTCCATTGCCATCTAGTCACAACTAATAGAAGGCCCACTCTAGGCCCTCTTGAAACAACTTTCAATAATCAGGGTAGAGACACAGTTGACGAACATGTAGCTCGTTGCATCTATGCAACTGTGCTAACATTCAATTTGGTGTGTTCCCCTTATTGGCAAGAAATGATTAAGGCAGTTAATGAAGCACCAAAAGGGTATAAGAGCCTTGGATATGAAAAAGTTTGCACCACTTTGTTGGCATCATAGAGACAATTCGTGGATAAACAGCGACATTCAATTCGGGATACTTGGGAAAAAACAAGGGTGTCCATCATTTCTGATGGATGGAGAGACCAAAGAAACCGCCCATTACTTAATGTTATTGCAATATGCCCCCAAGGGGCAATGTTTTTTAAGGTTGTTGATTGCAGTGGAATAGAGAAAGATGCATCTTTCATATCCACAATTCTTATTGATGCAATAGAAAATGTGGGGCCACATAATGTTGTCCAAGTCATTACGAACAACGCACAGGTTTGTAGAATTGCAAGTTTGATTGTGGAGGGTCGATACAATCACATCTTTTGGACTCCATGTGTAGTGCATTCATTGAACCTTATGCTTGCCAAGATTGGTGAGATTGAATGGATTAATGAAATATATGTAGTAGTAAAAGAAATCCAAGTGTTCATAATCAATCATTCAATGTCCCAACCCATATATCGAGGTTTTGCAAAGTTGGAGATACTGAAGGTACTCTTTTTTTAATCAATATTATTTGTATTGGAAATTCTTAATTTTAATTACAAATTTATATATGATTTCTCATTTCACATTTAACGTTTTGAAACTTGTAGGTTACTAAAACCTGTTTTGCCTCCCACGCTCTTGTCATAAAGAGGCTTGTGGAGGTGAGACAAACATTACAAGCAATGGTCATTAACCCTCTTTGGGAATCATGGAGGACTTCCACTTCTGATAGAGGGAAAAAAATCAAGTCCATCATTCTTGATGACACATGGTGGGAGAAGGTCCAATACCTTTTACGATTTATTGAACCAATCTTGACCTTGATCGAGACATTTGACACAGATACACCTTGCTTGGGGTAAGTTTATGAAAACATTAATAGTATGTTGGAAAGAATGGGGGAAATTAGCAAGGCAAGTGAAAATGACCCTTTTGAAAAAATTTATTATTTACTGTAGGACATAGTTACCGAAAGGTGGAACAAAATGACCACACCATTACACCTTTTATTATAATTCCAAAATTGTCTGTACCTGGTAGAATAGCGCCAAACAAGGATTCCAAAGTGGTACAAGGATACAAGACAGCTTTGAGGAAAATGTATAGAGATGTGGGAGTTGCAATGTAGGTACATTAAGAATTTGGAGGATTGTTAGCTTTTCAGATCCAGTAGCTATGGATGATCGAGGGAATCTTAACCTATTACTTGGTGGGAATAACATTCATCTCTCGACTCTAGCCACTAGGTTGTTATCACAGGTTGCTAGTTCCTCATCAACTGAGAGGAATTGGAGTAGATATGGCTTCATCCATTAAGTGAAGCGAAACACGTTGGGAGCGGCAAAGGCTGAGGATCTTGTGTATGTCCATTCCAACCTCCGTCTTCTATCACATGTTGAACCAAAGTATAAACAAGGTTCGAGCAAGATGTGGGATGTGGAGCCTGATATTTTTGATTTGAACTTGACACTATATGCCATGACTCACCTCAACCTACTTGAGGATATTGTTCCACTGCCATTCCAGCCTACTGATGCAACTTCCTACATTCTAGGAACCCCATCATCTATTCATGATGTAGAGTTGCAATATGCAAAAGAAAATGTAGTTAAACCGACTGCACATTATGATATTAGTAGAGTGATCATGGATGAGACACTCATTTTTGTGCTTACTATTATCATTTATGATATTATCCTTTTTGTATGAGGGAGGATGCATCATTTCAATGTTTCAATCTTCATATTTATAATATATCTAATGGTTTCAGTTCTAAATGTTGTGATTTATATATGAGTTTGATTTTTGAACTCTAAAAGTGTTCTTTTTAATTTAAAAAATATTATTATATTTTTTGTACTTGACATATCCTTGTCGTATCTGGATCTTGGATTTTCAAAAATCTAGCAAATCTGGATTCGTATATGTATCCTGCTAACTTAGAATAATACACATTTAACACATCAATCATGCAGAAGCTTAGGAACCTCTAGGCACCAATCAACACCAATAATTTCAGCATTCTTCTTAGCAACGACAGGAGCCTTACCCACTCTTTAGGATCTCCATCACTCGATAGATATCACTAATAATCCAAACAGGATATTTTTTAAGGATTCAAATATTATGCCCCGTATAGTATTATAAGCAATTATTCTAGCTTGCAAATTCATACATATAGAATGTAGGAAAAAAATCAATAAAAAATGTAATTTACCATTAAAAATGGTAATTTTTTGGCAAATATCATCAATTTAATCATATATATGTAAAAAAAAATAGGTGAATTTTTAACCAAATGGGTGAATATTTTTTTCATAAAATGTCCAAAAAATAGCCAATTAGCGAAAGTTCGCCCTTAAAAAATTCTTTGCACCCCAAAGATGATTTTTCCTTAGTCATTGTTTCACTTGACCCATGTATCCGAACTGTGTATCCAAACAGCTTAGACTCCCTTAAAATATGACTTTTCTACCCAAAGCACAGATTTGAACAAAAAATAACAATCAACGCTTCTCTAGTGTGACTTTGGAATGACAACTAGTATGTCATGCTCTGGCCTATTACAAAGAGGAATGTAACCTCTAGGTAAATCAATACACACCTCTTTCTTTAAAAACAAATCTTATTACCAATAACCAACTCTATCACAATCTCACTTCTTTAAGACCTTCAATGGATCACAAACATGGATCTCTAATTCCAAAAGCTGGGAATTAGATATGCATAACAATAAAATCATTTGCATACATAAGCAAGGGGCACCAAGAGTTTGCACTCAAGAAACTTCTAAAGGGGAGATTTGATTTAAACATTCCTTTCCCGTGTGTATATCTATTGTACAATAGGTCCTTTTATATAGCATAGGTGGTGACCATAACAAATATGCCATATTTAAGATATTTAGTTCAACCATATCCAAACTATCGCCATAGTTACCTCAACTCATTCCACGAGATCCTCATCTCCAACTTCTCTCCCTCTCATTCTTAGTTTGGTATGTAGACATTTATGCTTGGTCTACAACATTACATTTATGCAACCTTATTTTTCTATGTGGTTCACTGTCCCCATAGATCGTTCACCACTATGTCCAGAATAATTGTACTAGAAAGATCTACCCGAAAGGATCATTTCATGTCAACTCAACCACAGAGCCTGACCCCAAGAGTGTCGAGAGAATTGAACTTGTGACCTCTCAATGGCAAAGGTTCTTTAACAATGGGTGTTGAAGAAAGTGTAACTAGGTTCGGTCTTCATAAATATGAAATGTACTTTTGATTCTTGTATTTTGTAAAAGAAAGAAAAATGATTATTATTATTATTGAGTGTGGGTTTCTTGCCCAAGAAATTTGTTTTGTAGGTCAAGCACTAATTGAAAGTGCCTCTAGGGTTGTCCTAGGTCAAGAAGTCAAATAGGGACATTGTCATAATATGAAGACCCCATCGAGCATCTTGTAAATTGTAAAAAGAATTATTTTTGTATTTTACTGAGCCTTCCAAGACCAAGTTGGTTTGCCAGCCTGTCAAGTCGGCCTAGAAGCTAGAATTCGTACCCGTGGAAGACCTATATATAGGAGACAGTTTGACCTCACTTGGACACATTCATTCCTCTCTCTCTCTTATGTGAAGGAAGAAGCAGAAAAGGGCAGCGAAGAATGCAAAAGAAGGAGAAGAAGTGTTTTGGGTTTCTCTTTCTCTCCATGCGTGCGAAGAAGAGGACTGAAATTCTGCAACTTTTCACTAGGGTTTTTGTTGTCGGGCTAGGGTTCTGTTGTGGAGGTTCAATTTGGTGAAAAAGAGCTGAAGGAAGGACCAACAAAGTCCCCTTCTATATCCAGAAGACAAATTAGGTCAACCGAGGCAACTAGAGGCAAAGAAGAAGCAGTTCTAGTCCACACGTGTGAAGTAGCAGTTGTTGTCGGGGGGGCGAAATTGCAGATCTGCAGTTAGAACTTAGGATCGAAAAGTCGTTGCTGGAGGTCGAAGTAGTGTTGTCGAAAGAGATTTTGCTGGATTTGGAAAGCAATGAAGCAAGCACATTCTTGAGAAGCTGATCTTGGTCTTGGAAGGGCTTCAGTGTTGGTCAAGGGTCTTGGTATTCGTCAATAAAGAATCTATAAGAAGAGATTGAAGGGTTTTCCTCTCAAGAGGAGAGGTTTTGCCCTGGCTTGGAGCCTACATCTTGTGTACTTGTATCTTGTTGATCTTCTTGTTTTGGTAGTTGTTTGATGATTGAAGAACACACTATAATAATAAGAAGAAGAAGATAATCCTAATAAGTAAAAAGACATCACAAGCAATTATCATAGTTAGAAGAATCATTAATGTCATCTTGCCTTAGATTCTTCAACATGGTATCAGAGGTATGGTTCACACAAGGCATGAAGAAGGTCAACTCTATTATGAAGAAGCTTGAAAAGAAGTGTTCATCATTAGCAAGTCTCATCAAGCAAAGTTTCAAGGCAGTATGGAATAGTCTCTTCTCTTCCAAAGATCTCAAATCTTCAAAGAATGAAGGATTGTTCTCAACCCTCACCGGAACATTTCAAGATGAAAATATATGGGTGATAGATAGTGGAGCTTCAAGACACATGACTGGATATCACAAACAACTCAAAACCCTATCCAAAGGGAAGTCCTCATACTCTATGGATCTTGGTGACAACAAGAGCTATCCAGTAAAAGGCATTGGATATACATCAAATGAGCTGGAAGGAGGAGGTAACATTCATCTCAACAACATTCTATACGTTCCAGGTTTGTGCAAAAATCTTATTTTTGTTTCATCATTAGAAGAAAAAGGAGATAGAGTTGCTTTTATAGATGGTAAAGTAGTGGTTTGGATTAAAGATTCTAGCAATGAAAAAGCTAGAACCATTGGAGTTCGAGAAGGAAGACTCTACATACTCTCATCTCCTCTAAATCAAGCACTTGTCCACATTGAGATAAGTCTGTTTAAACTTTGGCATAGAAGATTGGGCCATCTTCATTACAAGATCTTGCCAACTCTGAACTCCATTGTAAATGGGATACCAAATATCAAAGAAGACCGTGGAGGAGTCTGCAAAGGCTACGCTCTGAGAAAGAATGCAAATAGTACATCTAGAGCTCAAGAGATTCTAGATCTCATCCACTCTGATGTGTGTGGTCCCATGTCTAAATCACTTGGAGGTCATCTATATTATGTTACTTTCATTGATGATCATTCAAGGAAAACTTGGGTTTCTTTACTTAAATCCAAGGACGAAGTATTCATAAATTTTCAAGAATTCAAGGCAGAGGTAGAAAATCTTACAGAAAGAAAGATAAAGATTCTAGGGTCAGACAATGGAGGCAAATATACTTCCAAATAACTCATTGCTTTCTGTAAGGAGGTTGGGATTAAGAGGGAGCTTATAGTTCCATACAATCCCAAGCATAATGGAGTAGTTGAACGAAAAAATAGAGCTATAGAAGAAAGTGTTAAGGCTATGCTCCATGATCAAGATCTACCAAAATTTCTATGGGGAGAAGCAACGAAGACTACAGTATACATTCAAAATAGAAGTCCTCATTGGTCACTTGGCAATATAATTCCAGAAGAAGTCTTCACTAGGAAGAAACCAAATATTGATCATCTTCGGATATTTGGGTGTCCTATGACAAAAGAAAGAAGCTAGATCCCGCAAGCAAGAAAGGAATATTTGTTGGATATAGCAACTCTTCCAAGGCTTACAGGATCTACATAAAGGAAGGACGTCAAAAATAAGTAAGCAAAGATGTAATTTTTTATGAGAGCATTGCCTTCAAGAAATCCAAAGATCTCCCGTCTGATTTTGATGAGGAGGATCTTCCTATGTTTGAGGAAGAAGTTAATAAGGAAGAAGAAGTCTCTCATCATGAAGAAGAAGGTCCTAGTGAACCAATCTCTCTCCCTGAAAGAAGAAAGAGACCTAATTGGTTAACTTCTACACTTCAAGAAGCAGAATGTCACACTGCAAGAGGAAGATTCAGGGAGAGCAAGAAACCGAAAAGGTACTCAGGATGTGCAGCATACATGTCGAAGTTCATTGAAGGTGAACCTTCCACTTTCGAAGAAGCAGCCAAACACTAAGAATGGAAGAATGCAATGAATGAGGAATACCAATCTATTATGAAGAATGGAGTCTGGGAAATTGTCCCAAGACCGGAAAACAAATCAGTGGTAACCTCTAAGTGGTTGTATAAGATCAAGCGTATTGCAGATGGAAGCATAGATAAATTCAAGGCTAGATTCGTGACTCGAGGCTCCTCTCAGGAAAAGTCATTGACTATGAAGAGACCTTTGCTCGAACAGGCCATAGCAAGGTATACCACATTCTGATCTTTGATATCTCTGGCAGCATCAATGGGATGGAAGGTATATCAAATGGATGTCAAAACAACATTCTTGAATGGTACCATAGATGAAGAAGTCTACATACATAGAACAACCATTGGGATTCGAAGTAAAGAATAGAGAACCTCGTGTGTGCAAATTGAAGAAGGAACTTTATGGCCTCAAGCAAGCTCCTAGGGCATGGTATGCTAGAATGGATGCATACTTGCAAAGGTTGGGTTTTAGGAAAAGCACAGCAAATCCCAATCTCTACATCAAAGTAGAGAATGATGAACCTATCATCATTCTTCTATGTGTGGATGATCTTCTATTAACTGGTAATGAAGAAAGAATTCAAGAGTGTAAGAAAATGCTAGCAACAAAATTTGATATGAAGGATCTAGGACTTATGCATTATTATCTAGGATTGGAAACATGGCAGGAACCGAATGAAATCTTCATGGGACAAGGAAAGTATGTGATCGAGCTATTGAAAAGGTTTAATATGATGGAATGCAAACCCATGACAACTTCGATGATCACAAACTTGAAAATGTTAAGGAATTCTTAATCCAATCTAGTGGATCCTACTAAGTACAAACAACTGATTGGCTCCCTGATGTATCTGGTGAATACTCGGCCAGATATATGTTTTGCAGTAAATGTTCTCAATCAATTTCAAATGGAGCCGAGACATGATCATTGGATAGCTTCCAAGCATATACTAAGATATTTGCAGGGAACCGTCCTTTACTGCCTGAAGTATGAAAGAGGAAAAGATGTTCATCTTAAAAGATTTAGTGATTCTGATTGGGGAGGCAGCAAGACGGATGGAAGAAGCACTATAGGCGGATGTTTTAGCTTGGGATCCTCCATGGTCTCTTGGATGAGCAGAAAGCAAGAGACAGTGGCTTTGAGTAGTGCTGAGGTTGAGTACATTGCAGCCTAGAGCAGGGAAGCGATCTGGTTAAGGAAGATATTATCTAATCTGTTTGCAGGACCGTTGGATCCTACCATAATACATTGTGATAATACCAGTTGTATAAGACTGTCTGAGGACCCGATATTTCATGGAAAGACGAAGCACATAAACAAGTACCACTACATTCGAAAGTTGGTACAAGATGGTGTACTAATGGAGTATATCCCCACCGATGATCAAACTGCTGATATTTTGACAAAATCTCTTCCCAATAAGAAGCTTGTGTATTTTAGAAACAAGCTTGGATTGGTTGACATATCTTCCCTAGTTGAGAGGGAGAGATAGACACATCATTCTTGTCTTCATTTTGGAAGAAAGAATGGAGGATTGAGTAATCATCTGGCATTTGATACTCTTTGAGGATGTGGTAGGACATCCAAGATAAGAGTAGGCAAGAGGACCGATATTCTTTGAGGGCTAGGGACCCAAGATAAGAATAGTCCTAGAAGGTCATACTCAGTGAACACCCGGGTGGGTATGTACCTTAAGAGACAATGATGAACGTGTCTATAATCATTGGTCTCACCAACATTGTGCTCTGATCTATTAAGAGATAGAGTTGTTAGTCAAGGCCTTTGCTATGTCACAATGTTGGTTATAATGATGCTATACAGATGGATTACTAGTCCGACTCTTCTTATGAGATCTCTTCAGTATTGAGAATAGCCATGTACCATTTATGAATACCTCCCTAGTTAAGAGGGAGTGTTGAAGAAAGTGTAACTAAGTTCGGTCTTCATAAATATGAAATGTACTTTTAATTCTTATATTTTGTAAAAGAAAGAAAAAATATTATTATTATTGAGCTTGGATTTCTTGCCCAAGAAATTTGTTTTATAGGTCAAGCACTAATTGAAAGTGCTTCTAGGGTTGTCCTAGGTCAAGAAGTCAAATAGGGACATTGTCATAATATGAAGACCCCATCGGGCATCTTGTAAATTGTAAAAAGAATTATTTTTGTATTTTACTGAGCCTTCCAAGACCAAGTCGCTCTGCCAGCCTGTCAAGTCGACCTAGAAGTTGGAATTCATACCCCTGGAAGACCTATATATAGGAGACAGTTCGACCTCACTTGGACACATTCATTCCTCTCTCTCTTATGCGAAGGAAGAAGCAGAAAAGGGCAGCGAAGAAGGCAGAAGAAGGAGAAGAAGTGTTTTGGGTTCCTCTCTCTCTTTCTCTCCACACGTGCGAAGAAGAGGACTGAAATTTTGCAGCTTTTCGTAGGGTTTCTGTTGTCGGGCTAGGGTTCTGTTGTGGAGGTTCGATCTGGTGAAAAAGAGCTAAAAGAAGGGCCAACAAAGTCCCCTTCTATATCTAGAAGACAAATTAGGTCAATCAAGGTGGTTGGAGGCAAAGAAGAAGCAGTTCTAGTCCACACGTGCGAAGTAGCAGCTGCTGTTGAGGGGCCGAAGTTGTAGATCTATAGTTAGGGCCGAGAAGTTGTGGCTGGAGGTTGAAGTAGTGTTGCCGGAAGAGATTCTGCTGGGTTTGGAAAGCAGTGAAGCAAGCACATTCTTGAGAAGTTGATCTTGGTCTTGGAAGGGCTTCAGTGTTGGTCAAAGGTCTTGGTATTCGTCAATAAATAATCTATAAGAAGAGATTGAAGGGTTTTCCTCTCAAGAGGAGAGGCTTTCCCCTGGCTTGGAGCATACATCTTGTGTACTTGTATCTTGTTGATCTTCTTGTTTTGGTAGTTGTTTGATTATTGAAGAACACACTATAATAATAAGAAGAAGAAGATAATCCTAATAAGTAAAAAGATATCACAAGCAGTTATCATAGTTAGAAGAATCATTAATGTCATCTTGCCTTAGATTCTTCAACAACAGGTACTCGACCAACTAAGCTAAACCTCAGGGCTACATTATGTAACCTTATATTTTAAATTTCATACATTTGTATTCACGAGTAGGAGCTATTCTTCCAAAAACAAAAAACAAAAACAAAAAATACAAAACAAAATTGAAAACCTTTACAGTGTTATGCTTAACCAAGATAACAAGAGAAGGAAACAATAACCACTAAATAGCAGTGAAGCACCACCCGCATAAGACCCACGAGTACCCGCGGGTCTTAGCGGGTGTTGTAGTGAGTCGGGTCACTCGCATAAAACTCGCGCTTAAGACTCGGACTCGGCGGGTATTTTATTAAACCCAGCTATCCATATAAGACTCGCGGGTTTGCCATAAGACTCGTATCAAACCCTTATAAGACCCGTCGACCCTCAAAAGACAATCTTTTTTTTATTTTTGATATTTTGATTTATTTTTCTTTTCTTTTTTGGAAATGATGTGGAGGGAATGGGAATTGGAGGCAAGAAAATGCTTTAAGCACCTCTCTCCCTTCCATTTGTCATTCACTTGTCATTTGAGTGTTTGGCTAATTTCTATGAGTGTTGAGTGACCCCATTGCACAGTGAAGGAGCTCTTGAAGGAGGCTTCATCAGATCAGACCCAGCTTCAAGTAAGCTCCATGAACCTTGTTTGAATGTTTTCCATGTAAATTTTTTTAAATTTTTTGTATTTCAATTTTATTTTATTTTTTCAAATTTTTATTAGTTTGCAATTTTTTTTGGCCCTTTCTCAGCCACACGGCTGCATCACAATTACAAGAATTCGCCATCAGAGTTCTGAGTCAACCCTGCACTGCTTCTTCTTGTGAGTGCAATTGGTCAGTGTTTGAGCACATCCACAGCAAAAAGAGAAACAGGTTGGGGCATGAGAGGTTGGAGAAGTTGGTTTTCATCTACTACAACCTTTGAATGCTCACAAAACAAGTGAAACCAAAGGATACATATCCAACTTTATTGGATACTATTGATTTAGAGTCTGATTGGGTTGTGGAGGAGTCCCCTGATTTGAGTTGGCTTGATGAAGAGACTGAGGATCTCTCTAGTTTGCCATCTCAAATGGAGACTCCAAATACACTTGCCTCACAGTTGCTTCAGCCTTCCGATGTTAGCACTAGCTCCACGAGGGCTTATTGTAGGCGTAGTCGTCCATGAGTGATGAGACTCAAGATTGTTATGAGACAATCATTTATCATTTATGACATATGTATTTGAATTTTGAACTTGCTGACATTTTTTATTTTAATTATGGAATCATGAGTCCTTTTCTAGTATCTAAATGTTTTGCTTACAAAAAGCGAATATGTTATGTTGTACTTTTATAGATATGAGATGATGTTATGAATTATTGCATATATTTTGGTTTTTATAGCTTATAAGGATTGGAATTGTCATTAGTTTCTTTTTTATGCTTAAAATTTACCATATTTTAACGTTTTTTTTGTATTTTGACGAGTCTTATACGAGTCGTTCCCGAGTCTTATACGAGTCGACGAGTCAACAGCGAGACGAGTCCGAGTCGTGCAACATTGCTAAATCGCATGATATTGTCGAATACCTGCTAAAACAATTTACAATAACTATAACACCCCATAGAAAGTACAATTGATATAAGGAAAAATACAATCCTTGATGTTGATTTTATTCCAAACAACCCTTTAGTTATGCAAATGACATGTAAAAGTTACCACCCTCAAACTAGATAAAGAGGAGAGCTTGTTTATGTTGGCAATATAGAGAAGTTGAGAAACATAGATTTGTTTTCCAAAAAACATTCCAATCATGACTCCTCCCAAGTGAAAACAACTTTGATTTTTATAGTGCTCATTGCATTAATGCAAGTTATAGATGGTGGTGACTGGGACGTACAAGAACTCTTGGAACAATCAAAAGAGAAGCATAATTAAGCAAGAACAAAGAAAATAAAAAATTGGAAAAGATAAAATAAAAGACAATAAGACTCTTTATTGAATGCTTTCAAAAACAAATCAAAGGAACAAAATGCAAATGCCACACCAGAAGCTAAGTTCAAGCCAATGTGTAGGGTCAAATTTGGTTTATTTAGTGCATTTGTCATCAATATCCAATTTGATATAGTATGTTAGATTAAATATTTATACTTCTACCATGCAAACTATTCTCTTTTTTAAGGAAATGATACGAAAGATTGTACCTAGGAAGAGCTTAAAACACATCACCATTTCAAGATACACAAAATGCTCCTTGCCAAAGATAAGAGGTTATTAAATTTTTAAAAAAAAAGGTCATTTAGCAACCTTTGTGGATCTTTTTGTTCAATGCCCAAGCGATTTTTGTTGGTTTGAAGAATTCCAACTTATCTCCATGTAATCTTTTGATTATTTTGTGGTGTCATGTCGTATTTAAAACTTTTTTTCTATAAAATGTTTATATTATGGAATGTCAACAAGGCATTAGAGAAATTTTGAGGTCAAAAATGGCTATCAAAACAAAAATGTACAACCAAAACCAACTTTATAAGACCCAATAGGATTAAAGATGATGATGTCGACCATGGGTTATGATTCACCGTTTTTGGAGTAAAAAAATAAAAGGATTAGAAAATTAAAAAAAAATAAAAACTACATTTTCAACTTATCTCCCTACGGTTTACTCAAATTTCAAGTGGGAACACTCGTTGGATGCATAATTTAATCCTTCATCTAAGGAGTACCCATGTTGCATACTTTCGATGGACCCTGCTACACGAAAAATAAGAAATACATGAAAATGTGATTGCAATCACGTTTTTTCATATTTTTCTCATTTTCCGTGTAGTAGAGTCCATCAAAAGTAAGCAACATGGTTACTCATTGGATGAGGAAATAAATTTTGCATCCAACGAGTTCTCCCGCTCGAAATTTGAGTAAAACCATAGGGAGATAAGTTGAAAATACAAGCTAAAAAAAAAAATAATAATAATAAATAAATAAAAATAGTTTTTTTCTTTTTTCCCTCTAAATTTTGATGATGTAATCTAATATTATTTTATTTAGACCTCAAAATTTCTTTAATGCCTTGCCTGATTAATGAAAGCAAAGAGTTGCTATCGCCCCCACAAGAGTTCAATTCCACAAAGTGACATGTTTGTCCCTCGTGGATTGGCATGCCTCCACATGCAAGTCCTAAGCAACTTTGGAGGAACAGACGCCTCACAATCACGATTATTTAGCCAAATGGGTACTTTTCTTGCTTGTGAGATGCTTCTATCACATTATAGTATCTCACTGCAAATAGTTGTTGCTTGTTGGTGTTCATCCAAAAAATTTCAACCAAAACATAAAAAAGAAAACACACACACATAATTGAATATAGATTTAGTTAGAGTCTAGTTTTATGAATTTTCCAGTGCCAATCATTATTGTCCATGTCACAATATTGCATGTCCTACCCTATTTGTTGGCCTACAAACATTTTGGTAAGGCATGTGCATGCCTTAAATGGCATCCCTTGGGCCCTAGCTCAAACCTATTAAACCACTAATTGGTGACAATAGCAACGAAGTTCATGCGTTTTATAATGCAATGATTCTTCCCAAAGTGCCTTGTAAGTTCGTCTGCAAGGTTTACCCTTGGGTAAGTTTGACAACCCTAAGGAAATCCATGTAGACATTTTTGGTTTTGAAATGAATAGTGTTTGTATTTCATATGGAAAAAGCACATAGTTATTTTGTTGGTAGAGTCCCTCCCGAGGTCATTATCAAAGCTCTTATTAAGGAAGTCTATGGACATAATGGTTAGCATTGCATCAATACAAAAAGCTTGATTAAAAGCTTCTTCTTGTTTGCTTTTCCTGAGAAAACTTGTCACTAAAATAGTGTCTAGTGGTCCTTGGGTATGATAAATACAATAATTAATTTTACCCCCTAGATTGAGTGATTTTCTACTCACCAAGCTACCAATTTACTGGACAACTCGTTGAAATGCCTACTCAAATTTGGCCTTTCCTACAACACATTATAGCATATTTTGATAAGTTTATATGTCACTATTAAATAATTCTTATAACATAAACATTCTTTTTGGAACCCCCCAACTTTTCTTTGTCATTGGACAATGGTGCAAACCTTCCCATTCTAATCAATTCTCTCTTGTCAAGATTGACTATTGATCCCCCATTAATCACAATGTCTTTCATTTTATAAACATTAACAAACTTTGAGAATTCAATGGCATGAACATCTCTATCTATAGCCAAATTGATGTTTTCTTTCTCCCATAAGAAATTGACTACTAATCCCCCATCAATCACAGTATCTTTCATTTTATAGAACATTAAGAAGCCTTGAGAGATTGGTGGCATGATTGTCTATGTCTATCACCAAACTGATGTCTTCTCCCCTAACAAGTAGATTCTCCACTATTTGTTTTCCTGGGACCCAAATTCCTTCAAAATTCTTTTAAAAAACAAAGAAGAGAGAAGTATAACAAAAATCCAATGTGAGAGGAACAAATATTGACAACAATAAAATGAAAGGGTATTGGTAGAAGAATCCAAGTAGTCAATAGAGTCAACATCCATATGACAATTGTTTTGGTTGTTGATCCCTTAGAGAAAGAAAAGAAGCAAGTAGAGAAAGAGGGCAGCATCCATATGACAACCATATTGGTTGATGATCCCTTAAAGAAAGAAAAGAGAGAAGTAGAGAAGGAGAATGAAACAAAAGCCAAAGAAGACAAAAACTTCATTCCAAGGGTGAAAACATAACAGAAAGTGAAGCGAGAGATTCATTAGTTGATCCAAGTGATCAAGAGGATAACATAGAGGAGATTATGTTCAATTGGATAAATATTCATCAATTCCATCAAAAGAACTTGCAGCAGTGAAAAAATTATTATGTTCAGTAGGTTAAATCTTCATCAATATTGATCAATCTTCCAAGCTTTATGAGAACGTGAGCAAGCAAATTATTATAAAGCTTGGCTGCCAGCACAATTTGGAACAAAAATGCTTTTTCAATAGCAACAACAATAAAATATAGATAGACAAGGATTTTCATTTAATAAAAAAAATAGCTAAGTCGCATGACATGAGGACACAGGGCACAGACAACACGAAAATACAAGCATTTGACATAGGACACATCGACCCCAAAAACAAGACACGGAGGACACATTACATGTGTGTGTGTGTGCATGTGTGTGTTTGTACACACACTAAACACTTGTGTGTGCGTATGTGTGTTTGTACACACACTAAACACTTGTGTGTGTGTGCACGCACCCACTAAACACTTGTGTGTGTATGTGCATACACACACACAAGTGTTTGATATATATCAAAATTACAAGTTACAAATACAAAAATAAAATATATACATAAAAATCCTTTTTTTGAGAAAATAAAACATTTACAAAACACTTGGAGACCGTAAGAGCTCTTTCCATCCAGCTGAAAGTGAGAAAATTGCAATGAAAAATTATTTTTAGAGCCAAACAAGTAGGACACGTCTAAGGCACATGTCTGACACTTGTTTGGCACCTATTGTGTTTTAGGACACATGTCGGACATGTGCCCTAGAGTGTCCATTTCCAACACACAAGATATGGACATGGCACCCCTGGGGAGCGCCAAGATAAATCCAACTTGGCATAAGGTGCACATTTTATATTCAATATTAAAAAAAAAAAACTATTTTGAGATCCCATTGAGGAAAAAGGGTGCTTAACTTCAACCTGTTTTAATATCAACTTCTGAGACAGGCTATTTTGTTTTCGAAACTCTGGGAGCTACTATCTTGTGGGGGCTGCATCTGTGACCCACATTTTTGGTATAAAATGCCTTGTATGTACATATTTTATCTTAATAGTTGGAGGGAGCATTTTATTCAAAAAAATAGGCAACAGTGGACCAACGTCATATACCGCTTTTACAAGTGGACAGCCAGAGTTTCGCCCCATGGGCACCAAATGAAGAGAGCATGATTCATCCAATTGATTTATAAGCAATTAATGGCACATGTTCTAAGGAATTGCAACAACTTACCAACCTACAATTTAGTTGTTTTATGTGGTTGCAAGTTTCTCTAATTATGAAAGGAATTTTCCAACTTGCTAATCAGTTTTTCCTACTTGTCAGTGAAATTATAGCAAGCTACGTGTAATTCACATGTGAAGCAAAAAAAAAAAAAATTAAGGTTAACGAGAGTGCAAAATAAAGGTGTTCAATCCATGATATCCTCTTAAAGATACATATGCATATGTTACAGGGAGGACTCGGTTTCAATATATCGACAACGAATATTGTTTATGAAAAAAGATAGTGTTAGAAAGGCTTGTTTGGTTTTTACTATTGGGGGTGATTGAAAATGGTCCCAAGTCTCGGATTGCAGAGTTTGACAATAGCTGGCACCTTAGACACACTACGGATCCAATTCCACTTACCTGGTTCTTCCAAAGTTGTGCATTTTATTCGCAAACCTGTAAATTGGCAATCCCCATTCCCTTAAATTCATTCAACTTTGGTACTATTCTTTTAAAAACCTAACTTAAGAGGGCTTTACGCACCCCCATGGCTTCAAGCATTCATAAAATTGACCCAACGTTGGAAAAGGTTCGAATCTAGTCGAGGAACGTGATAAGCCTATGACCCAAATTTGAATACTAGAAAAAAATGTAACAGAAATCTATTATTCAACCAGAAAATGCACTCCAGAGGAAGATTTCCATAGATGATTAAACGGATCAGAGCGATATTTTTTTACCAAGAAAAATATATGGGCCATCTAACTTAGCATTAGTAAAACCCTAGTTTCAGAAGCAGAGCTAGGGGAATCTAATAGCTATCCATGACTAAATCCAGCATACCCTTTGCGTAAAGCACGGAAAAAGGCAAAAATACATAATGCTGGGTCAGAAAATTTAGCCTGAACCATATTGTGGAGACCTTTTTATTTCAGGATTTGTATCTTGAGTGAATGATACAGAAAATAGTACCTTCAGTTGAGACAGTAAAGTTGAACATGTTGACAGATCATTTCTGGTATAAGCGGCTTTGAAGCGATCGAATACTTGAGATACATCCGAGAGCGTGCCTTCCATGGCTTTCCTTTCTTTGAAACGACGATAATCCGCTATTTCGACACCTTCAAACCCTGCAACTAGTTACGAAGAAGACTTTCGTTGCAAGAAAAAGCCAAAGGGAAAAACAGAATAAGAAAGAGGTTCAGCAGGAAACTAGTTCCGAAAAGGTTAAAGCACCCACGGCCATGGACTTGGCCGATGAGTTATTTATTTATTTAGTAAAACGACATGAATCAGTCTCATTGAATTTACGGTTTCATCAAATTTACGTTGTTTCTCCTTCAAACATAGGACGGAATTGGAGGAGTTTTCCATTTATAACTGGACTTTAAAAAAAATAATAATAATAATGAGTTTGGAGGTTTAATCCTGACACTTTGTTTTTAAAAGTATTTCATTATTGTGAAGTCAAAGTACTTCACTAATGTGAAGTCAAAGGTGCATTTCACTACTGTGAAGTCAAAACATTTTACTAATGTGAAGTTAAAGGTTCAATTTTCCTTAACACCTTCCGGATTAAGCTTTGTTAATAAGCTAGCATGAAGTTCACAAGGGACTGAGAACATGAAGTTCACAAGGGATTGAGAAAGAGAGTCATCCTTCCAAGTGTAAGGTATTCATATATAAATAGATAAGTTAAACATTATCCTTTAACACTTGTAAAGGTTAACATATACATGGGGAGTCATCCTTCCAAGCGTAAGGTGTTCATATATAAATAGATAAGTTAAACATTACCCTTTAACGCCTATAAAGGTCAACATATACATGGGAAGAGACTCGTCAATAAACACATATGAGAAAATTTTAATGAAATCACAAATGCAATAACTCAAAGAGCGAACAGAAATTGGGATTGGGATAGATCAATATAGTTAAAAGGATAAAACATGAAAGATCCCTAGTGGATCTGCCAAAATATATTTCCTCGAAGAAAAAAAACAACAACGTATAATTTAGTATATTAAAATAAGTATATAATTGTAATATTTTTCTCTCTATTTAGAATTTTACTTTTTTATATTTAAATTGTAATGATATCATTTTTATGTATTTTTCATTATAAATATTTTACAAAATAGTTTTAAGGTTTTTGTAAATATTCAAACAAAAATGCTAGTGTATATTTAGAAAACAAAAAAACTAAGAATGATGATATGTAAATTGCTTCCATTAAATTTATAATCAAAGTAAAAATAGATATATATGTTTCTTAAGTTTATTAAAACCATGTAAATTGGTCATAATTAGATAAAATAAAATGCATTTAATGGTAAATGAGTTATGTTAGACTCAAAATCTCATGTAACCTTCAAATGAAGATCCCATGGTATGATTTTAGAAGTGACGTTGAAGTTCGCAAGAGATTGAGAAAGATCGAGTCATCCTTCCAAGTGTAAGGTGTTCATATATAAATGGATAAGTTAAACATTACCCTTTAACACCTGTAAAGGTCAACATGTACATGGGGAGACACGGATCAATAAACACCTAAGAGAAAATTTTAATGAAGTCACAAATGCAATAACCCAAAGAGAGAATAGAAACTGGGATTGTAGTAAATCAATATACTTAAAAGGATAAAACATGAAAGGTCCACCCTTTAGTTTAAGAATTAAACTCTTCTCTTCTAGAATATCAAACATTTGACACCATCAAACACTTCTAGAGGAAGGAATCACATCAAAAGCCATGCTTGCTGCAAAAAATGCATCCTATATATCTCAATACAGTGATACTCGTGTGTATTTATAATTTCTTGTGAGCATTCATGGATGTCTATGCTACCTACCCCTTGGTATATCATCTCCTCTTAGTGGGACTATTTATTACTCGTTAATTACCAAGTAAGCATATTCCATGCTTATGGCTACATTACATTGATTGTCCCCTTGGGTGCCTCCCTATGTACCTCATATTATCCTTTCTAAGTACATTGCATTTTGTCCCCCTTCAGATGTCTTATCCCTGAAACATGGGAAGAAGCCATGTAATATGACCTACTAGGCAATGTAGCCAATTGGTGCCATGCACGATCATCCAACCATCCTAGTGAAATGCGGATATGGGGTATAACTATGACCTTTCCTCCTCTATATTGATTCTAGTCACTCATTAGGTCCCATGTTGTCATTGTGTTACTCTATTATCTCCATGCAATACTTTTAGTCCTCTATGTGCTTCATACCAATTGCCTTTCTAGTTCCATGTTGATCTATATTAAGGTCATTGATGCTCACACCCTTGCTTTGATGATTGTTATATCTTTGGGTGGTGTGGGTGGCAATAAACAACAACCTTAGCTATTGATTTTTCTCTCTTTAGCTCTTCAACACGTAGTTCATTTTAGTGACACCATCAAACACTTCTAGTGGAAGGAATCGCATCAAAAGCCATGCTTGCTGCAAAAAATGCATCCAATATATCTCAATACAGTGATACTCTTGTGTATTTATAATTTCTCATGACCATTCGTAGAGGTCTATGCTACCTACCCCTTGGTATATTATTTCCTCTTAATTGCTTAGTGGCACTATTTATTGCTCATTAATTACCAAGTAAGCATATTCCATGATTATGGCTACATTACATTGAATGTCCCCTTGGGTGCCTCCCTATGTACCTCGTATTGTCCTTTCTAAGTACATTGCATTTTGTCCCCCTTCACATGTTTTATCCCTAAAACATGGGAAGAAGCCATGTAATATGACCTACTAGGAAATGTAGCAAATTGGTGCCATGCATGATCATTCAACCATCCTAGTGAAATGCAGATATGGGGTCCAACTATGACCTTTCCTCCTCTATGTTGATTCTAGTCACTCATTGGGTCTCATGTTGTCATTGTGTTACTCTATTATCTCTATGCATTACTTTTAGTCCTCTATGTGCTTCATACCAATTGCTTTTCTGGTTTAATGTCGATCTATATTAAGGTCATTGATGCTCACACCCTTGCTTTGATGATTGTTATTCTTTGGGTGGTGTGGGTGGAAATATACAACAACCTCAACTATCGATTTTTATCTCTTTCGCTCTTCAACACGTAGTTCATTTTAGTGATTTGGCTCCTTAGCTTCTTATTCCTTGTTATGCTCTTTCTAAGACTTTCTTTATGTGCTTATATAAGCTCTTCTTTTTATTCAACCTTGGCAATTAGTTCTTCTTTCTTTGAATCTTCAACTATGGTTCATTTGAGCCATTTAGCTCCTTAACTTCTTCTTCCTTTTTATGCCATTCTTGATGTTTTTCTTCATGTGTTGTTATAAGCTCTTATTTTAATAAAATCTTAGCCATTGGTCCTTATTTCTTTGACTCTTCATCATGTGGTTTCTTTGAGACATATAGCTCCTTCACCTCTCCTTCATTTTACACCCTTCCCACGGTTTTTCTTCATGAGCTTTTGTAAGCTATTAGTATGATTCAATCTCGAACTCTTCATTTGATGTATCAATAGGTAGTGCAATTAGTTTCCATATGAATACTTCTTTAAGTTCATGCTTCAGTCGTTCTTGTTTAGTACAAAAAATGTCCTACAATGTAATTTCCTTTTTCTTGTACCAGAGCTTCAAAAACTTCTTTTGCACATCAATATTAACTATACGAATTGAGTCCATCCAAGGATATCCCAAAACAATATCCACATCAACCATGTCTATAGCATGAAAATATGAATGTTACACATATTTATCCATGGTAATCTTCAAAACTATAAAAAGTTGAGCATTCTCACGCTCTAACTATGTGTTTTGGGTATGTTTTGTGGTAAACTAATCTTTTAGCCAAATTAACATTGATGAAATTATGCATGCTCCAATAGTTTAAAACAACAATAATATTTTCGTCGTTGAATGCATCTATGAACATGTAATAGGAAGTTTGTACATTAAAATCAAACCTTGGTACATTGACTACATTAGAAAAATAATGATACTCGTGTGTATTTATACTTTCTCATGAGTGCTTTTAAGGGTCTATGCCAACTACCACTTATTATATTGTTATGTATTTTTAACTAGCTAGTGGTCATGTTTATTACCCATTAACTATAAATTGGGCTTATTCAAAGATTATGGCCGCATTACATTCTTTTTTTCCTTGGGCACCCCACATTTTCCTCCCTAAGTACATTGCATGATCTAAATTGGCTCATTGCATTGTTTGTCATCCATCTCAATGCTTTTAGAGTGGAAATTTTCGAGGAATTAGTTCACATGGTCATTTTTATCAATTGTCCCAAATTGGAAAATTTGGGGTGAAAAACTTCAAGAGCCATTTTGAGGTCTTAAATGACCATATTTTGAGGTTTCGCACTCATGAAATTCCATAATATGCACACCAATATCTTTTCACTGGTTCATGAATCACCTCAATTTGAGATCGTATGAGAAAGTTATGCTTCCCAAAAGTTAACTTATCTGGTTTCATGGTTGACCACCATAATTTGAGAGGATGTGATGTCATTCCCAGTTATTCATGGAAAAGGGGCAAGTCGTGTGGGGACTACAAACAAGACTCTAGAAGGGTTGAGTTGTAACTCATGTTGAGGGTTAACAGGTCAAATCTAACCCCCAGTTGGCTATGGGGCTATGTTATAGTGGAGCCATTGGGAGGAAAAGGGGTTCCATTCTATTTTCTTGCACTTTGTTCCATAGTAGAGCAGAGTAGCTACATGTGGATAGAAAGAGAGCATGACACAGGGGATTTGTGTTTTGTAACATCCCATAGGCCACAAGTCTCGGGAAACTCCATAGAGAGTGCCTTCTTCTTTGTACTTGAATCATTTCCATTACAAATAAAAGAGAGCAAAGTAACCTCACCTTCCAGCTGTAGAAATTTTGAATAATTTGTTTAACAACTCATCATTAGTCTATTTGCAGTTAGACTAACTACAACTAGTTTAACCAAGTCAAAATGAACACAACTCCATCAACTCCACAATCAACTCCACCAAACTCAACTGATTGAGTTCTAACTGAAGTCATGCATGCAACAACTCAACTGACTCATAAGAAAAGCGTACTTCCTTCTGACAGCTGCATGGGCCACATCTGTAGCTCAAACTGAAGTGCTCCAAGAGAATAAGATCAAGTTTATAGTCCAAATATTATTATGAGACAATAATATTTGACTTTTCTATTTTGGACAGCCAGTCTAAAAATAGACTTTGATCACTCCTGCTGTGATCACTCCTGTTGTGGTCACTCCTACTGTGATCACTCCTGTTGTGGTCACTCCTGCTGTGATCATCCCTGCTGTGGTCACTCCTGCTGTGATCATCCCTGCTGGGATCCAAAAATAGAACTTGTGCCATAATTTTCCTGCGGGCCCACTTAGTGAAGGCGACTCTTTTCACTAAGCTCCATCATCTTGTTGCAATCTCAACAGCAGCTAGGTTTTCTCTCGTAAGGGTTTCCTAAAGCATATTGGTGTTCACTATTGTAAACACCTCCTCCCACATTTACCCGCTTTTACAAGCTCTCAAGGGTAAACAACAGTTGAATACTACTATGACATGACTTGAACTCCAAGTTCCAGTTATAGAAGTGAGGCCTACAAACCAAAACACATATTACCACCCCTCAAGGATACTAGATCACTCAGTAGCCTGACAGCCACCCTTGGTGATCAATCCCAGAGCTAGAACTCATTTTTACAAGCTTGACACCCGAACCACACCCATAACACATTATGCATGTAGTTATGAGGCTCAAACCGCACCCATAAGCCTGCATTCGTGTGGTTATGGCCCAAATCTTCTAGTTTGCTTCAACTAACAAATAAAGAAGGATATAATGTCTGCATCTGATCAACCATCTCCCATGTAGCTTCATCGGGCCCAAAGTACTTCCACTACACTTTAATATGTTCTATTGCTCAGTTTCGGAGCATGAGTTATTTCCGCTATAATATGCATTGTGACTCTGGCTAGAACTCTCCCTCTAGTTCCACCAACAATACAAACCAATCAATCACATGATCAACATCCTAGACATGTCTCTTAAACAATGAAACACTGAAAACATAATGGAATTTCATTGTTGGTGATAGTGTAAGTATATAGGCCATTGGTCCAATCCTCTCCAGGATATCAAAAGGCCCACAATACTGAGGTGTCAACTTGGCACATGACCCAATCTCCAAGGAGCTCCTCTTGGGCTTGATGCCCCAATGCACATGCTCCCCAACCTAAAACTCCTTGAATGCTCTATGTTGATCCGCAAAACCCATCTACATGTCTTGTGTTTCCTTCAAATTCCTTCTAATAACCTGCATCTCCTGCTCCATCTCAGCCAACATATCTGGTCTAATCATCACCATGTTCACTGGATCACTCCAACTTATAACAATATTCCAACTCTGCCCATAAAGAGCCTCAAATGGACTAATCTTCAAGGATTCCTAGTACCCATTATTATATGAAAACTCTACTAGTGGAAGATACTCCTCCCACTTCCTATGTTGATGCATGACATACATTCTCAACATATCCTTAAGAATCTTATTAACCCTCTCCATCTGTTTGCAGATGATATGTAATGCTAAAGGCTAACTCTGTCCCTAAGCTTGTAAACAACTCCTTCCAAAACTTAGAAGTGAACTTGGCATCTTTATCTGATATAATATTCTTAGGAACTCCATGCAACCTCACTATCTCTCTGATGAAGATCCAAGCTACCTCACTAGTTGAATTAGTAGACTTCACTGCAATGAAGTGAGCTAGCTTGGTCAACCTATCAACCACAACCATGATGTAATCACGTTGCCTTGATGTCCTCAGAAAACCTGTAATGATGTCCATGGAAATGACCTCCCATTTCCATTTTGGAATCGAAATAGGCTACAACAAATCAACTGGATGCTTACATTCTGCTTTCACCTGCTGGCAGTCCAAACATCTTGCAACAAACTCAGTCACCTTTTTCTTCAAATTCAACCAATGATAGAACTTCTTGACAGTTGTTAAAGTATTCTAATATCCTTGGTGGCCTAAATATGGCTTGACATGAAACTTCCTCAAGATGAACTTCTTCAACTCACTATTATCCGGTACATAAATCTTGTTGCTAAATCTCACTAAGACATCTATTGTGAGGTGATACTCTTGATCCCTATCACCTTCACCATGTTGCTGCAACTTATGCCTCAACTGTTGATACTCCTCATCATGTCGCCCTGCATGTAAGATTCGCTCTTGCAAATCTGTCCCATAAGAGTTCATAGTTGAAATATTGTTCACCTGCACTCTTCTACTAAGAGAATCTACAACTTTGTCCTCCTTACCCTTAATATACTTGATCTAAAAATCAAACTCATTAATGGTAGCCAACCATCTAGCTTGCTTGGCATTCATATTGGGTTGGTCAAACAAGTACCCCAATCTGTTGGATCAGTCATCAAGATGAACCTCCTACCAAGAAGATAATGTCTCCACATATTCAATGCATGAATGATCGTTTCCAACTCAAGATAATGAGTCACATAGTTCTTTTCATGCTCATTCAACTTACTTGATCACCTAGTTCGTCCTTACATGCATCTATACAAACCACAAACTCCTTATCAAGATCTGCGATCTTCAAGATCAGAGCATTACTAAGCAAATGCTTCAGTTGCTCAAAACTAGCTTCACATTCCTCAGTCCATTCAAACTTCTTCCCTTTCCTCTGCAAGGATGTAATGGGATAGCCAATCTTTGATAAGTTCCTGATGAACCTATTGTAATAACCTACTAGTCCCATGAATAATATGACCTCATCACATTACTAAGAGTTGGCCATTCCATGGTAGCTTTAATCTTTTCCAGATCCACTGTTATCCATTCCTTGGAAACAACATGTCCCAAGTAATGAATTTGAGACTGAAAGAAACTATAATTGTTGAGCTTGGCATACAACTAATGCTCTCTCAACAATCTCAAAAGTGTTGACAGGTGCTCTGCATGCTCTTCCTCATTCTTAGAATACACTAGTATATCATCAACAAAGACTATCACAAACTTATTGTTAGGGTCCCACCCTAACCCCCTTATTTATGTCATGGGATCACGTCATAGTCAAGAGTCAATAAAGCCCATATTAATATTTGTAAGTGGTTAACCCGCAATTAATGACGGGACCACAGTTAGTTGCAAATGGGCGGTAGTATTAGATAGATGGTAAATGGGCGGTAGTATTAGATAGATGGTATTAATAAAACCCACGATATTGGCTCGTGGTATTGCATGTATGAGTCATATATAAAGGATAGAGACTCCCTACGAGGAGCATTGTGTCTTGTTTTGTAATCGAGCTCCGCTCTATTGGAGGTTGCCCCCTCGAAGAGGCCTGTGAACATTTCTCTCTGAATAATAAAATCATTGCTATTCTGTGTTCTGGGTATATTTTCTTCGCATATTCTGTGTTCTCGGTATCTTTTCTTCGCTTGGGTATTGTTTTGCAGGTTAAGAGCATAACAAGTGGTATCAGAGCACTTTCCAGGGCTCGGTGGGATCTCCAAATTTTAGCAATTTTTTTTTTGGCTAGAGACGTG
Organism: Pinus tabuliformis; assembly: GCA_031772625.1. Taxonomy (NCBI): domain Eukaryota; kingdom Viridiplantae; phylum Streptophyta; class Pinopsida; order Pinales; family Pinaceae; genus Pinus; species Pinus tabuliformis. Next base: position 1,333,135,991 of record CM062819.1, on the reverse strand, counting down.
TTCCGGCGTCTTTAAACCACGGGATCTGTCGTTAAGCGCATAAATCTGCGGATTTGGGGAGGCATGCACGCAGGAAATACAAGAGGTGGTCACGTCTGTTGGACTCCCTTGTAACCCCTGTGGGTACCCCTTCGAGTAGTAGCGCATTAGACAGAACCGCGCACGGACTGTCTTCCACGTACCCTCTGGGTATATAGGAAGCCCCCTAGCTCCCTTGAAACCTCGCCATAAATAAACCTTCGGCCGTCTTGTGGCTACAGTACACCGAGAACAGCACTCGGAGAGATTACTCGCCCGTACGATAGGGTAGTCGGGTTGTACGGCTAAGGGTACGGTCGATCCTCCTTAGTTAGAGCCCTGAAACATTGGGCCAAGTACTACTGTCAGACCCTTATGTATATTGCGATCTGTAGCACCTGACACTCCCCAAGACCATAGTTCCCTTTCTATCGGGGGATCACACATCATCTATTCCAGATCAGCAGCAGCAGTTGTTCCACCATTCAGACCTCTCATATCCACCAGATCGGATATTCCAGATCAGCTGCAGTAATTGTTCCACCATTCAGATCTCTCAGATCCACCAGATCGGAGTAGTTGTGAAGGGTTCCTGTACCTGGATATAATTTTCGCAGGACTTTTGGCAGCATTGACATTTTGAGGATTTGGCGACTGCAGTATTGATCAGGAAGGAGTAAAACTCCGTTAGGAGTTTTCCAAAAAAAAAGGAGTCTGAGATCTTCCGGGGCACTTATTGGTGACCTAGCCCATCAGTATCAGGACGACGAGCTGAGCAAGGTGGTACCATTCAATTTCTTAGTAAAAATTTTTAGGCGGTCCCAATTTTTCATCAGGTTGGTGTATGGTAGAAACTCGCGCTCAAGCGATGGCCAATGAAAGGATCGACAAAATTGAAAACTATGTCAACTCCCTCCAAACTGCGGTGAACAAGATCGAACTTAACCTTCAAGGAATGAGTGACCACATAGAACTTGAGCTTAAAGGAATGAGTAACCAGTTACAGGAGGCATTCTCAAAGGGCAAGAAGCCAACCCACGAGGAGGCGTATAATGGCCATGAATACCATGAGGGTGAGTCTAGCCACTCTCCTCACGTTTGGCACTCCCATCCACCACCCAGTCAGCGACCTCCCAAGTTGGATATGCAGAAATTTGACGGTTCTCACACGTCCGCATGGCTAGCACAAATGGAGCAGTACTTCCAATTGAATCATATCACAGATCAGGGGACTAAGCTTATGGTTGACACCATGTACTTGGACAATGAACGATGGCAATGGAAGGAATGGCATCAGCGTTGCAATGGACATTTTCAGAATTGGGCCCAATTTGCCAAAACTCTTCGCAGTCGCTTTGAACAGGAAGACTCTTTTTTGGGGCATCTCACTAAGCTCCGACAGACGGGTACAGTGGAGGAATATATTACTGCTTTTGAAGCCTTAGCCTTCCGCACTAAGGGTCTCACAGATGAGTTCTACATGGAATGCTTTATCAGCGGTCTTAAAGAAGCCATCAAAGCTCAGGTTCTACTCCACCACCCTCCCACATGGACAGAGGCTTGCCAGGTAGCCCGTAAGGTGGAACGTGCATTAACAGCCCAATCCAGCCGCCCCAACTTTCCCGCTAAAGGTCGTCCCTCACAGGCTCCCAATATGACTCAGACACTTAAGATTCAAAAGGTGTCACCTGCGGAAATGGCCGAAAGAAGGAAGCAAGGACTATGTTACTACTGTGATGAAAAATATTCCCCGGGTCATAAATGCAAAGAGCACAAGTTTTTTCAAATAGATGCCACTGACTACAACTCCACAGAGGAAGATCCACCACTTGAGGAACCGGAGGCGATAGAAGAAGATAACCAACAGGAGATTGTATCTGATGAACCAATTATTTCGCTGAATGCATTGGCAGGAATTTCTTCCCCTCAAACTCTCAAAATCAGGGGTTTTCTTAAACATCGCCCAGTAGTAGTCTTGATTGATAGTGGAAGTACCCATAATTTCATCCACCAAAAGATCGCAGAAGCAGCACATTGTTTCGTCCGGGCAGTTTCTAACTTCCAAGTCCAGATTGCAGATGGGGGCACAATGAAATGTGAAGGTCGCTGTGAAAATGTCAAAATTCAAATGGGGGATTATCAATTGAAAACCCACATGTTTGCAATACACATGGGGGGTTGCGACATTGTCCTCGGCGCGGAATGGCTCCGCACTCTTGGGCCAATCACAATGGATTTCCAGGAGTTATATATGAGTTTTAAGCAGAACAACGCCACACATACCCTCCGTGGACTACAGGCGGGAGCCCCTTCTATCATCAGCTCGCATAGGATGGAAAAATTGTTAAAAAAGGGCCATCATGGAGTGGTAGCTCAATTTAATGCCATCCAGGTAGTCGAAACCATGCCCCCGCCAATTCATCCTGAGATGCAACAGATTTTAAATAAACATCGGACTGTCTTTGACAAGCCTCATGAGCTTCCACCCTCGCGAGGGGAACATGATCATAGCATCACATTGGTTCCAGGGGCCCAACCCCCAAATGTGAGGCCATACAGATATCCGTTCACCCAAAAGAATGAAATAGAAAAAATCATCAAGGAATTGTTGGAAGCAGGTGTCATTCGTCCCAGCATTAGTCCTTATTCATCTCCAGTGGTCATGGTCCTCAAGAAAGATGGGGAGTGGCGGATGTGTCCAGACTTCAGGGCCCTCAATAAGTTAACAGTCAAAGATAAATTTCCCATCCCAGTGGTTGACGATTTGCTGGACGAACTCAATGGGGCTCAATTCTTCACTAAGTTGGATCTTCGCTCAGGCTACCACCAAATTCGCATGAAGGAAGTCGACATTCCCAAGACAGCTTTCAGAACTCATGAAGGCCATTATGAGTTCCTGGTCATGCCATTTGGTCTCTGTAATGCCCCCTCTACTTTTCAGAGCCTTATGAATCACCTCCTCAAACCATATCTCAGAAAATTTGTCCTTGTCTTCTTCGATGACATCCTCATCTATAGTGGCACTTGGGCGGCACATCTTCAGCATGTAGATCTACTCTTGCAACTGCTCCGCACGCATAAATTATTTGTCAAGATGTCTAAGTGTTCGTTTGGCATGGAAGAAGTTGAGTATTTGGGCCACATTGTGGGGCGTGAAGGTGTCAAGGTGGACCCAAAAAAGATCCAGGCAATGCAAGAATGGCCTCAACCTAGGACCTTGAAAAGCTTGAGAGGATTTTTGGGTCTCACAGGCTATTATCGTAAATTTGTCCGCAACTATGGCCGCATAGCGAAGCCCCTAACGCAACTCCTAAAGAAAAACTCCTTCTTCTGGAACGAAGAAGCACAACAGGCATTTACCGCTCTCAAAACCGCCATGTGTTCCACTACTGTCTTAGCACTACCGGACTTCACCAAATCATTTGTCATTGAATCTGATGCTTCGGGAACAGGTATTGGAGCAGTCTTAATGCAGGAAGGGCGACCATTGGCCTTCACCAGCCAACAACTAAGTGGGAGGAATCTGGGCCAATCTACCTACGAGAAGGAAATGATGGCCATCTTACATGCAGTCGAGACCGAGCGACCTTACTTGTTGGGGCGACGTTTCTAAATCCGCACAGATCATCACAGTCTTAAATATTTTTTGGAGCAACGCCTATCTTCCCCACAACAAAATAAATGGTTAGCCAAAATGCTGGGATATGATTATGAGATCATTTACAAGAAAGGGAAAGACAACAGGGTAGCAGATGCATTGTCGCGCCAATTTGAGGAGGAAAGTACTCTACTCGCAATTTCACTCCCCATTCCAGACTGGATTGAAGAGGCTCGCAGGGAATGGTTTTCACATCCCGGGCTCTCTCAACTCATTTCTCAATTGCAGGTAGATCCTAATTCCAGCAAGGGCTACTCGTGGTAGAATGATATTCTTCGCTACAAGGACAGAGTCGTAATATCACCAACATCCACCCTCAAAAGTCGCATTTTAGCAGAATTGCACTCATCTCCCATTGCAGGACATTCGGGCTTTCAGAAGACATATGCTCGCACCAGAAGATCATTTTTTTGGGCCGGCATGAAATAGGACATCCTTACTTTCGTAGCAGAATGTGACGTTTGTCAACGCCACAAAGGGGAAACCGTCCACACACCAGGCACATTACAACCATTGCCCATTCCGACGTCAATTGGACGGAGGTCTCCATGGACTTCATTACAGGTCTTCCAAAGTCTGGGAACAAGTCAGTCATCATGGTGGTTATGGACCGACTGTTGAAGTATGCTCATTTCTGCGCCCTACCCCAACCATTCACACCCACTTTGGTTGCTCAAACTTTCATGGATCAGATCTTCAAATTGCATGGCATGCCCACTTCTATTGTGTCCGACCGCGACCCAATCTTCACCAGTAATTTTTGGCAGGAGCTCTTCAGACTACAAGGCACTCAACTCAAACTCAGTACTTCATATCATCCGCAAACAGATGGTCAAACCGAAGCAGTCAACAAATGTCTAGAAACCTACCTTAGGTGTTTCACTTCAGAAAAACAACACCTTTGGGTACAGTGGTTACCTCTGGCGGAATGGTGGTATAACACCAACTATCATGCCACTACCAAAATGACTCCCTATGAAGCAGTCTATGGACAACTTCCGCCTTCCCCTACTTCTTATCTCACGGGGTGCTCCAAAGTACAAGCCGTGGATCAACTCCTACAACATCGCGCAACCATGCTTGCCCATCTGCGCGAGAATCTTCATCAAGCTCAAAACCGTATGAAGCAACAGGCTGACCAACATCGCTCAGAGCGCCAATTTCAAGAAGGGGATCAGGTCTTTTTGAGGCTGCAACCATATAAGCAAACATCACTCAAAGACAAGGGTTGTCAAAAGCTCTCTCCAAAATTCTACGGACCATACCAAGTACTTCAGCGCATTGGAGAAGTGGCTTACAAGTTGGCTTTGCCACCTACAACAAAAATCCACCCAGTTTTCCATGTATCGTGCCTCAAGAAAGTGATTGGGAACAATTGCCGAGTTCAAACTAGTCTACCTGAATTGGACGAAGAAGGGTCAATCTGGCTTCAACCTGAACAGGTTCTAGACACACGAGAGAAGCACCTGCGCGGCCGCATGCTTAAGGAGGTCCTTGTCAAATGGAAAGACACCTCTCCGGAAGATGCAACTTGGGAACCAGCCACTATTCTTCAGCAGTTTCCGCAGCTTCAGCCTTGAGGACAAGGCTAGTCTTAAGGGGGAGGGCATGTTAGGGTCCCACCCTAACCCCCTTATTTATGTCATGGGATCACGTCATAGTCAAGAGTCAATAAAGCCCATATTAATATTTGTAAGTGGTTAACCCGCAATTAATGACGGGACCACAGTTAGTTGCAAATGGGCGGTAGTATTAGATAGATGGTAAATGGGCGGTAGTATTAGATAGATGGTATTAATAAAACCCACGATATTGGCTCATGGTATTGCATGTATGAGTCATATATAAAGGATAGAGACTCCCTGCGAGGAGCATTGTGTCTTGTTTTATAATCGAGCTCTGCTCTATTGGAGGTTGCCCCCTCGAAGAGGCCTATGAACATTTCTCTCTGAATAATAAAATCATTGCTATTCTGTGTTCTGGGTATATTTTCTTCGCATATTCTGTGTTCTCGGTATCTTTTCTTCGCTTGGGTATTGTTTTGCAGGTTAAGAGCATAACACTTATCCAGATAAGGGCGCAACACATTGCTCATCAAGCACATGAAGGTGGATGGAGCATTAGTAAGACGAAAAGAAACCACCACAAACTCATAGTGCCTATACCTTGTACAGAATTCAGTCTTGTGGATTTAGTCTTCTTTGATGCGCACTTGATGGTATCCTGATCTCAAATCAATCTTCGAAAACACTGCAACTCCCTTCAGCTAATCAAACAAGTCATCAATCTATGGAAATGGATACATGTTCTTGATAATCACTTTATTTGGCTGCCTGTAATTAATGCACAACCTAAGAGTACCACCATTCTTCCTTACAGACAATATTGGTGCACTCCAAGGAGATACACTTGGCCTAATGTATCTCTCCATTTCCTTAGGTTGCAACTTCAATTCCATCAACTTTAGAGTGCTCATCTTGTACGGTGCCTTAGATGATGGTGTTTCTCATGGTATAAACTCAATAGATAATTTCACTTCCCTATGGGGCGGTAACTCTGAAATATCTGCAGGAAACACATCCTAAAAGTGTTGCAAAATAGGATACCTCTTCAGGACTTCATCATCCTCATCCTCTTTCCCTTTGTCACTGGAAATATGAACTACAAACAATACACATCCCTTCCTGCAATTGCACTTTTCCTGCATAGTTGTAACCATTCTCACTAAAGTAGGCTTCTTCTTTCCCTGCAATATTCTCTTTTCTCCATCATCATCTAGGCACTCAATGGCCTTCTCGTAACAATCTACCTTAGTATTGTGAGTAAACAATCAATCCGTGCCCAAAATCATATTATATGAACCCACATGAAGCACATTTATATGCACTGATGTAGGCATACCATTAAGCTCAAATGTACGAGATCTCACCCAACGACGAACTCTTCTCTTGGCCCCTGTAGGCAACTGCACTAACCAAGATTTTGCATGCACTTTTTTACTCAATCGACAGTGATCCATGAGGTCAGGACTAATATAGATATAATTAGATCAAGGATCAATGAAAATAGAAACAACTTTATCACAAAGCTTACATTCCATCTCGATAATAGATGCTTGATGATTAGATTTCCTGTTATCCACCATTGCATGAATTTGTGGAATAATCCAACCAACATCCCCAACTTTCTGTGCCACTTGAGCACTATAGATCTAAGGCCTTCCACCCTGATGTGATGGACAATCTCTCATGTGATGCTCTCCACCACAAGTCCAACACCTCAAAGGTTCCCTGTTATCGCCTTTATTATGCCGCTCCTCGGGTTGAGACCCATGTCCTCTCTCAGTTGCATTGAACTTCTTATGAGGTCCCACATTCTCCTTGTCACATGCATCCTGAGATCTTCCTCTCTTCTTAGGCCATTTTCCTTTTGTCTTCTCATTACCTTTCTAGTCACACTTGAACTCAGGCTTGCACTTAGACTGCTCATAATAATGCTTCAGCTTCTTGGTGACTTCCTCCAATGACTGAGGCTCATCATACTCAATCTGATCTTTAAATGCTAAAGGAAATCCACCGATGAACCTTTGGACCTTTGTCTTCTCATGCTTGAGGTAGGGCACATACCTCAACAAATTTAGAAACTTGGTCGTATACTCTTCATCTGTCATGGAACCCATCCTAAGCTCATAAAACTCCTTGGCCTTTCCATCATAATACCTCTCAAATAGGTACTTCTTCCTGAAGAGTCTTTTAAACTCATGCCAAATTAGCTCCTCTTCCTTGATGCCTTGGACCCGCTTGACATCTTCCTACCATATATCTACTTTACCCTTGAGACTAAATATGGTTATCTTGGCTTTCATGTTCTTTGAATAATCATGTAATTCGAAGAACTTATTCATCCTAAGAAGCCATGCTTTTTCATTTTTTGACTTATTCACTTCACCATCAAAAGTAGGAGGCTTGGATTTCCTAAACTCATCTGGAAAGTACCCCCTCTCACTCCTCTTGTAAATATGTTGGTGGTAATGACGATGATATCTCTCAGAACCAGAGCTGGAATAAAATCCATGAGTGTTAACTCACCTGTCAGGTGTATCCAAAGATCTGCCACCTCTGACTATATCATCTTTTCCCATCGTGTATCGCCTTTGAGACCTGCTACTATATGCCCCATTGGTCTTCTCCTCCTGTCTATCTCCATCATTGTTACCAAGTTGTCCTTTCCTCTACAAATCTGTAAGTCTGTAAAGAGTCATTGCATTGACTTCGACTTGTTTTTCCTAAGCCTTTGCAAGTCTTTCGTATGCCTCTATAAACCTGTTAATATCTGTCTTGCAACTTTTGATCTCTACCCTCAGACTCCTTAGTGTATCTGCTAGATCAGGAGAATACTCTTCTCCTTGTTGGTCAACTGACCTTTCCCATTCCACTAATTTCACATCAAGCCTGTACTGGGAGTCATGTGAACTGTAGTCCACCACTTTTCTCTTCATCTTTGATCTTATATTTCTTGCAATCATACCATGTTAGATAAACAAAATAGAATACATAGTCAAAATCATACCTCAGTGTATCTCAAAGGAGGCTATTACATCTGCACAACTCAGTCTAGATTAGCATGATACAATATCACAAGCATGTCAATCCATACATAAATATCACAACCATAACCATAACAATGCATGCATAATAAACACATATACAAGTAACATGCATGCATAACAATCACATTTACCCCGAAGTATAGTGTTGTAACCTCGTTCTGATACGACCCTGTAATAAGGTATTAGAGGAAATGTTGCAGGGAACAAAACTGCTTTGACACCACCTAGTGGTATCAGATATCACCCAAAGAGAACGAAACCCACTATCATACCACCCTGTAACCACCTCTTCCCACATTTACCTACTTTTACAAGCTCTCTAAGGTAAATATGAGTTGAGCGCTACTATGACATGAACCGACCTCCAAGTTCCAGTTATGGGAGTGGGGCCTATAAACCGGAACACATACCACCACCCCTTCGGGACACTAGATCACTCAGTAGCTTAACAACCACCCCTGGTAATCAATCCCCGAGCTGGAACTCATTGTTAAAAGCTTGATACCCTAACCACACCCATAACACATAGTGCATGCGGTGATGAGGCTCCAATCGCACCCATAAGCCTGTCTGCATGTGGTTATGGCCCAAAACTGCGCGCACGCGGTGGCAAGATCTATACTACTTTTTCAAGGCTAACTTTCATACCACTGCCCAAAAGTGCCTATAAATTTCTAGAATGCAATCAATGGTGATAACAAGTCTAAACCATTAATATTTCAAGCAAGATTTTCACCAATACATGCCTAATACATGCGACACATTTCGTCAAATAGATCGTAAACATAGAAACTACATGCCATGAATGTATATTTGATCATAAGCTTCTAAACTACATCAAAGAATTATCAAGAAGGTCTAATTCCCTCTTAAGGTAGTTTTAACAACACTTGCTAACTGATGAATTCATCAATCATTCAATCACTTTTCAAATCATGAACAAGATCCATAGCAAGAGCACATTATATAACCATGCATATAACCAACATGTAACTAGGATATAATCCATAACAAATTAGCCATAAGATCAACATAATAACCAGTGAAAGTTCTCATCATTCACAATAAGAAAATAACTTGTATTAACATATGCAAAAGCCAACCAAGTCAGGGACTTGCACATACCACCTAACCATAGATTGGGTTGAACGAATTCTCTCTTTCAACCAATCACCCCATGCCATATTCTAAGCATGAATGTGGGATCATATGGGTTAAACCAAAATAGAACCAACCAGGGCTTCTAGAGGCCAAACCACCTCAACCCTCAACCACAGTGATTTCACCTAAATCGGTCCAGGAATCACTAACACCAAAAAAGCTTGGATGCATCCCAATTTCTTCACCATAACCAAAGGACATTTCCTATCTCCACCCATCCGTCAAGAGTTCTAGGAGAAAGCCCATCTCCACCCTTGACCCTTGGGAATTTCCTGAGACCACCTCACTGGGATCCAAAGACTACAAGCCATCCAAAGCTTAAACCAAAACAAGGCACCCACAAAACTGTGGCTATCCGGGAAATGGCAAGACAAGGTTGAAACAACTGTCAATCTTGGAAAATCCCATGTCAATGACAACAAAATAACCAAAGCACCACATGCAAGTATCATGCATCCAAATCTCAGTAAGGAAACCACATATGCAAACTGTTACCTACAATGTGCTCATGTTGTAGCTACTTATCCAACCTTCTTTTCTGTGTCCCACCAATTCCTTTTCTTGCTTGCTTACTTTCTCCAAATCCAAGTGAATGCTAAGATGCTCCAAGAATGCTCTAAGTGTGCAAGAGTGTAAGAGTATGGAAGAAGAGAGTCAAAAGCTAAACTAACAAAAAATGAACCAAAAGTTGTGAATTGTTTCTCTGATGCCTTTTTATCATTTATGTCAAGTCTCTTGCTTCCTTTTTATTTCTTCTTTCATTTCCCTTCATTTTCTCTCTAATTTCCCTTGCATGCATATTTGTGTCTCTTCACCTTCCTTTTGTCCTATTTTCCTTTATTTCTCATAATTAAATGCCATTTATTGTCTCTAGACTTTGTCAATTCCCAAAGCCATTAATAAACCACAAGTGATGCCCACTAGAGTGTTTGCCCACCTTTTAACTTGGAATACATGTCCCATACTTGGCCTTATTTTATTTGCATGGAAAACCAACCAGGGGCTATTACAACTATGGTTTGTGAGTGATTGTATTTCACTTGATTCTTTATTTTCTACATTTTATATGCAACACACGTAAATAACAAAATAAAAATAATCGATCTGAAATCTAAAATAATTAACCTTTCATGATATAGATTTTGGCTAATTTTAATAGATCTAATGTGACAAATTGTTTAGTGGAATATCCACAATAGTTTACAAATCATTGCAAGGATGAACTTTATAATGTTCACCCACTGCATAAATAGAAGTACAATTTTATGGGGGGTTGTTTATCCAAAAATACACAAATAAACTTCAATTTTGCTCTCTCATGCAAGGATTTCCATTGATCTAGTGTAAAAAGTATGCATATCAAACTTTAGATAATAAAAAAATATAATAAAGGTACAATTATTTTGAATCAACCCTTTAGAGAAAGACATTAACATAGCCAAAAGAGCAAAAAGTTCAATAAAAGTTTTCAAAAAAAGGTTTACTGTTAAACTAAGAGGGTTTCTGCATAGTAATGAAACCTTAGTAGTTTAATAAGTCCAAAATTCTGCATGCCATGTTTAAGTTAGAGTCACATATGTTCTTAATCATGGTCTAAAGGCCATGTTTTTCCTCGTATTAAACCTTGCATTGCTAAAGATTTGCAAAAAGAAACAACTTGTAATATGTCTCTCTCATAACAAACACAAATGAACATCCAAATTATAGTTTTTTATGGAAAAAAACAGTTTGTGCTCCTAATGAACATAAAACAACCTTTGATTTTCCTTATTGTACTAATTGGACTTACTTATCTCGATACCTTGAAAAATGATACCTCCATTTAACAATAAAAGGCCTTAATCATGGTTTATCACAAGAGTGCAATAAGGGGTGTTAGATATCGAAGGTTGGGGGGTGGGGAGGGTGTGCGGGGACGATATTTTGCCCCAGAGAAACATAGAAGTGTCTTATGCTTGGGGAATGGGATTCCTCTCCAATAAACTTGCAGAAGCATATGTTTTGTTCCAAGGTTTAATAACAACAAATAATAGAAATATCCCTTCTTTGAATGCAATTGGTGATTCAAAACATATTTCCATTATTTAGAAGAGAATGCCCTCCCTTGTGACAATAAATTGAAGAAAATTATCAAAAGGATCAAAGATACCATACCGATTTTTACTTATGCAAATTTTTATCATGTGCTAATAACTCATAAGAAGATGTTATGGCAAATCAACAAGTGTTATTAAAATTAACAAACCTTAAGGTTAATGGGAAAGTCTTATTTTCCCCTTGCCTTGAATCAAATTTTTGTGAAGTATATAAATATTTTTTTTAAAGGCCCTTGGCGCCCCCCTTTTAAGTATAGAAACATGGTAGATGATCAACTTAAGTGTCATGGAAGAAGGATCTTAAATATACAAGCATGTATAGGGAATCCCCATTCATTCACCATCCTCGTTGTTAGTACAATGTGTAATAAGGTTATTATGCCAGTGAATGTTTTTTTCCAGACCAAGCTCATGCCAAATATTCCTTTACATTGGGAATGCCCTGCATATGGAAGCTTGGTTAATGCTTAAGTAAGGTTTAGGAAAGAAAAGGTACATATGCAATTTGTCCTATCCTCTGTCATGTTCCTTGGATTATATGATGAGATATTGGACTTTCATTGTCTTTGTGTGTATGATGAATTACAACTGTGGAGGAACTATGAAGGAAGATGGGATTTTGTGGTAGCACATGTCAGGTTTTTCACGATGTTGAGCTTGATTTGTGGTAGATGGAGTGGAAATTTCTCAAATTAAATTGTGGGAAGTGGAAGGACATTTGACATATCATTCCTTTCCTATCAATTTTATTTCCCCTAAGATGGATTATGATGGGTTGGTACTATGTTGAGGTGAATTGGCTTGGGGTAATTATTAGAACTCATTTGAATTATTAGGACCAGTGCCTAAGGAGAATCGATCCATTTTATAGACTTGGTTTGGTAACTTTTCCTTGTGTTTCAATAGATCATTAGTATGTGTGCCCAAAGGTTCTCAATTTAGTTGTGGAAGTAGCCATACTACATGAGCTCTATGCGTCTTAGAAGTTGTACATCTACGAGGATGAAAATTGTAATGCTTATGCAAGATATTGGGAATCCTTCTCATGGGCGTTCCCTCCTGTGATAAATATGGGAGTTTGCTAGATATTTGCATGTTATCTCCTCCCCTCATTGAGATTTCAAGCTTTACTCTATATATGGGCAACCATTTATTCGTTAGAGTTGGTTTCTTAAGCTTGTGAAAGCAAATTTCATCTCAAGGTCATAGACTAGAGCAATGACTTCTCCATTTCATGTTTTGAATCTATGCATTGTTTTTAATGACTCCTATCTTAGGTTAGTTATTTTCTCTTTTATGTATTTTAAACTATATGTTTGGTATTTGAATTATGTTGAATTTGTCTAGGGTTGACTTCTCCTCTTTATGTCTTATCATGCCTTCCTCCCAAGAATTTGCTCATGGGGTATCACTCTGGTTTCTAAGGTATTGTAAGGTTGACTTATGTTTAGGGCACGGTTTGTAGTAAGTTTTCAATTGCCTTGGGTTATTGTAATTTGGTTAGGGAATTGCTAGAAATTGGGGGTGGAAGCTCTACATTTGCTCAATTGTTCCTTGCGACAATTGCTTGACAAACTCTAATGATTGTCTTTGATGCTTAAATCCCTTCTTCAATGATCTTTTAACCATCCTATAACAATGGGTGATTCACTTTATTTTCAATTGCAAATATTACAAGAATAAATCATCACCCTTCAGATGAATCATATCCAAATGGTTTCTAGCCTCACATCCACAATGAAATCTTGATTCAACATGGTACTATAATTTAGAAGTTGGAAGATGAAATCAATGCCATTCACAAAAAATTGAAAGAAATTCAGGTGACTCTAGGATCATTACATTCAATGCTCTCTCCAATTAGCACTTAAGTCAGTGCTCCAAATCTTCTTGGTCCAAATTTACATGAATCAATCTAGGATGTGGAAATGAGCTCAAACCATGATGCTTTGTTTTTTCTTGATGCTTAGGTTATATGGAGATCAAAGTATGTTAAATTTTGAGCGTTTTTTTTAAAGTCTGTACTTTGTGATGGTGTAAAAGTTTAAGTTCTATATAGTTTCCATTTTGTAGTCATTGTTCGGATTGGAGTATCTCTATATCGAAGCTAAGTAGGAAGTTGTAATATAGTTTGTTGTAACTGATGTACTTATTGCACATTAATCATATATTTTACTTAGTGCATATTCTCGTTATAGTTAAAAATACAAAAACATAAACAAGAGTATAATAAATATCCTAGATCAAGAATAGGTTAAAAGGCTATGCCTTAATATTAATGCTTCTAAATAAATATTCTACACAAGCATCATAAATAATAAACACATCCATTATGAAAAGGCAATCTTGGATATGAAAATCAAAGAAGCAAGTTATGCCTTAAACAAGCCTAGGGGGTTAGTTCAATGTAACAACCCTGGTTAAAAGTTCATGTAATTAAAGCTAATAAAGGCAAAATAAGACCACGGTCAAGGGACACTTATTCCAAGCTAAATGTTGGGCAAAGATATCCTAGTGGGCATCACTGGATGTATTTATGGCTAAGGGAAATTGGAAAAGGCAATGGCTAAGGCATAAAAAAAAAGCAAAAAGGTATTTTGGCACATTTATTTATGAAAATAATGGAAATTAGGAGAAAATGAAGGTGAAAGGTCACAAGTTGCATGTGAGGAGGAAATGAAGGAAAATAATGGAAAATGAAGAAAATAGTGGTCTGATTGATAAAAAGGTTTCTAAGGATTAGATGCTTGTGGCTCAAATCTTTTGTCAGTTTAGTTTTTGAGCTCTCTCATTTTTCTCTCTCTCACACTCTTGGACACTTAGAGTTTTCTTGGAGCATTCTAGATTTGGAGCAAGGAAGGGAAAAACAAGCAAAGGAAGGACAAGGAGAAGAAAGGAAAGCAAGGAGCAAGCAAGGAAGAGAAGGATCAAGCAGCTTTAGCAGGAATACTTGTAGGTAACATATTGCATGTGTGATTTCCTATTTGGTTTTGACATGCATGGATTTGCATGTTAGTAATTGGTTCTCTGGCTGTTGGTGGCATGGTCTTGTCGGGTGGTGACAGTGGTTTACAGCATTGCCTTGCCTTTTTCCAGATAGGCATGGTGTGATGGGATTGTTTCTTGTTTTGAGCTTTGGAATTGCTGGATGGTTTTGGAATCCAGGGCGGAGGTGGTCTCAGGAAAATTCTTAAAGGCCTAGGAATCCCTTGACCGGTTTTGACAGGATACACAGTAAAACCCGAGGGTGGAGTCTCGGTTTAGGGCCTAGTGATACGGTGTGGATTGCGGTAAAGCTTGAGAGACAAGGAGACGAGAAATTCCTCAAGGATAGTGATGGACTTCAAAATCATTCCAAGCTCGGTTTGGTTTTGTGATCTCGGTGCCGGTTTTGGTGAGACCATGGTTTGGTGAGGGTGGAGGTGGTTTAACCTCTAGATTCCCTTGGTTGTTTTTGGATTGGTTTATCCATGAGATCCCACATTCGTGCTTGGAATATGGCACGGGGGTGACTGGTTGAAAGAAAGAATTGGTTCAACCATGTCTATGGTCGGGTGGTACGTGGAAATCCCAAACCTGGTTGACTCTTGCCTATGTTTAATAAAAGCTAAGTTATCGTGTTTTTGTACTTGTTATTATGTGGCCTTAATGGCTGTTATCTCATTGTTATTTACATGGTTTAATGTTGGTGATAAGCATGGTTATGTGACTAGTTATAGTCATGGTTATTTCATGTATTTACTTGTAACTAAAAGGATGATGGATGCAAGATCTAATTGATTTCAAAACAGTTAAGGGAAGAGGGTGGTGATCCTTCTTGTCAAGTCTCATATGAGTTATCAGTTGTTTATGCTTTGTCTTGTATTCATATCCTGATTGCATTGATGCAAAGTGTTTGACAGAATTTCAGTCCCGGTTGGGGATGGTCAAGCCTAGTCTTAGAGCCAGTTTTTGGCTTGCAAGTCTTATTGTCATGTAAATTATGGATTCTGAAAGCTACAGGGGTTTCTAGGCAGTGACCTAGACTATGGGCTTGAAAAGTGGCACAAAACCTGGAGTCGTAGGCACAGGACTGAGTAGAAAAGTCCCTAAACACACCCATTCCTTGTTGTGGGAGCGGATGGAACCTCCCAAACGCACCCTTGTCCATATCAAGGGAGCGTCCAGGGGTTTAATGGTCCAAAATCTCAACGTGACCCAGGGACTGGTCATGGGGATGACTAGGAAGGCTTAAGAGAGTTCTGTAGGAGGTATAGAAGGTCTATGTTGTGGGTTTCCATCAATTCCACTTCCTTAAGGTTACTTAGGAGGTCGAGTCTTGTCATAGTAGCCCCTCATCTCGTGTTTACCTTAGGTAAGCCAGTGATAGTGGGTGGATATGAGGGGAGGCGTCGTCAGAGGGTGGTATCAGAGCATGGTTCACCCCTCATACTAGATGGGTGGTGTGTTGGTCATGCATTCATGTCGGTTGCATGTGTGTTGCGTATGCTTGTAGTCCATGTGCTTGTTGCATTTGCATGGTGTGGATCATGGTTGTAGTGATGTCACCATGTGAAGGTTGATGGTGTTGTTGTGGGATGTGTCGTCATGAGTGTATGGTTGTATATGCATTTGTTATGCATGTCAGTGTCTATATGTTGCATATGCATTTGTTATGCATGTCAGTGTCTATATGTTGTTATGCACACATTTTCATGGTGAAGGTTGTTGTGCATAAGGTCATTGTATGCAATTAGGTCATCATGATGATATTGGTATGTTATTATGCTAATGTGTTGGTTGAGATAGAGCAGGAGTTGTTGATCATTAAAGTTAAGTTACAACAATGGACTTCAAGGTAAGAGCAGATCATCATACAAGTTTGTATGGTGGACATGCATGTATGTTTGTTAATGTTCGTTATAAGCATTAGGGTTACTGATATGCTTGTAATTTTAATATTATTATGGTTACATGTATGATAAATGCTAGTTGATTAGTGTATTCATATGCACATGTGTGAGATAGTCATGAATGATAGTAACTTGTGGTTGTATGCATTGCTATTGTTGCTTTATGATAATTAACTTGATGATTATGTTATATGTTGTTAATGAGCATGTTATATGTTAACTTGTTATTGTTATATGTTAGTTAATGATTAGGGTTATTGCATTAAGATCTTGATGTTATATGTATCATGCTAAATTGGATTGGCCTAAGCAATGGTTAAGGTTATGACATTATGGAATGAGCTTGACTATGTCATCTATTTGATGTTTGAGTGTTTGATTATGTCATCTAGTTGATTTATTTAAAATGGTATGTTTTCAAGTTGGTTGAATGTTTGATGAATTGCATAAAAAGACTATGTGTGTGTAAGATTGCTCGAAGGAATGATCTTATTTTAAGATGGTTTTACTCACACATACGTGTTGATATAACTGATATGTACTCGAGTGTAAGTAGGTGATAGTTGTAGCATTATGTTTAATGACTATGAGTTGACTATGGATTATGACATGCTTGTTAGTCTTGGTAAAGGTTGATTTCAAATTAGTATATATGTTGCCTTGATCCTCGGAACATGTGGTCAACATGTGTGAGCAGTTGCAGGGAAACATGCTTGGCACAACAAGGTAAGGTAATTGGTGTAATGTTATGTCCACTTATGCACTGACAGTTACATGTTTATGGCAGTATGATGCAGGGGATTTCATGGCAAAAGAGACTGCCATGAAATCTTCAAGAAGGTTAGCGTTGAAATTTCACTTGGAAGCACTGGAAACCCATGGGGATGGAGTCATGGTTTCTGATGAGCCTCATCATGGGGTAATTATATGGGCCTTAATTGGCCTTAATTCACCCCCTAGCTTAGTCAAACCAACTATTCTCACAACTTATTGCATACTTTTGATTATATTTTGTTTATGAGATGAGTTAGAGTTGGATATTTTTCTTTGTGGTCTAATGTGCATGTAATGCAGGAATAAAGGATAAAAACAAGGAACTATGGCAAAGACCTTGGTAAAAACTCGAACATGACAAGGGAGAGGAATTATAGGAGGTAAATCCTCCTCATTTACTACCCGTCCATTCGAATATTCCTCCATCAGCTCGGAGTGCAAACAGCCAAATCATGAGGACTAGAAGACAACCGAGCAAGTGAAAAGGACAAAAACCAATTTATCTTGAGTGGGGAGCCAAGCCTCCCTAATTTTGAAGGAAGTCGTTGGAGACTTTAGATGTATAAGTAGAGAGGCTTAGGACCTCAGTAGGATTCGAATTATTATTGTAAAACTCTACTTTATTTATGAGTTACAAGACTTGTGACAGTTTGTTATGTAATCCATGGTTTTTATAATAAAGATGAGTTTTGTTTTGAGCCAGCATTGAGTTAACTCAGAGGGCTGAAGCTCTTGGGTTAGGGCCCAACCTGAGCAGCCAAAGATCCTCTTTACTGTACATGTATGCTAGCATAGATTTCTGGTTCTGTTCATTTGCTTAAGTAGCTTCCTGGTTTTCTGTTCATTTGCTTAAGTAGCTGCATTTTCATTACAGCAGTATAGCGTAGATGATTTATGGTTCTTCTGTTCATTTGCTTAAGTAGTTGCATTCCTCTTACAGTAGTGTAGAGTAGATCGGTTGTGCTTTAGTTTACCTCCATTTGTGCCTTCTTTCAATTAGCAGGTTAGCTAGGAGAAAAAGATCACCATAAGGTTGTCCGCAAGTGTCTCGGCCTCATCTCCTCCCTCTGGGACCATGACTTGAGGAAGAGACCCTTCAGCAACCCCAAAAACACAAGTTTTTGGTTCTCGCATGAGCTATGGAGTTTGTTGTTTGATGCAGTTACTTATTCTCCCTCATTGGTTTTTCTGTCGTTTTCCTTGAAACCTCCTTCAACACATTCTTCATGCATAATCCCCTTACCATCCGATCCACAACAAACTTGCCCAATCATTGTCTGATTCATTAGTTTATCCAACTGCCACCTCGTGTGAAATCTTCCACCTACTTTATGCACTTTAAATCCCCACCATCGATCTGCCTCACCTGATCCGACAACTATCACGTCACCTCAACACTTTATGCGCTTTAAACCCCCACCGTCGATCTGCCTCGCCTGATCCAACGGTTGTTGTTATGCTCTTAACCTGCAAAGTAATACCCAAACATAGAATTTGCGAAGAAAAGATACCGAGAACACAAAATATGCGAAGAAAATATACCCAGAGCACAGAATAGCAATGATTTTATTATTCAGAGAGAAATGTTCACAGGCCTCTTCGAGGGGGCAACCTCCAATAGAGCAGAGCTCGATTACAAAACAAGACACTATGCTCCTCGCAGGGAGTCTCTATCCTTTATATATGACTCATACATGCAATACCACGGGCCAATATCGTGGGTTTTATTAATACCATCTATCTAATACTACCGCCCATTTACCATCTATCTAATACTTCCGCCCATTTGCAACTAACTGTGGTCCCGTCATTAATTGCGGGTTAACCACTTACAAATATTAATATGGGCTTTATTGACTCTTGACTATGACGTGATCCCAAGACATAAATAAGGGGGTTAGGGTGGGACCCTAACATGCCCTCCCCCTTAAGACTAGCCTTGTCCTCAAGGCTGAAGCTGCGGAAACTGCTAAAGAATAGTGGCTGGTTCCCAAGTTGCATCTTCCGGAGAGGTGTCTTTCCATTTGACGAGGACCTCGTTAATCATGCGGCCGCGCAGGTGCTTGTCTCATGTGTCTAGAATCTGTTCAGGTTGAAGCCAGATTGACCCTTCTTCGTCCAATTCAGGTAGACTGGTTTGAACTCGGAAATTGTTCCCAATCACTTTCTTGAGGCACGATACATGGAAAACTGGGTGGATTTTTATTGTAGGTGGCAAAGCCAACTTGTAAGCCACTTCTCCAATGCGCTGAAGTACTTGGTATGGTCCGTAGAATTTTGGGGAGAGCTTTTGACAACCCTTGTCTTTGAGTGATGTTTGCTTATATGGTTGCAGCCTCAAAAAGACCTGATCCCCTTCTTGAAATTGGCGCTCTGAGCGATGTTGGTCAGCCTGTTGCTTCATACGGTTCTGAGCTTGATGAAGATTCTCGCGCAGATGGGCAAGCATGGTTGCGCGGTGTTGTAGGAGTTGATCCACGGCTTGTACTTTGGAGCACCCCGTGAGATAAGAAGTAGGGGAAGGCGGAAGTTGTCCATAGACTGCTTCATAGGGAGTCATTTTGGTGGTGGCATGATAGTTGGTGTTATACCACCACTCCGCCAGAGGTAACCACTGTACCCAAAGGTGTTGCTTTTCTGAAGTGAAACACCTAAGGTAGGTTTCTAGACATTTGTTGACGGCTTCGGTTTGACCATCTGTTTGCGGATGATATGAAGTACTGAGTTTGAGTTGAGTGCCTTGTATTCTGAAGAGCTCCTGCCAAAAATTACTGGTGAAGATTGGGTCATGGTCGGACACAATAGAAGTGGGCATGCCATGCAATTTGAAGATCTGATCCATGAAAGTTTGAGCAACCAAGGTTGGTGTAAATGGGTGGGGTAGGGCGCAGAAATGAGCATACTTCGACAGTCGGTCCACTACCACCATGATGACTGACTTGTTCCCAGACTTTGGAAGACCTGTAATGAAATCCATGGAGACTTCTGTCCAAATTGACGCCGGAATGGGCAATGGTTGTAATGTGCCTGGTGTGTTGACGGTTTCCCCTTTGTGGCGTTGACAAATGTCACATTCTGCTACGAAAGTAAGGATGTCCTGTTTCATGCCGGCCCAAAAAAATGATCTTCTGGTGCGAGCATACGTCTTCTGAAAGCCCGAATGTCCTGCAATGGGAGATGAGTGCAATTCTGCCAAAATGCGACTTTTGAGGGTGGATGTTGGCGATATTACGACTCTGTCCTTGTAGCGAAGGATATCATTCTGCCACGAGTAGCCCTTGCTGGAATTAGGATCTACCTGTAATTGAGAAATGAGTTGGGAGAGCCCGGGATGTGAAAACCATTCCCTGCGAGCCTCTTCAATCCAGTCGGGAATGGGGAGGGAAATTGCTAGCAGAGTACTTTCCTCCTCAAATTGGCGCGACAATGCATCTGCTACCCTGTTGTCTTTCCCTTTCTTGTAAATGATCTCATAATCATATCCCAGCATTTTGGCTAACCATTTATTTTGTTGTGGGGAAGATAGGCGTTGCTCCAAAAAATATTTAACACTGTGATGATCTGTGCGGATTTGGAAACGTCGCCCCAACAAGTAAGGTTGCCAGGTCTCGACTGCATGTAAGATGGCCATCATTTCCTTCTCGTAGGTAGATTGGCCCAGATTCTTCCCACTTAGTTGTTGGCTGGTGAAGGCCAATGGTCGCCCTTCCTGCATTAAGACCGCTCCAATACCTGTTCCCGAATCATCACATTCAATGACAAATGATTTGGTGAAGTCCGGTAGTGCTAAGACAGGAGTGGAACACATGGCGGTTTTGAGAGCGGTAAATGCCTGTTGTGCTTCCTCGTTCCAGAAGAAGGAATTTTTCTTTAGGAGTTGCGTTAGGGGCTTCGCTATGCGGCCATAGTTGCGGACAAATTTACGATAATAGCCTGTGAGACCCAAAAATCCTCTCAAGCTTTTCAAGGTCTTAGGTTGAGGCCATTCTTGCATTGCCTGGATCTTTTTGGGGTCCACCTTGACACCTTCACGCCCCACAATGTGGCCCAAATACTCAACTTCTTCCATGCCAAACGAACACTTAGACATCTTGACAAATAATTTATGCGTTCGGAGCAGTTGCAAGAGTAGATCTACATGCTGAAGATGTGCCGCCCAAGTGCCACTATAGATGAGGATGTCATCGAAGAAGACAAGGACAAATTTTCTGAGATATGGTTTGAGGAGGTGATTCATAAGGCTCTGAAAAGTAGAGAGGGCATTACAGAGACCAAATGGCATGACGAGGAACTCATAATGGCCTTCATGAGTTCTGAAAGTTGTCTTGGGAATGTCGACTTCCTTCATGTGAATTTGGTGATAGCCTAAGCGAAGATCCAACTTAGTGAAGAATTGAGCCCATTGAGTTCGTCCAGCAAATCGTCAACCACTGGGATGGGAAATTTATCTTTGACTGTTAACTTATTGAGGGCCCTGAAGTCGGGACACATCCGCCACTCCCCATCTTTCTTGAGGACCATGACCACTGGGGATGAATAAGGACTAATGCTGGGACGAATGACACCTGCTTCCAACAATTCCTTGATGATTTTTTCTATTTCATTCTTTTGGGTGAACGGATATCTGTATGGCCGCACATTTGGGGGTTGGGCCCCTGGAACCAATGTGATGCTATGATCATGTTCCCCTCGCGAGGGTGGAAGCTCATGAGGCTTGTCAAAGACCGTCCGATGTTTATTTAAAATCTGTTGCATCTCAGGATGAATTGGCAGAGACATGGTGTCTACTACCTGGATGGCATTAAATTGAGCTACCACTCCATGATGGCCTTTTTTAACAATTTTTCCATTCTATGCGAGCTGATGATAGAGGGGGCTCCCGCCTGTAGTCCACGGAGGGTATGTGTGGAGTTGTTCTGCTTAAAACTCATATATAACTCCTGGAAATCCATTGTGATTGGCCCAAGAGTGCGGAGCCATTCCGCGCCTAGGACAATGTCGCAACCCCTCATGTGTATTGCAAACATGTGGGTTTTCAATTGATAATCCCCCATTTGAATTTTGACATTTTCACAGCGACCTTCACATTTCATTGTGCCCCCATCTGCAATCTGGACTTGGAAGTTAGAAACTGCCCGGACGAAACAATGTGCTGCTTCAACGATCTTTTGATGGATGAAATTATGGGTACTTCCACTATCAATCAAGACTACTACTGGGCGATGTTTAAGAAAACCCCTGATTTTGAGAGTTTGAGGGGAAGAAATTCCTGCCAATGCATTTAGCGAAATAATTGGTTCATCAGATACAATTTCCTTTTAGTTATCTTCTTCGATCTCCTCCGGTTCCTCAAGTGGTGGATTTTCCTCGGTGGAGCTGTAGTCAGTGGCATCTATTTGAAAAAACTTGTGCTCTTTGCATTTATGACCCGAGGAATATTTTTCATCACAGTAGTAACATAGTCCTTGCTTCCTTCTTTCGGCCATTTCCGCAGGTGACACCTTTTGAATCTTAAGTGTCTAAGTCGTATTGGGAGCCTGTGAGGGACGACTTTTAGCGGGGAAGTTGGGGCGGCTGGATTGGGCTGTTAATGCACGTTCCACCTTACGGGCTACCTGGCAAGCCTCTATCCATGTGGGAGGGTGGTGGAGTAGAACCTGAGCTTTGATGGCTTCTTTAAGACCGCTGATAAAGCATTCCATGTAGAACTCATCTGTGAGACCCCTAGTGCGGAAGGCTAAGGCTTCAAAAGCAGTAATATATTCCTCCACTGTACCCGTCTGTCGGAGCTTAGTGAGACGCCCCAAGAAAGAGTCTTCCTGTTCAAAGCGACTGCGAAGAGTTTTGGCAAATTGGGCCCAATCCCGAAACTGTCCATTGCAACGCTGATGCCATTCCTTCCATTGCCATCATTCATTGTCCAAGTACATGGTGCCCACCATAAGCTTAGTCCCCTCATCTATGATATGATTCAATTGGAAATACTGCTCCATTTGTGCTAGCCATGCGGATGTGTGAGAACCGTCAAATTTATGCATATCCAACTTGGGAGGTCGCTGACTAGGTGGTGGATGGGTGTGCCAGACGTGATGAGAGTGGCTAGACTCACCCTCATGGTATTCATGGCCATTATACGCCTCCTCGTGGGCTGGCTCCTTGCCCTTTGGGAGTGCATCAACTATCTGGTTACTTATTCCTTTAAGCTCAAGTTAGATAAGCTTCACCGCCGATTGGAGGGAGTGCACATGCTCTTCAATTTTGTCGATCCTTTCATTGGCCATCGCTTGGGCACGAGTTTCTACCATACACCAACCTGAGGACAAAAATTGGGACCGCCTAAAATTTTTTTACTAAGAAATTGAATGGTACCACCTTGCTCAGCTCGTCGTCCTGATTCTGATGGGCTAGGTCACCAATAAGCGCCCCGGAAGATCTCATACTCTTTTTTTTTTTTCGAAAACTCCTAACGGAGTTTTACTCCTTCCTGATCAATATTGCAGTCGCCAAATCCTCAGAATGTCAATGCCGCCAAAAGTCCTGCGAAAATTATATCCAGGGACAGGAACCCTTCACAACTACTCCGATCTGGTGGATCTGAGAGATCTGAATGGTGGAACAACTGCTGCTGCTGATCTGATGGAGCTCCGGGACTGATGTCTGTTGCCGCTGCCCTTGCTGATCTGGAATAGGTGATGTGTGATCCCCCGATAGAAAGGGAACTATGGTCTTGAGGAGTGTCAGGTGCTACAGATCGCAATATACATAAGGGTCTGGCAGTAGTACTCGGCCCAATGTTTCAGGGCTCTAACTAAGGAGGATCGACCGTACCCTTAGCCGTACAACCCGACTACCCTATCGTACGCGCGAGTAATCTCTCCGAGTGCTGTTCTCGGTGTACTGTAGCCACAAGACGGCCGAAGGTTTATCTATGGCGAGGTTTCAAGGGAGCTAGGGGGCTTCCTATATACCCAGAGGGTACGTGGAAGACAGTTCGTGCGCGGTTCTGTCTAATGCGCTACTACTCGAAGGGGTACCCACTGGGGTTACAAGGGAGTCCAACAGACGTGACCACCTCTTGTATTTCCTGCGTGCATGCCTCCCCAAATCCGCAGGTTTATGCGCTTAATGACAGATCCCGTGGTTTAAAGACGCCGGAACACGTCTCTAGCAAAAAAAAAAAAATGCTAAAATTTGGAGATCCCACCGAGCCCTGGAAAGTGCTCTGATACCACTTGTTATGCTCTTAACCTGCAAAGTAATACCCAAACATAGAATTTGCGAAGAAAAGATACCGAGAACACAAAATATGCGAAGAAAATATACCCAGAGCACAGAATAGCAATGATTTTATTATTCAGAGAGAAATGTTCACAGGCCTCTTCGAGGGGGCAACCTCCAATAGAGCAGAGCTCGATTACAAAACAAGACACGATGCTCCTCGCAGGGAGTCTCTATCCTTTATATATGACTCATACATGCAATACCACGGGCCAATATCGTGGGTTTTATTAATACCATCTATCTAATACTACCGCCCATTTACCATCTATCTAATACTTCCGCCCATTTGCAACTAACTGTGGTCCCGTCATTAATTGCGGGTTAACCACTTACAAATATTAATATGGGCTTTATTGACTCTTGACTATGACGTGATCCCAAGACATAAATAAGGGGGTTAGGGTGGGACCCTAACAGTTGTTGCGTCACCCGATCACCAACTAGCTTGGACGATATCCACCGTTGATCTGTCTAGCCTGATCTAACGGCTATCGCACAATCTTGCGCGGATTCTTGCACAACCGTTATTCACCCGAGAGCACGCGAGAAAATTGGTTTTCTCGTTCTACGTGTCTCTCAGTTAGGCTAATCGCGTGAAATTCAGAAATACAACTTACAGCTTTGAGGGTGCGCGAGAAACTTCTTACCGCTTTCGAAACCCGCTCCATCATTTCCACATGTTTTCTTCCTGCGATACAATCTCCATCATCCATCCTCTGATTAATCCTATTCGTCCATCTCTTGACTTAATCTCCACGATAAGATCTCTTCCATTCATCTCCTGTTAACCCTGTTCATGCATCTAGTCACTAAACCGCTCGCGATACGATCTCTGTCATTCATTTGCTTCGTTACCCTGTTCATCCATCCATTCACTTAATTCCCCGCGATAAGAACTACATCGTTCATCTGCTTCGTTACCCTGTTTGTTCACCAATTCCCTAAACCGCCCGCAATAAGATCTCCGCCGTTCATCGTGTTCATTAACCCTGTTCATCCATCTATTCACTTAAGCCCCCACGATAAGATCTCTGTTGTCCATCTTCTGTTCGTTGATCAATCCAATGGTCCCTATGAACTATTGCATCCTTTCGTCCTCCTTTCACAAATTTTGATCTCCGACTGCTCTTCTGCTTGAAAACAGATTTAGTTTAGTTCCTTTGCTTGCACCTTAGTATAGTTTGATGCTCTTTACTTTTGCAACTTAGATAGCAACATTAAGTTAGTGATTGATTTAGGAATTCTGCTTAGCATAGTTGTTTAATTGGTTAATTAGGTTATGGTGTGGTTTAGCATTACATGTTGTTTTCTTCATTACTGCAGTAGAGTAGCTCTCTCTTATAATAGATTTGCTCTTCCTCCTTCAAAGAATTAAGCTTCTTCTGACCCTACAGAAGTCTGGCTTGGAACCCCTGAGGTCTCTTGCCAGATGAGCAGTGACAACAGGTAGGACCTTCACTTTTACTTATGCATATAGCACTGTCACCTCCAAGTTTGTACGAACCCCGTATTGATAAGTAAAGCTGGTATCCCTGGGAGTTGCAGCATTCTTGTTGCAATACCTAGGCTCATCACTTTTTGGCGCTGTTGCCGGGGAGGTGTCTAAGTAGAATGTGATTACTGCTTTCTTATATTTCTAGTCTCCAATTTTCTTCCATTAGTTTATTTCTGCAAAAGTAATCTAGTTTCTTCCTTTCTTTCATTTGTCATTATCTGCTTTCCTTTCCATTCTGCAAGTATAATTTCAATTCAGCAAGTAGTTTCTTTGTTAGTAGCTTCCTTTCTTTCATTTGTCATTATCTTCTTTCCTTTCCATTCTGCAAGTAGAATTTCAATTTAGCAAGTAGTTTCTTTTTGTTAGTGGTTTTCATTCAATCAACAATTTCATTCTGCAAGTAGTTTTCTTTCTGTCAGTAGTTTTTCCTTCAATCAACAATTTCATTTCTGCAAAGTACTTTCTAGCTTTAAAGAAAATCTTACAAAAACCAACCCAAAAACATTTCCTTTCATGCCTCGTAGGAATAGGGACAATTCAGGGAAATTCTTGTCAAATACCCCCACTGCATCCAATAGTCAACCTTCTCTCTTCTTTAGTGACGGTGAATTGGAAGATCCTTTAGGTGAGCAACCTTACATATTTGAAGAAACTACAGGGGAAGAAGAAGAGGAAGAACCCATTCTTACTGAACCAATGGTTGAAAACCAAAATGATAGAGGGAATAAAGAGAGAATTGAGGGTGCCTTCCCCATCAGGAAACCAATGGGGACACTAAAATGAATAATATAAGCCCCTCTGCTCTACCTCATTTCCATGGCCTGACCACAGAGGACCTTGACACTTTTCTATTTGAGTTTGTTGTTATATGCCGAACCTATGACTATACAGATGATGAGCAAAAGTTAAAACTGTTTCCATCTACCCTTAAGGATGCAACATTGCGTTGGTTCATGGGTTTACCTGGAGATAGCATCACAAATTGGGCTCAGATGCAACAAGCTTTTAACAACAAATATAGGGACTACTGTAGGTCAAAGGATACTAAAGAAGAGATTTTCAGGATGACCATAGGCCAGGATGAATCCTTAGAAGACTATGAAGAAAGATTCTAGCTCAGTTACAAAAGGGTTAGGTGCACACTTCACCCTGAGTCACTGAAGTTGGTCCTGCTCAGAGGAGTAAGGGATGATCTTCTAGATACCTTACATATGATAGGGATGATCTTCTAGATACCTTACATATGATAGCAGGAGGAGATATCTACCAATTACCCTATGAGGATATTAAGGCTGCCTTTAGAAACCATTCTAGGGCAACCATGAAAAAGGGTAGGGGTAGTCAACCTATGGCCAATACATCATCCTCCAACTCATCCATCAAGGGTGAAATTGGAAATATGCTGGAAGATTTAAAAAGTGATATACTGCAAACCCTTGCCTTGCAATTAGACACCATGAACATCAAAAGGAAGCAAGAGGAAGCAGAGAGAGCCTTGGCCATCTTTTGTCCTAGATGCACCAGGAGGCATCCTAGGAACGAATGTCCATTGAACTGTATTGAGATTTGCTCAGTCTGTGAAGAAAACCACTCCACAGACAAGTGCCCTTCTTTACCTGGACTCAAAGTTGTATATCAAGGAGCTAAAGGGGTCACTGAGCAGATTTTCTACATCAACCAAAGGAGACCTCCTAGGCCTAGACCATACCAGCAGGGTATGCAAGGGTCATCCCATGCATATTACAACCCCAACCAAACCACAACTATACCTTCTTGGGGACCCCCTGCTCATCCTTCCTGGTCTACACCCCCTCCTTGGTCCTATGCATCTCAGTATCATTCCCAGCCAGCTAGCCAGTCATTTCAACCTTATGTTCAGCCACAACATCAGTGGAATACCCCACTCCAGGGGTGGAGGCCCCAATTCAACAATGTTCTAGCCCTATTTCCTCCACCACCTACCCAACCACAACTCCTGCACTCTGCTCCACCCAAGCAACCCCAGATGCCTGCCCAGCCAAATCTAAACCCAAACAATAGGCAGGCTCAACAAGTATTGTTAGGTCCCTATACTACTAGTGTAACCCCTTATTGTTATTAGTACAACCCCCTTATTATATTGTTGTTCCCATGTAGTCCCCATATTGTTATTATTGTGCCCCATAGAAGCCCCTATTGTTATTATTGTGCCCTTACATTATTATTGTTATGTTGGCTCTGATTATATTATGACCCCTTAGACTCCTATATATAGAAAGGAGGTCTTATCATTTAAATCATCCAAGAATTGTTCATTTGTGTAATGTAAAGGAGGTTGCCCCCTCGAAGAGGCTTATTTCTAAGGCGTTCATCTATCTTTTCTATCTTTTTGTGAGCTGGTTTCATAACAAGTATACGGTGGAGAGACATCATACCCAGCTTATGCTGTAGAAATCCAGGAGATCAACCTAAGATCTGGGAGAATTCTCCCTGATAACCAACCTCCCTCTCCACATAGGGAGGTTGAGGAAGAAAGAGAGGAAAGCAACCTTAAAGTAAATCCACCCTTTCCTGAGAGATTAGCCCAACCACTCCAGCCTACCCCAGAAGAAAATGAACTTCTAGGAGAATTGAAAAATCTATGTGTAAGGATCCCCCTTCTCGAGGCAATCAAAGATGTTCCCATTTACAATAAGATGTGTAAGGAGAAGTGCTTCAAGCATCCAGGAAGAAGAAAAAGGGATGCCCCTACCATTAATGTCATTGGGTAGTCTGAATTAATGTTGGGGCAGGTAATGTGTCCAAAATATTTGGACCCTAGAAGCCCTGTAGTAGATGTGCACATCAATGGCACCATTGTCCCACACACTCAGATTGATCTTGGGGCTGCCATTAATGTGATGACCAAGGACACCATGCTCAAGATCAACCTCCAAGGGTCATTGAGGAAGACCACAACAGTTCTGCAACTTGCAAACCGTTCCACAATCACCCCTAAGGGAATTGTGGAGGATGTGATGGTCTCCATTGACTCTTGGGAGTACCTTGGAGATTTTCTAGTTTTCCAGCCTAAGGCTAAGCTTACTGGTTACCCTCTCATCCTTGGGAGGCCATGGTTGGCCACAACTGATGCTTACATTAGCTGTAGAGTTGGGAATATGACCATAAAAAATGGGCATATGTCCAAACAGTTAGTCCTACACCCTCCTGCTCAATCTTCCCTAGAGCATGATTTACCTTTATGGTTGGAGGAGGAGGAAGAAGATGAGGTTTATTCTGCCCAACTTTATGCTTTGGAAGCAACCATATGAAGAGGACAGTAAGACAAGGATGACTTAATTGAAAACTTGATCCAAAGTCCAACTCCTAGTTCATTACCATTAGAAGACGAAGTAAGGGAAACCCAGAACAATCATCCGATTGACTTATGCTTGGCCAATTCCAACCCACTCCGTGTCAAAACCATAGAATTCGGCCCAGAGAAAACTTTAAAAATTAATCCATCTCTATTTGCTCTTGAAGAGGAAGAGTTATGCAACATGTTGAGAGAAAACCTAGAAGCCTTCACTTGGAGTTACAAGGAAATGAAGGGAGTACACCTCTCAGTGTGTACTCACTGCATATACATCAAAGAAGGTTGCAAGCCAGTGAGGAAACCACAAAGGAGGATGAATCCAGCTCTTAAAGACATAGTCAAAGAAGAACTGCAAAAACTGCTAGATGCAGGATTCATTTACCCTATCTCAGACAGTGAGTGGGTCTCTCCTTTAGTGTTAGTTCCCAAGAAAAATGGTAAGTGGAGGATTTATGTAGATTACAGGGAGTTGAACAAAGCCACAAAGAAGGATCATTTTCCCCTACCCTTCATTGACCAAATGCTAGATGGCCTGGCAGGGAAGAAGTTCTTTTCTTTCCTAGATGGATTCAGTGGGTACAACCAAATCCAAATCTACCTTAAGACCAGGATAAGACCACATTCACCTGTTGTTGGGGTACTTTTGCCTATAGGGTCCTTCCTTTTGGCCTATGCAATGATCCTACCACCTTCTAGAGAGAATTCTTGAGTATTTTTGTTGAATTAGTACATGATGCTGTGGAAACCTATATGGATGACTTTACACCTTATGGCTGTGATTTTCAAGAAGTCCTGACTAACCTGGGCAAAGTATTGCACAAATGCATTGAAATGAACTTGTCTCTCAGTCCAGAAAAATGTGAATTCTTAATGACTGAAGGGACCGTGCTAGGTCATTCAATATCTCAGCAAGGACTGCAGGTGGACCCAAACAAAATAGCAATCATCCAAAGGGTCCCACCTCCACAAAAGCAGAGAGATGTCAGGAGTTTCTTAGGGTTAGCTGGATACTACTGAAGGTTCATAAAGAACTTCAACATGTTGGCCTCTCCTTTGTTTGGGTTGTTGGACAACGATTTTGATTTTATATGGTCAAAGAGTTGTCAAGAGGCCTTAGACATTCTAAAGGGTAAGTTAACCACTGCACCAATCCTTAGAGGCCCAAATTGGGCCCTCCCTTTTCATATTCATGTTGATGCCTCACACAAAGCCATAGGAGCAGCCTTAGGTCAGGAAGAGGAGAAATTGCCCTATGCCATCTATTTTATCAGTAAGAACCTGTCAAAGGCTAAGCTAAACTATACTGTGACCAAAAAGGAACTCTTGGCTGTTGTGCATTCATTAAACAAATTTAGGAATTATATTACAGGCTCTCAAACATTTGTGCATACAGATCATGCTGAAATCAAATATTTAATGAACAAACCAGATGTGAATGCTAGAATTATAAGATGGTTGCTTTTATTACAGTAGTTTGATCTAACTATTGTTGATAACCCTGGTAAGGAAAATGTTGTTGCAGACTTTCTATCTAGGATGAATCTGCCTGCAGGTGAAGAAGGAATGGTGGATGACCAGTTACCAGATGAGCATTTGTTTGCTATTTCAGTTCTCTCCCCATGGTTTGATGATATAGCAAACTATTTGGTATCAGCATAGTTCCCACCAAACTTGCCCTCCAAAGAAAAGAGCAAGATAGTCAAGAAAAGTTCCCCCTTCACCGGGATTGGGGGCAATCTATTCAAACTTGGCCCAGATCAAATCTTGAGAAGGTGTGTAAGGGAAGAGGAAGTTTTGACATCCTTCTGACCTGTCATGATGGGCCTTGTGGAGGTCACTTTGCAGCAAATAGGACATCATTCAAAGTGTTGCAAGCAGGATATTATCGCCCTACTCTTCATCAGGATGTGAAAAAGTACATTAGTCAGTGTGATCGATTCCAGAGGATGGGAAAGCCTACTCCAACAGATGAAATGCCCCTACAACCTCAAGTGAATTTTGAGCCATTTGACAAGTGGGGCATGGACTTCATTGGGCCTATCAACCCTCCTTCAAAGCAAAAGCAGTACATTATTATGTGCATTGATTATTTGACTAAGTGGACTGAAACCAAGGTGATTAAGGCAACAACAGAAGAGAAGGTGGCTGAGTTCCTAAGGGAGAATGTATTCTATGAATTTGGGTACCATAGAGAGCTAGTCACAGACCAAGGCAGCCAGTTTACCTCCAGCATGATTGAAGAACTTCTCGACCATCACAAAATCAAGCATAGAACCTCCACTCCTTATCATACACAAGCTAACGGGCAAGTGGAGGTGACCAATAGGGCACTAGAGAACATCTTAACCAAGGTAGTGAGTAGCAATAGGAAGGATTGGGCAGAGAGACTAGTTGAGGCCACCTGGGCCTATAATACAACATGGAAGACCACCACTGGATTTACACAGCTGGTCTATGGGAAAAAGGCTTTGTTGTCCATTGAGTTTAAATATACACATTAAGGATGGCAACCCAACTAGATTTGGATCTCAGTCATGCATAAAAAGAAATATTGTTCCATTTGAATGGCTTGAATGAATTTATAATGCAGGCCCTACTACATACAAAGATAGTTCAGCTTCAGAGGAAGATTTGGCATGACAAACATATTAAGGAGAAGCAATTTCAAGAGGGAGACTGGGCATTGTTATATGATTCTAGGTATAAAGATTTGAAGTTCAAGCTAAGGACAAGATGGCTCGGACCTTATGTGGTGGAAAGATGCCATGATAATCGTTCAGTGCAAATCAAAACTATAGATGAAGAAGCCATTCCATTGCTTGTTAATGGACACCGATTAAAAATGTACAAGAGGCCTTTATAAAAACAAGAGTTCATTGACAATATCAATAAGACAGTGATGATGGTGGAGGAAGTTCCAACTCCTCCCTCATCAGGGCATTGAAAAAGAGAAAAAAAGAATAAGGATTCAGGTGAAAACCTCCATGAGGCGCCTGAGTCCCATCTTTGGGTTTAAAACCTCATGAGGCGGCCCAAGGATGAGAAAAATGAAAAAGGGTAAGAAGATCCCTAGGTGAAAACCTTCCTTAAGGCACCCAGGACAGATATCTAGGGTGAAAACCTCTCTGAGGCAGCCTAGGTGTTTTAAAAAATATATATATATATATAACAATAAAAGAAAAGAAAGAAAAGAAAAGAGACATAATTGTTATTTGTAGGTGGGTGAGAAAGACAATCAAGAAGCAAAGAGAAGATCCAAGGGGAACCCTACCTCACATATATTCATCTCCTCCACTCCTTACCATGCATCCCTCCATCAATTCCATTGTTTTTCACTTCATTGCTTCAATTCAGGTGAAGATTGTGTTTTCTATAGGATCCCCTGAATGGTAGATTGGTTAGGTCCCTAAAATTCATTTTAGACATGATCTAACCCCTCACCTCATCCATTACCATCATCCCGGCATCCACACACACTCCTACTCCCTCTGTCCATTCATTACAACATCCTCACAACACCAACCAACAACATGGTCAAGAAAATCTAAGGGAGACACCAAACATTGCCAAGTGGTAATCTAGGAGCTACACAACAACAGCAACAACAGATCCCCAGTCATAGACACCTCCAAAAGCTAAGAAACCATGTAGCAAATAGACAACGCAAACACCTCTGATCTTTGACAACTGCAGCATGGCATCAAGACCACAGGTAAGTATCTGACTCACTCACTCATATGCATCATTTGATCAAAAGTTGTAAAGGTTAAGAGGTAGTTGGTTTGTAAGTGAAAAGGTGGCCAGTTAACTTGGCCACCTTCGTTCAATCATCACATACAAAGCAGGGTGTCCTCTCACACGTGGCTGCAGTCAACTCAAAGAACAAAGGAGGAGTAGGACAAGAAGTGGTTAACTATGGATTTAACAACTATGGGAGCTGGTTACAAGGAGTGGGAATGATGAGGTGCTATAAAGGGAAACAAAACATCGTTTGCATGCATTCATGCATTCAACCTCCTTGAAACTCCCTCACTCAAGTAGCTCTCATAACTCTGGCCACCCACTGGAAGCAAGGATCCATTGTTCTGCAAGAGAATTCCTACAAGAACAGTCTATAGGGGCAGTCTACAGGATAGGTAGAGAGGAGTTCAAGAGGGAATATCAAGAGAATTGTCCACTACCACCATTCTAAAGAGGTAGGATCTAAAAATCCATCCCCATTTACAAGCAAATGAACTAGAACTGCTTTAAAAGCTAGTGGATTACATACACAGGAAACTCTGTTTTCTCCTAAATATTAAAATTCTTGTGTCACACCTCTCATTTCCTCCTCAAGCCCCACAAGCAAGATGACAGGAGGGTTTAATAGGAGAAAACCCACAAACACTGTGAGGGTAGATACAATGTTGTTTATGGCTACCATTTTAGGATGCTTGAAGAATTAAGATTTGGGGTAGAAACACCAATTCACCAAAGAATCTGCATACCCTATTTCTTGATGCAATCACTCATAGACTCCAACAACAAAGTAAAGGAAGGGAATTCCCAACAGTTGGCTCACCATGGGTCGATCAGGATCCTCATTAAGGATGCCCTCCAAAACCTCAGGATCCCTATAACATGGTCAGCCTTCAAAGACTTACCAGCAGAGGATGACATCAAAACCCTCACCTATGATGTTAGTCCTTCTGTCAGTGGGGAGGAGGCAAAACAAGAAGAAGAAACTAATACAGAGGAACATGATGAAGCAGAAGAGAAGGAGGATGATGCTGAAATAGAAGAGGAAGAAGGCATTGAAAGATAGGAGAAATAATAGCAAGAGGCCATCCAATGTAGGATGCCAGCGAAATCCTATGCTCCTTACCTCAGAGAACAATGGCTACAATTTCATATTAAAACACTAGCACAAAGGGGCACCATACCATTTCAGGACTGCAGGCAGTTTATTGATCTTTATGATCAAAGTGCACTAGAGGATAGGGCAAAAATGGCTAAGTTTTACTTGCACAACATGGCCGTCACAGACATGAATATTTGGGATCTTAATGCAGAGCTAGGAGATCTACAATTAATGGCTTTGGCATCATCGATGAACCATGGGAAGTCAAGGGCTACAGAGATGAAAAGAATATTGGCGAGAGAGAAAAATGAACCTCTTTTCATCAGAGCTGAACAATCAAATTCCATGGCCCTAATCAACACCCATAATCTAATTACAAATGATCCTCAGCTGGCACCTAGATATCTTGCTGCCCAAGAGCAAGCAATTTCACATTTTGAGGATATGTTTAGGCTGCTAAGAGATGATAATATACATGCCTACTAAAGGAGATGGAACACACTACCACACAGCTTGAAGATTAGAGAATATCACTTCCCTCAAAGGTTGAGAGAGGCGCTCAACAGGATACCTATGTATAAGCAATCAATGCAAAGGTTGAAGGTCAAATTGGATAGGCCTAAAACTCAGTCCATCACTACTCCTAGGGATGCTAGAAGGGAGAAAAGAAGAAGAGTAAAAGAGGCAATGGGAAGAAGTAGAAAGGAAAGCAAGCTTCTATAAACAAGAAGAAGAGACCACAACAGAAATATGGGATGTCAGAGAGGCTACAAGAGCCATGAAGTACATGGACATTGACTAAGTTGCTAAGAGGATGAGCAACACTTTTAGTAGGGGGGTGATGATGAGCCTCATCATTGGGTAATTATATGGGCTTTAATTGGCCTTAATTCACCTCCTAGCTTAGTCAAACCAACTATTCTCACAACTTATTGCATACTTTTGATTATATTTTGTTTATGAGATGAGTTAGAGTTGGATATTTTGCTTTGTGGTCTAATGTGCATGTAATGCAAGAATAAAGGATAAAAGCAAGGAAAAATGCAGGAATAAAGGATAAAAGCAAGGAACTATGGCAAAGACCTTGGTCAAAACTCGAATGGGACAAGGGAGAGGAATTATAGGAGGTAAATCCTCCTCGTTTACTACCCCTCCATTCGAATATTCCTCCATCAACTCGGAGTGCAAACAGCCAAATCATGAGGACTAGAAGACAACCGAGCAAGTGAAAAGGACAAAAACCAGTTTATCTTGAGTGGGGTGCCAAGCTTCCCTAATTTGGAAGGAAGTCGTTGGAGACTTTAGATGTATAAGTAGAGAGGCTTAGGACCTCAATAGGATTCAGATTCTTATTGTAAAACTCTACTTTATTTATGAGTTGCAAGACTTGTGACAGTTTGTTATGTAATCCATGGTTTTTATAATAAAGATGAGTTATGTTTTGAGCCAACACTGAGTTAACTCAGAGGGCTGAAGCTCTTAGGTTAGTGCCCAACCCAAGCAGCCAAAGCTCCTCTTTATTGTACATGTATGCTAGCATAGATTTCTAGTTCTGTTCATTTTCTTAAGTAGCTTCTTGGTCTTCTGTTCATTTGCTTAAGTAGTTGCATTCCGCTTACAGTAGTGTAGAGTAGATCGGTTGTGCTTTAGTTTACCTCCATTTGTGCCTTCTTTCAATTAGCAGGTTATCTAGGAGAAAAAGATCACCATAAGGTTGTCCGCAGGTGTCTCGGCCTCATCTCCTCCCTCTGGGACCATGACTTGAGGAAGAGACCCTTCAGCAACCCTAAAAACACAGGTTTCTGGTTCTCGCATGAGCTATGGAGTTTGTTGTTTGATGCAGTTACTTGTTCACCCTCACTAGTTTTTCTGTCGTTTTCATTGAAACCTCCTTCAGCACGTTCTTCATGCATAATCCCCTTACTGTCCGATCCACAACAAACCTGCCCAATCATCGTTTGATTCATTAGTTTATCCAACTGCCACCTCGCGTGAAGTTTTCCACCTACTTTATGTGCTTTAAATCCCCATCGTCGATCTGCCTCACCTAATCCGATGGATATCACGTCACCTCAACACTTTATGTGCTTTAAACCCCCACCGTCGATCTGCCTTGCCTGATCTGATGACTATCGCGTCACTCGATCACCAACTAGCTTGGCCGATCTCCACCATTGATCTGTCTAGCCTGATCCAGCGGCTATCGCACAATCTCGAGTGGATTCTTGCACGACCGTTATCCGCCGGAGAGCACGCAAGAAAAGTGGTTTTCTCGTGCTATGTGTCGCTCAGTTAGGCTAATCACGTGAAATTCAGAAATACAACTTAGAACTTTGAGGGCGCTCGAGAAAATGCTTACCACTTTTGAAACCTGCTCCATCATTTCCGCACGTTTTCTTCCCGCGATACGATCTCCACCGTTCATCCTCCGATTAATCATGTTCATCCATCTCTTGACTTAATCTCTGCGATAAGATCTCTGCCATTCATCTCCTGTTAACCCTGTTCGTTCATCTAGTCACTAAACCACCCGCGATACGAGCTCCGCTGTTCATCTGCTTCGTTACCCTGTTCATCCATCCATTCACTTAATTCCCCGCAATAAGACCTCCGTTGTTCATCTGCTTCGTTACCCTGTTCATTCACCAATTCCCTAAATCGACCGCAATAAGATCTCCGCCATTCATCTTGTTGATTAACCCTGTTCATCCATCTATTCACTTAAGCCCTTGCGATAAGATCTCTGTCGTCCATCTTTTGTTCGTTGATCAATCCAACAGTCCCTATGCACTATTGCATCCTTACGTCCTCCTTTCACCAATTTCGATCTCCAACTGCTCTTCTGCTTGAAAACATATTTAGTTTAGTTCCTTTGCTTGCACCTTAGTATAGTTTTATGCTCTTTGCTTTTGCAACTTAGTTAGTAGCATTAGGTTAGTGATTGCTTTGGCAATTCTACTTAGCATAGTTGTTGAATTGGTTAATTAGGTTATGGTGTGGTTTAGCATTACATGTTGTTTTCTTCATTACTGCAGTAGAGTAGCGCTCTCTTAGAATAGATTTGCTTTTATTCCATCAAAGAATTAAGCTTCTTCTGACCCTATAGAAGTCTGGCTTGGAACCCCTGGGGTCTCTTGCCAGATGAGCAATGACAACAGGCAGGACCTTCACTTTTGCTTTTGCATATAGCACTGTCACCTCCAAGTTTGTACGAACCCCAGGTTGATAAGTAAAGCTGGTAGCCCTGGGAGTTGCAGCATTCTTGTTGCAATACCTGGGTTCATTAGTGTTTATTATTAAGTCTTGTTCTTTTGGTCTTTTGTGATTTGTTGAGCTTGATTTGCGGTTTTGTTTATTTCTGGTGCAAGGCCTTGCCACTTTGTTGTGGTATTGTGTGGTTATTGGTTTTCATGGTCTTCTTCTTGTTTGCTTCTTGGTATTGCATTTTATGTTTTGAGGGTTTTGGTAATTGGTTGGGAAACAAGAAAGTTAATGGAGTTCAAGAAGGGTCGGATGAAACCCAACAGGTAATGCAAGACTCGAATGAAGATGGTGCATGTGTAAGGGAAACTAAAGGTAAGAGTATGACCATTGGCTGATTTGGTTGGGTCCATTAGTGTAATTGGATGGTGGCGGGACAATCATGAGAAAGCTAACAGGAAAGGTAGAGTGGATGGATGTGAGGCATTTGATTCCTTGGCTATGTTGGGAATGGTTGTTCTCAATGTTGTGCATGTTGTGTATGGATAAAGGGAGTTTTCTTAACCTCGACCTTATGATATTTGGTAATAATGCTGAGATCGTGTTTATGCTAATGTTTATATATATGCATGTATATATGTATGTCATTGTCTGACAAGATCATGATTGTTTTATATATATATACCGTTGTTTGATAGGGTCATCAGGAATCGTTCTTGTGGATGAATGATTACTTATGCAGGTGAATGGCATGAAGAGGTTCCTGGTTTATGAGGAATCAAGTGGGAAGAGTAGTCCCGATAAATCTATGAGGTCAGTATCATGTGGTTATGAGTTGATATTACGTGATTATATTATGTTTATGTTATGGACAGGCTATAATGAGGGATACATCAGCGAAACGAAAGTAGTATGATTTGCAACATGCTGGGATAAGCATGGATGGAAGAGAGACAGTGGAAGCAAGGTTGCTTTGTAGAGACAATGTGGTTTTGGATGTGCAGTACTATTGTTGTGTATATGTTGTGCATATTGTATATTCAGTGATTGTACCTATGGTGTTGAGTGCCTGTTGTATATATGGATTTGTGTGCATGTTGCATATGTAGTGATGGGTACAGATGGTCCTATGTACATGTTGGATATGAGATGCTATGTACATATTGTACAGTGCGCATGATGGATCTGTGGTGTTGTGTGCATATGGTACTATGTACATGTTGTATTTGCAGTGCTATGTACATATGGTGTTGTGTGCATGTTGTACACGTGGTGCTATGCACATATGGTGTTGTGTGCATGATTGTACATGTGGTGTTGTGTGCATGTGGTTTTGTGTACATGTTGTACATGTGGTGCTATGTATAGGGGGTGTTGTGTACATGTTGTGCATGTGATGTTATGTACATGTGGTGTCACGAACATGTCGTGCGTGTGGTACTATGTACATGTGGTATTGTGTACACGTTGTACAGGTGGCGCGGTGTACATGTGGCGCTGCGTACACATTGTGCAGGTGGTGCTGTGTACATGTGATGTTGTACACATGTTGCGCAAGTGGTGCTATGTACAGGTGGTACTGTGTAGATGTTGTACATATGGTACTAGGTACATGTGGTATTGTGCATGTGTCGTACATGTTGTGTTGCGGGCATGCAATACTATGTATGTGCATTGTGTAGTCGTGGTATCGTGAAATATGTATTCATTGTGCTGTACTCTGTGTACGTATTTGTGTTGTGTTGTACACCGATGTAGGTGTATGTGTTGTGCTGTGGTGTACACCAGATGTAGGAGTATGTATTGTGTTGTTTTGTACACTAGGTGTAGGTGTGGTATGTCAGGTGTAGGTGCATGTATTGTGTGGTGTTGTATGTTGTGCGTGGTTGTATATGTGTGATGCACACTATGTGTATGTGCACATGGTTGAGGAGAAGGCACTGGGTGTTTTTTGGGTGTGGCAACCAATCCGATGTGCGTACGGAATAAGGAAAAAGGTAGAAGCTAAGGATTGATTAAAGGATAAGTATCAATATTTTATTTCAGTTTTATTATGCATGTGATTTATGATTCTAGTCTATGATGATTACATGTGATCTATGATTCTAGTTTATGATGGTTACATGTGATTTATGAATCTATGATGGTTGCGTTTTGAGCTAACTTGATGTGATATGTTTATACATGATGATTTAGTCAAAGATGCTAGTTTGACTTGTTGTGACAGGAAGCGAAAAAAATTGCAAGTGTACCTTGTTGACGAGCCACCAATGAGGTATGATTTGAAGTTATTTCAATTTATTTTGAATCTAATGGAAATTATGTGCTTGGTACAGGAAAGCATGAAATGCCCGGTTGGGTGGTCGAAACTAACGACAAGCATTAGCAGCAACAACAAAAGGAAATGGAACATGCAATAGTAGCTTGGTAAAGCATTCAGGAGAGGGGCCATTGTGGGACACTAGTACCCAATATTGTCCATTGATTGCCATGAGCATGCTATGACC
This sequence comes from Pinus tabuliformis, assembly GCA_031772625.1. NCBI lineage: Eukaryota > Viridiplantae > Streptophyta > Pinopsida > Pinales > Pinaceae > Pinus > Pinus tabuliformis. Next base: position 1,333,096,125 of record CM062819.1, on the reverse strand, counting down.
GATATGATGGTTTTGAGGCAGGTATATGCCTTGGTTGTTGACCTTCCGATGCGAGGAAGCCATGCCAAGGGATGGATAGCCCAGGATAGGGAATGTCGGGGGACTATGTAGCAAATAAAAGAAGGTTGGGGATGGATTTGTTCTGGTCATTAGCATTGCCAGATGGAATCAGATGCACATTGGGAGTGCCTTGGAAAAATGAGCTGATAATTGTTCACTGAGAGGAAAAGTGGCATAGGATTGTAGCTCTGGACATTGGATGCAGCTTTGACTTTGGCAGTGGATTCTGGACTTCCTAGGAAGGAAGTGAATCCTGGCATTACTTTTGAGGGGTGGACGTGTAAGACTCTGGATTCCCTTGTTGCAGATGCAGTAGTTGTATCCTTTTGTTTATTGGTTTAGCAAATGTGCATATGTATGTCGATGTAAATACTACCACGAGATGAGTTATAAATCTCCAATAAGCGGTATCGTTGTTATCTTGTCATGTTGTCATGATGTTTTGCTTTTGAGCAGGTCATTCATTGTAAATACCACAATGAGCTAAGTTATAAAGCTCCATGGGCAGTATGTTTACTTTTCATCGGTTTAGCTGAGGTATTGGTGTGGTTTAACACCGAGGACGGTGTTCCCTAAGGGGGAGGGGTTTGTAACAACCTTGGTTAAAAGTTCATGTAATAAAAGTTAATAAATGCAAAATAAGACCATGGTTAAGGGACACTTATTCCAAGTTGAATGTTGGGAAAATATATCCTAGTGGGCATCACTGGATGTGTTTATGACTGAGGGAAACTGGCAATGGCAATGGATAAGGCATAAAATAAAGGCAAAAAGGTATTTTGGCACATTTATTTATGAAAATAATGGAAATTAGGAGAAAAGGAAGTTGAAAGGTTGCATGTTACAACTGAGGAAAATGAAGGAAAATAATTGAAAATGAAGAAAATAGAGGTCTCATTGATTAAAAGGCTTATGAGGATTAGTTGGCAAGATTTTGGCTCAAACCTTTTGTCAGTTCAGTTTTGGAGCTCTCTCATTATTCTGTCTCTCTCACACTCTTGGACACTTAGAGTTTTCTTGGAGAATTCTAGCTTTGGAGCAAGGAAGGGAAAAGCAACCAAAGGAAGGACAAGGAAAATAAAGGAAAGCAAGGAGCAAGCAAGGAAGAGCATGAACAAGCAGCTTCAATAGAAATACTTGCAGGTAACATATTGCATGTGTGATTTCCTAGCTGTTTTTGACATGCATGGCTTTGCATGTTGGTATTTGGTTCTTTGGCTATAAATGGCATGGTCTCGTCAGGTTATGACAGTGGTTTTCAACATTGCCTTGCATTTTTCCGGATAACCATGGTGTGATGGGATTGTTTCTGAATTTTGAGCTTTGGAATTACTGGATGGTTTCGGAATTTGGGGCAGAGGTGGTCTCAGGAAAATTCTCAAAGGCTTGGGAATCCCTTGACCGGTTTTAGCGGGATACATGGTAAAGCCTGAGGATGGAGTCTCAATTTAGGGCCTAGTGATCCGATGTGGATTGTGGTAAAGCCTTAGAGACAAGGAGACGAAAAATTCCTCAAGGATAGTGATGGAGTCTGGAGGCATCCCAAGCTCAATTTTGTTATGTGATCTTGGTGTCGGTTTTGGTGAGATCATGGTTTGGTGAGGGTGGAGGTGGTTTAACTTATGGATTCCCTTGGTTGTTTTTGGATTGGTTTATCCATGAGATCCCACATTCATGTTTGGAATATGGAACGGGGGTGATTGGCTAAAAGAAAGATTTGGTTGAGCCATGTCTATGGTCGGGTGGTACATGGAAGTCCCGAATTTGGGTGTCTGTTGCCTATGTTTAATAAAAGCTAAGTTCTCTTGCTTTTGTACTTGTTATTATGTGGCCTTAACGATTGTTATCTCATTCGTATTTACATGGTTTAATGTTGGTTATAAGCATGGTTATATGACTCATTATAGTCATGGTTATTTCATGTATTTACTTGTAACTAAAAGGATAATGGATGCAAGATCTAATTGATGTCAAAATAGTTAAGGGAAGAGGGTGGTGATCATTCTTGTCAATTATCATATGAGTTGTCACTCGTTTATGCTCTGTCTTGTATTCATGTCCTGTAGATTGCATTGATGCCAAGTGTTTGATAGAATGTCAGTACCAGTTGGGGATGGTCAAGCCTAGTCCTGGAGCCAACTTTTGGCTTGCAAGTCTTGTTGTCATGTAAATTATGGATTCTAAAAGCTATAAGGGTTTATGGGCAATGACCTGGATTCTGGGATTGAAAAGTGGCACAAACCCCGAAGCCCAGGCATAGGACTGAGGAGAAAATTCCTCATACGCACCCATGCCTTGTTGTGGGAGCATTTGGAGCCTCCTAGATGCACCCTTGTCCATATCAAGGGAGCTTCCAAGGGTTTAATGGTCTAAAAACTCAGTGGGACCCAGGTACTGGTCATGGGGATGACTAGGAAGGCTTCTAGGAGTTCTGTAGCAGGTATAGAAGGTCTGTGTTGTGGGTTTCCATTGATTCCATCTATATAAGGTCACCTAGGAGGTCGATTCTTGTCATAGTTGCCCCTCATCTCATGGTTACTGGTGAGCTCCAGTATTGTAGCAATAATGCTACAACTCCTGGAGCTTCCTTCTCTAATTTTATCAACCTGGTAGTTCGTAACAAACTTGGAAGCGACGGTGCTGTATGCACAAGTACTAGCTCTTGTCGCAGCTGTCACTTGGTCAGCTGGCACAAGTCCGCTAGGGCTCAAGCCAACTTCTATATGTTCTCAGAAGAAGCTTTCTAAATGATGAACGAAGGCTATCTCAAAGGATATTAACCTACTTTGCAAGAATGAACTGAAAGCCAACCAAACATGGAAACCCTAGTAAACCCTAATCTGACTAGCTTAATCCTTATGATGCAATGGTGGGAATGCAACTTCTAGAAATGATGCCATTACTTCTAGTGAGATGAGATGCATGAATTTAAACTACTTCCATTGAAGAGAACACGTTTTTGTATTTTTGCTCAAGTGGGTGGAGTTATTATGATTGTGCTTCTTACTGGGTCTTGACTGTGCAGGGGTAGTTCAAGGGGAAGGAAGGCTTGGGAACGGTCAGAAGGGTTCTGAGAGGTTCCAGGGGATCCCTCACATCATTCCATAGAATTCCACAACGTTCAGGTGCTTGGCAACCATGTTTGCAGGCTTCTACAGGATGTCTGCAGGGGATCCTACAGGAAACTCGGGATTTCTACAGGAAGTCTGCTAACTTCTACAGGATGTCCTACAGTCGGAGTTTTGGGTGATGGAGGAGTGAAGGAGCTGTGTGGATGGATGGGTAAGGTGAAAGAGGAGCTTGAGATGGCCTATGGACAGAGAGGTGAGATGGAGAGAGAGTGGATAGAGCTGGTTGGTCGATAGAAGGGTAGAGGCAATGGAAGGCCGAAAAGTTAAGGCAACGTGGATAATAGAAGGGTTGGAGGGCAAATGAGCTGAATAGAGGATGAGTAGGTGGCTTAGGCATGGTTTAGAAGAATAAGAACACGATGAAGTGGAGCTGCGCAGTGTAAATGAAACAAATCACCCTTATCTTGCATGTAAACGAAAGTTCACCAACCTATTCTAACTGTTTTATTAAGAATCAAAGAACAACAATGTAAGTTGAAGGGAATTCGTGCATGACGCTGAACCAAAGAGTCATTACTCAAGATCAAATCGCATGGACAATTCTTCAATTGAAAACATTACATCAATACTTGCATGCATATGTTAAAACAGTGTTTTTGGCAGTTGGCACGGTCTACACTTCCGGTCCCCAAACAGAGGTGAAAGTGAGCATGCATTCAACCTTTTCTGAACTCAACGTAACTCCAATCTCCCTACGCTAATTCTGAACTACTGAAACAACTGCATTCATGAAACTAACCTACATAACCAAACCGAAACAATCAACTCAGCAAACTGTATTTTTCAAGTGCATGTAAAGGAAAGAAATGCAATGATAAAAGAAAGACAAGTAACAATACAAAGGAAAGGAGGTCTATTGCTCTCAGGTTAGGCCCTAACCTGAGAGCTATAGCTCCCCTAAGAACTCAGAATCGAATCCAAATCTGCCTGCCTTTTATTAAAAGATCATAATCATGAGTCTAACAACATGCCAAAATTGGTTTACAAAGAGCAAAAACAGAGCTACAGCTCTTAATCCAAAATCTATAACAAAAGTTCAAGAGTCTCATCGAAGGCTACAGCCTTAATATTTATACATGATGAGGGCCAAGCTGGCCTCCTCAATTAGTGGAGCTTGGCTGTCCAACTGAAAGTAAACTGCTGTTCCTGTAGAATCCGTTGGCTGCCTTCTAGCTCGGTGGTGATAGCTGTTGGAGCTCGGAGTTGGGGTGGAGATCACGAGGAAGGTCATTCAAGGCTGTGGACAACCTCCCTATAAACCCGCAATGCCACCTTGGCTATCTCCTTGTCTTCATTTGCGTGGTCTTTGCTCCATTTAATGTCAAAAAACCTTAAATCATCATGTATTAGCCACATAGGCATAATGACTGCCCTTCTTCCTACAAATAACACGAATATACTAAGAAATGATGCATAAGTGATAAAAAATGAAGGGTTGAGCAAGGTAAGTAGGCCAAATGAGCCCAAATTGTTACCAAAATTTGGGGCTCATCATCACTCCCCAGCTAAAATATTTGCTCATCCTTGAGCAATTTTGCTCCAGCTCCTTGTTATTGGCCGAGAACTCGGCTCCGCAATACGCTCTTTCTTTCCTACTCTTGGTGGCTCTGCCTGTTCTGCCCTTGGTGGTGATGAGGGTGCCGCTCCTTCCCTCTTCTCTGTTTCCTTGACCTTGAGCCGGGCTTTTGAAGCCGATTGGTCTAACCTTCCTTTCCAAGTAGTTGTTTTTGGGCTCCCCCTCTCATAGGTGACCGATATCCTCGAGGGGGACCTCTCACTGGGTGAAGTAGGGGCATCCCCTGTAGTGATTTGGCTGCTGGATGTAGGCTGTGGCTTGCCCGTCTTTATTCTCACGCTTCTTCGAGCTTTAAAGTATAGAGGGGTCTCCCTCTTTCTCTTCTCCTTTGGCTTAGGAGGTGTGCTGAGGCCGGCCAGCACAGCTGCTGCCTCCCTTTCACGAATGTCAGCTTTCTTCTCCTTGGGTTTCACTTTTTCAGGGCTTCCTGTAGAAGACCCTTTTTCAATAATTTTTGGGCTTCCTGTAGAAGCCGGTTTCGGCTTTCCTGTAGAAGCCGGTTTCGGCTTTCCTGTAGAAACAGGTGTCGCCGCCTTGGTTTGCTTTGCTGCATGAGTTTTGCTTTTTGACTTGGTTGCGGTCGCTGTCGAGGCACTCTTGCTGATGTGGACCTTCTCAGCCTTGTCCACTCAGCCTTGCAACCTTTGCTCTCTTGCTGTCAAGATGGGTGTGTCATCTTTCTCCTTGTCATCCTTTTTCTCTTGTTTCTTCTCTTGCTTTTTCTTCTGCTCTGTGGTCGGGGTCTTTTGGCCTTTTTCTTTCTTTACTGCGGCCACTGACTCTTTCTCCTCACTGCTAGAAGAACCGAGCTCTTCGATTAGCATCTTTATATCCCCATCCTTTGTCGAATTCCTGAAGGCTTCCCATGAGAGAGGAACCTTGTATGTGTGGAGCGCATCCTCCACGAGGAGTTTGATCAGTCCATGGTGGGCTACCTGGTCTGGTATGCCTTCTTTCAGCTTGGTTGCACACTCAATTAGAGACTGTAGTAGAAAGTAAGGGAGACTAAGCTTGTTTTCTACAGGTAGATCCATCTGGTGCCGCAATTCAGTGAGTAACCGAAAGTGGTACCCGTATACAATGCTAAAACGGCCTTCGCAGGTGATGTACTTCATAATTTGCAGGCTCACTTCATTCCATGGTGGCAGTAAACTGGTTCTACGAACCCCATTTTTGTCTTCTGAGAATTCCTCCTCTGGTGGAAAGAACTCTTTCTTAGCTTGTTGGCTCAATTTCCTTTCTTCTTTATCCCATGGTAATCCCATTGGGAGCTCCGTAACTCGGCTGATGAATTGTGGGGTGAGTTTGAGGCTCAGACCCCTGAAGGTAACGGTGGCTAACGTTTTAGATTTCGGCCTCAGAGCTTGCAAAAACTCTTCTGCCACTTCGTCGTCATAGCCCTGCAATTTGTCACAGAAGGATATCCATTGTGCTCGTGTGAAGAGCTCCACCACCTCAGGATTTTCTCTTAACTTCGCTGAATCAGTGGGCTCCCTTCTGATGAACCCACCCGGCATGGTGAAAAACTGCTGCGTTAGCTGGAGGTGGCAAATGGGGAAGAAATTCGGTCTACTGGGACAGAGCGTAGGATTACGCCTCTGTCATGCACATAATTCACAAAGCTTACCCCCTGCAAACCTTTAACACAACTAATTACACTGACATCCTGTAGGATGACAGTTCATGCACGGCAGACAACAATTGCAACAATTTTCTTCGACCAGACTGTAGACGACGATTCTGCCACCTTCAAAAACCAATTGCATGGAGAGTTCAGGCTTACCTTTTAATCCGCCACCTTTTGACGTGAGGAACCCGACTTCCTGTAGAAACAACTTTCCTGTAGGAGCAGCGCGCGATTTCCGGGGGATACTGCAGTGGGTCTGCGCTCTTGGTGTTGCTTCACAGGTGTTCTGATGGCCAAAGACTCGGAGTATCGAACTGCAGAGGGATCCGGATGATCACTCGAGTCGCAAACGGTGAATGATAAATGCATCGGAATCCGTGGCGCGGGGGTGAGTTGTCCCTGCCGGCCGTTGGGCGACGTCACACCATCATTCTTCTGCAAGTTTACTTACTGCCGCATCATTCCCGCAGATCCGCCGCCGCCATTCTCGTTAGAACTCGTTTCTCCTCGAGTGGACGGTTCTCACGTGTCCACTGCCCGTTTTTTCCACGGCCACCATTCACACATCCAGCTCGACCAGCTGACTGGTCGACGTAGCCAATCGATTGACCATACACCCGCTCAACCCATCCATTTCACACTTTGCAAACATTTTCAAAGTAAAATTCATGCAATTCGTCGGAAGAAAGGGTCGAGACACTTACCTGTGCGGCCGCAACACGATTGTTCAGGCTCTTGGACGACGATGAGTGGATTTGGTTGCTGCTGCTTGATCTGCACGGGCCCGGAGGTTCACATTCATAGGCCGCTGACGCTGGATTGGATGCTTCAGCTGCATGCACCCGCGTTTTCATTGTATATGGTGTGCACTCTAGCGGGCTTAACTGTTACGGGACTCCTACAGGATGTCCTGTAACAGTTTCTTCCTCCTCGGGTGCATGCTGCACGACGATGGCAATGGCCCCACGATCACGCTCACAGAGCTCATGGATGGCTGGGATGGATATGGTATGACATCTCAGCGTTTTTTTTCATCTTAAAAATTGCTTTCTCTTGATAACTCAATGATCTGCTTTGATGGTGCAGGTAACTTTGTTGCATGTCGACAGGGACGGTAGAAAGAGGTGAGAGCAGTGTATAAGGGTGCCAACAGTAGCTTGCATGCGTCCAAACCGACCCTTGGTCGTTAGATCTCCTCATAAAAGGAATTCTGGCCCGTCCCGAACTTTTACAGGAAGTTTCCTGTAGAAATACAGAACTTCCTGTAGAAAAGTTGCGTTTCCTGTAGAAAAGTCTGCACCTTCCTGTAGAAAGTCTGCATCTTCCTGTAGAAGACTCAAGCCATGATGAAATTGTGCACATCCCTTGGAGGAAATGAGTATTCTTGGAGGAGGCGCTGGTGAGGTCTCCTGGCAACATGATAAGGATCTTTGGCTTTGCATTAAGAGTCCTCCTCACCTTCATAGAACACCTGCAACCTGCATGCATTTTCACATTATAAACTTGCTGTCCCTATCTTTTTGCTTATTGGCTTTTTTTTTTTTTTTTTTTGAAAGATAACAGGGGCGCCTCAATGAGGTTTTCACCCTTGCCATCTGCCTTAAGCGCCTCAGAGAGGTTTTCACTCAAGGATCTTTTTCAAATCTCTTTTTTTTTTTTGAAAGACAATAGGGGCGCCTCAATGAGGTTTTCACCCCTACCACCTGCCTTGGGAGCCTCAGAAAGGTTTTCACCCAAGGATCTTTATTATTATTATTATTATTAATTTTTTTTTTTTTAGATCTTTCAGGGTATGCCCAAAGCAGAGGCGGAACCCTTCTCTATGACCAACACTGATTTCTCCATAGTTTTGATGAACTCTTGTCTTGAGAGAGGCTTCCTGTAGATCTTCAAGCGATGCCCATTGACAAGCATGGGGATGGCTTCTTCATCAATGGTTCGAATAAGAACAGATCCATTGTCATGGCATTTTTCCACTGCATATGGTCCTAGCCATCTGGTTCTCAGCTTCCCCTTGAAATCTTTGTATCTGGAGTCATACAACAAGGCCCAATCTCCCGGCTGGAATTGCTTGTCATGGAGATGTTGGTCATGCCACACCTTTCTCTGAAGTTGAACCACTTCTGAGTGAAGGAGGGCCTGCATTCGGTGCTCGTCCAGTCCATTCAGCTGCAATAACCTTTCTTGTTGTGCATGGCTGAGATCTAGATCTAGCTGAGCTGCCATCCTCAAAGTGTTGTATTCAAACTCAATGGACAACAAAGCTTTCTTCCCATAGACCAGCTCATAAGGTGTGAAGCCAGTGGTGGTCTTCCAGGTGGTGTTGTAAGCCCATGTGGCCTCAACCAGGCGATCTGCCCAATCTTTCCTACTGCTGCTCACCACCTTAGTCAAAATCCCTTCCAATGCTCTGTTGGTGACTTCCACTTGCCCATTTGCCTGTGGATGATAGGGGGTGGAAGTCCTATGCTTGATTTTGTGGTGAGCTAGCAGGTCTTCAATCAAGTTGGATGTGAACTGGCTCCCTTGATCGGTGACCAGCTCTCTTGGGTAGCCAAATTTGTAGAAGATGTTCTCCCTTAAGAACTCAGCCACCTTTTCTTCTGTTGTTGCCTTGATTGCTTTAGTCTCTACCCACTTTGTCAGGTAGTCAGTGCACACAATGATGTAAGACCTTTGCCTCGAAGGAGGGTTGACTGGACCCATAAAATCCATACCCCACTTCTCAAATGGCTCAAGAGTCACTTGAGGTTGGAGAGGCATTTCATCCCTTGGAGTCGGTTTCCCCATTCTTTGGCATCGGTCACATTGGCTGATATATCTTCTGACATCTTGATGAAGTGTGGGCCAATAGTAGCCCGCCTGAAGGATTTTGAAGGCAATCCTCTTTGCTGCAAAATGTCCCCCACAAGGCCCATCATGACAGGTGAGGATATCAAAGACTTCCTCCTCCCTTACACAATGCCTTAAGATCTGATCAGGGCCAAGCTTGAACAGATTGCCCCCGATCCAAGTAAATGAGGCACTTTTTCTGATGATTCTGCTCTTCTCTCTTGAAGATAGGTGCGGAGGGAACTGTGCTGAAACAAGGTAGTTTGCTATATCAGCAAACCATGGAGAGAGTACTGAGATAGCAAACAGATGTTCATCGGGCATCTTGTCATCCACTGTTCCATCCTCATCTGCAGACAAATCCAATCTAGATAAAAAGTCAGCAACAACATTTTCTTTACCTAGTTTGTCAACAATGGTCAAATCAAACTGCTGCAACAAAAGTAACCATCTAATAATACGAGCATTCACATCTGGTTTATTCATTAAATATCTAATTGCAGCATGATCCGTATGTACAAAGGTTTGATAGCCAGTAATATAATGTCGGAACTTGTTCAGTGCATGGACCACAGCCAAGAATTCTTTCTCGGTTACAGTGTAATTCAGTTCGGCTTTGGACAAGTTTTTGCTAACAAAGTAAATGGCATATGGAAGTTTTTGCTCAACTTGTCCTAAAGCTGCCCCTATGGCTTTGTTTGAGGCATCAGTGTGGATGTGGAAAGGTAGGGCCCAGTTTGGGCCTCTCAGGATTGGGGTTGACACCAACTTGTCCTTTAATTCATTCAAAGCCCTCTGACAATCGTCAGTCCATTTGAACTCCACATCTTTTGCCAACAGACCAAACAATGGCGAGGCTAACTTGCTGAAGTCTTTAATGAATCTCCGGTAATACCCTGCTAATCCTAAGAAACTCCGGACATCCCTTACCTTTTGGGGAGGTGGAACCTTCTTGATGAGAGCAATTTTGTTAGGATCCACTTGTAACCCTTGGCAAGAAATGGTATGGCCTAGCACAGTCCCTTCAGTCATCAGGAATTCACATTTTTCAGGACTGAGGGACAGGTTCATCTCAATGCATTTGGTTAGGACCTTTCCTAGATTGGACAATGCTTCTTGGAAGTTGGACCCATAAGGAGTGAAGTCATCCATATAGATTTCCACCGCATCATGGACCAGCTCCGAGAAGATGCTCAAGACAGCTTTCTGGAAGGTAGCAGGAGCATTGCATAGCCCAAAGGGAAGAACTTGGTAGGCAAAGGTACCCCAAGGACAAGTGAAGGTGGTCTTATCTTGGTCTTCCGTGCTGATTTGGATTTGGTTGTACCCGCTAAACCCATCCAAGAAAGAGAAGAACTTCTTTCCTGCCAGTCCATCCAAAACTTGATCTATGAAAGGTAGAGGGAAATGGTCTTTCTTGGTAGCTTTGTTCAGTTCTCGGTAGTCCACACAGATTCTCCATTTCCCATTTTTCTTGGGAACCAACACCAGAGGGGACACCCATTCACTATCTGAGATGGGGTAAATGAATCCGGCATCCAACAGTTTTTGCAATTCTTCCTTGACAATGTCCTTAAGGGCTGGATTCATTCTCCTCTGAGGTTGCCTAACCGGTTTACAATCCTCTTTGATGTATATGTGATGGGTACAGACCGAGGGATGGACTCCTTTCATCTCCTTATAGCTCCAAGCAAAAGCATCTAGGTGACTGGCCAACATGCTACACAGCTCCTTTTCCTAGGAAGGAGATAGGGAGGAGCTGATCTTTAACGATCTCTCAGGGCCGAACTCCACATTCTTGACTCTGGGAGTGATAGGGTTGGTGGCACAAAGGTCCACTAAGGTGCTGGCTTGGGCGTCCTCCACCAATTTCTCTAGGGATAGTGCACTGGAAGGTGGATTCTGGATCAAAGTCTCAATCAAGTCATCCTCGGTTGGGGGGTCTCTTCTAGTGGTATCTAGGGTGCACAAAGGTGCTGAGTACACCTCATCCTCTTCTCCTTCCTCCAACCACAGTGGTAAGTCATGCTCTAAGGAGGGTTGGGCAGGAGGATATAGGACTAGCTGCTTGGACATAGGACCATTTTTGATGGTCATGTTTCCTGCACGGCAACTGATGTAAGCATCTGCAGTGGCTAACCAAGGCCTTCCCAAAATAAGAGGATATCCAGTAAGCTTTGCCTTGGGTTGCAGAACCAAGAAATCTGCAGGGTATTCCCAAGAGTCGACAGAGACCAAGACATCCTCCACAATCCCTTCGGGAGTCACAGTGGAGCGATCTGCTAGTTGCAGTACTGTCGAGGTCTTCCTCAAGGAACCCTGAAGATTGAGTTTGAGCATGGTATCCCTGGTCATCACATTAATGGCAGCCCCCAGATCAATGAAGGTGTGAAGTATGATGGTGCCATTGATGTGGACATCTACTACAGGACTCCCAGGATCCAGGTACTTTGGGCAGATGACTTGTCCTAACATAAGGTTAGACAGTTGCCCTAAGACATTGATGGTTGAAGCATCTCTCTTTCGCCTACCTGGGTGTTTGAAACACTTTTCCTTAACCAGTTTGTTGTATATTGGCACATCCTTGATGGCTTGGAGAAGTGGTATTTTCACACACAACTGCTTGAGTTCTCCCAGAAGCTCATCCTCCTCTGGGTTGGGTTGTGTGGTGGCTGTTAGTCTCTCAGGAAAGGGTGGAATAGCCTTTGGTTCACTTTCCTGTTTATCCTCCTCGTCCTCTGGGGGAGGAGGTTGGAAATCCGGAAGAGTCTTTCCAGATCGAAGATTGATCTCCTGGATCTCCACAGCATAGGTAGGGTATGATGTTTCCCCAGTGTATACCTGCTGGGCCTGTCTATTGTTGGGGTTCGGGTTTGGTTGAGCAGGCATTTGAGGTTGCCTTGGAGGAGCAGGAGGTAATGGTTGAGGTTGAACTGGTGGTGGAGGCAAAATGGCGGGAGGAGTGTTGTACTGGGGCCTCCACCCCGACTGAGGTGCATTCCACTGAGGCTGTGGCTGGGCATGTGAATGATATGAATGAGTAGTGGGTTGAGTAGGGTACTGAGGTGGATAAGACCATGGAGGAGGCATAGACCAGGAAGGATGAGCAGGGGGACCCCAGGAAGGCATAGGAGTCGATTGGTTGGGGCTGTAATAAGCTTGAGGTGCCCCTTGCATCCCCTGCTGGTAAGGTCTAGGTCCTTGTGGCCTCCTTTGGTTGAGGAAATAGAGAGGTTCAGTGGGAGCTTCTGTCCCTTGGTACATAGCTTTAAACCCAGGTAAGGTTGGACATTGATTTGTGGGATGGTCCTCCTCACAAACGAAGCACACTTCAACCGAATGCAATGGGCATTCGTTCTTAGGGTGTCTCCTTGTACATCTAGGGCAGAAGATAGCCAAGGCCCTCTCAGCTTCTTCCTTCTTCTGCTGGATCCTGAATGTGTCCAGTTGCATGGCAATGGTTTGTCTCACCTCACTCTTAAGATCTTCTAATTGATTTGCAAACTCATGCTTGGAGAAAGGGATACCAACTGAGAGAGGGTTTCCTCTACCTCGTTTCCGGGCTGCCCTAGAGTGGTTTCTGAACACAGTCCTGATGTCCTCATAAGGCAGCTGGTAAATATCTCCCCCAGCTAACATGTGAAGGGTATCTAAAAGGTCTTCAGGGACTCCTCGGAGCAGGACCAACTTGAGGGATTCAGGGTCAAGTGTGCACCTGGCCCGCTTATAGCTAAGTTGGAACCTCTCCTCATAATCCTCTAAGGACTCATCATTTCCCATGGTCATCCGAAAGATTTCTCCCTTGGTTTCCTTGGACCTACAGTAGTCCCGGTACTTGGTATTGAAAGCTTGCTGCATCTGAGCCCAAGTGGTGATACTATTCCCAAGTAAGCCCATGAACCAACGTAATGCTGCATCCTTAAGAGTTGAAGGGAAGAGTTTCAGCTTCTGCTCATCTTCAGTATAGTCATAGGTTCTACAAAGGATAGCAAACTCAAACAGGAAGGTATCAGGATCTTCAGTAGTCAGTCCATGGAAGTGAGGCAGAGCAGAGGGGCTAATGTTTTTCATTTTCATGTCTCCATTGGTCTCTCGGATGGGGAAGGCACCTTCTATTCTCTCATCTTCTCTTCTATTGTCAGCCATAGCTTCAGATGGGATGGTCTCTAATTCTTCTTCTACTATAGGATCTTCGTATATCTCAGGAGGTTCACCTATAGGTTCTTCTGGATCACTGTCACCGAAGAAGAGAGAAGGGTGACTCAGTGATGTGGTGGGGGTGTTGGGTAGGAATTTGCCTGTTTTATCTCGGTTCCTACGAGGCATGAAATGGAAAGACTTTTTGATTGCTTTTGCTTTTTTTTTCTTTGGTACCTGCAAAACTGAAACAGATTGATCTACAACTAACTATCTTGCTGAAATAAAAATGCAGAATTGAAATGAAAGCAGGAGAGGACTAATATACTTTGCTCAAATGGAATTGCAGGAATGGAAATGCTAGTCTACGCTTGCAGAATTGAAAGGCTAATCTATGCTTGCAAAATTGAAATTGCGGAATTGAAATGCTAATCTTTGAAAGCAGGAAATGTCTATGCTACTTTTGCAGAATGGAAATGAAATAAACTACTTGGCAGAAGGCAAGAGTAAGAAAATAGAAGAAAAGCAACAATTACTAATACTCTGACGCTTCCCCGGCAACGACGCCAAAAAGATGGTGAGCTCCAATATTGTAGCAATAATGCTACAACTCCTGGAGCTTCCTTCTCTAATTTTATCAACCTGGTAGTTCGTAACAAACTTGGAAGCGACGGTGCTGTATGCACAAGTACTAGCTCTTGTCGCAGCTGTCACTTGGTCAGCTGGCACAAGTCCGCTAGGGCTCAAGCCAAATTCTTTATGTTCTCAGAAGAAGCTTTCTAAATGATGAACGAAGGCTATCTCAAAGGAAATTAACCTACTTTGCAAGAATGAACTGAAAGCCAACCAAACATGGAAACCCTAGTAAACCCTAATCAATCCTTATGATGCAATGGTGGGAATGCAACTTCTAGAAATGATGCCATTACTTCTAGTGAGATGTGATGCATGAATTTAAACTACTTCCATTGAAGAGAACACGTTTTTGTATTTTTGCTAAAGTGGGTGGAGTTATTATGATTGTGCTTCTTACTGGGTCTTGACTGTGCAGGGGTAGTTCAAGGGGAAGGAAGGCTTGGGAACGGTCAGGAGGGTTCTGAGAGGTTCCAGGGGATCCCTCACATCATTCCACAGAAGTCCACAACATTCAGGTGCTTGGCAACCGTGTTTGCATGCTTCTACAGGATGTCTGCAGGGAATCCTACAGGAAACTCGGGATTTCTACAGGAAGTCTGCTAACTTCTACAGGATGTCCTACAGTCGGAGTTTTGGGTGATGGAGGAGTGAAGGAGCTGTGTGGATGGATGGGTAAGGTGAAAGAGGAGCTTGAGATGGCCTATGGACAGAGAGGTGAGATGGAGAGAGAGTGGATAGAGCTGGTTGGTCGATAGAAGGGTAGAGGCAATGGAAGGCCGAAAAGTTAAGGCAACATGGATAATAGAAGGGTTGGAGGGCAAATGAGCTGAACAGAGGATGAGTAGGTGGCTTAGGCACGGTTTAGAAGAATAAGAACACGATGAAGTGGTGCTGCGCAGTGTAAATGAAACAAATCACCCTTATCTTGCATGTAAACGAAAGTTCACCAACCTATTCTAACTGTTTTATTAGGAATCAAAGAACAACAATGTAAGTTGAAGGGAATTCGTGCATGATGCTGAACCAAAGAGTCATTACTCAAGATCAAATCGCATGGACAATTCTTCAATTGAAAACATTACATCAATACTTGCATGCATATGTTAAAACAGTGTTTTTGGCAGTTGGCACGGTCTACACTTCCGGTCCCCAAACAGAGGTGAAAGTGAGCATGCATTCAACCTTTTTTTAACTCAACGTAACTTCAATCTCCCTACGCTAATTCTGAACTACTGAAACAACTGCATTCATGAAACTAACCTACATAACCAAACCGAAACAATCAACTCAGCAAACTGTATTTTTCAAGTGCATGTAAAGGAAAGAAATGCAATGATAAAAGAAAGACAAGTAACAATACAAAGGAAAGGAGGTCTATTGCTCTCAGGTTGGGCCCTAACCTGAGAGCTATAGCTCCCCTAAGAACTCAGAATCGAATCCAAATCTGCCTGCCTTTTATTAAAAGATCATAATCATGAGTCTAACAACATGCTAAAATTGGCTTACAAAGAGCAAAAACAGAGCTACAGCTCGTAATCCAAAATCTATAAAAAAAGTTCAAGAGTCTCATCAAAGGCTACAGCCTTAATATTTATACATGATGAGGGCCAAGCTGGCCTCCTCAATTAGTGGAGCTTGGCTGTCCAACTGAAAGTAAACTGTTGTTCCTGTAGAATCTGTTGGCTGCCTTCTAGCTCGGTGGTGATAGCTGTTGGAGCTCGGAGTTGGGGTGGAGATCACGAGGAAGGTCATTCAAGGCTGTGGACACCCTCCCTATAAACTCGCAATGCCACCTTGGCTGTCTCCTTGTCTTCATTTGCGTGGTCTTTGCTCCATTTAATGTCAAAAAACCTGAAATCATCATGTATTAGCCACATAGGCATAATGACTGCCCTTCTTCCTACAAATAACACGAATATACTAAGAAATGATGCATAAGTGATAAAAAATGAAGGGTTGAGCAAGGTAAGTAGGCCAAATGAGCCCAAATTGTTACCAAAATTTGGGGCTCATCAGTTACCCCAGGTAAGCTGGTGATAGTGGATGGATATGAGGGGAGGCGTCATTACATTCAACTAGTATTGGCCATGTCAGAGACATTTGGCTAGTTCAATACCAATAGGTGCCTAATTAAAATCTCCCTTGGTGAAGCAAACCAATCTTTGCAAAAGGGTTTACCATGGATGACAACCATGAATGTAGTGAAGCATCCCTTAGGTCTCCCCATGAAGTTATCCTTAGAATTTGGTGAAGCATACACTGAATTTTAATTTTGTTGTTGCAAACATTAGAATTGTGGATGTTGTCCTTGGTAGTTAATTTCTCCATACTGTGGGTAGATACTCCACTAACCAGTGAGAAAAGTTATTGTCTTTTTAAATAAAATAGTATAGAGTATGACATCAATATCGTGCCACCCAATGACTTAAATACCACATGCCCTAATCATGTGAAGAAAAGAACTCTCTTTCATGTCTCATAGATACTGCATGGAGGCAACACCTTTTTAAAAGTTTCATAATATAAGATTGTGATCGTCCAAATACATAAAAATCAGAAGTACACACCATGTACAACAACGTGAATGTGGATCACAACTACAATACAAATAATAATAGAATAAGATCTTCCAAATACTTAAATACATTCATACATCCCAATCACATGTCCCCCATAATGAATACATGATCTCTATATATACCTATCCACACATTACACGTGGTCCCTTTATTATTAGTATGACCCTATTACATATACATTTACACATTACATGAACATTTGACCCCATATATGGCCCCCCCTTGAGTCATACCCTATACATTTAACCCAATATAGGCCCCCCTTCAGGTCATAACAAGATGCTCAAAACTAGTAGAAAAACACAAAGAGTGGTTCCTTGTATGGCCTTTAGTAGGCCCATTTATTTATTTATTTTCCTTGTAATGCATCTCCCGATGAAACCTACTAGGCATTTCCCCTCATTTCAAGGATGGTACCTATGGTAAATTAAATTTTGAAGAAGCTTGAAGTTTTTTTATCAATATTATACTAATTGAAAATTCAAAATGCCACTACGTGAATTGAACCTAGGTAGGTAGGATAACGCTCCTACTTTTAGTTGCCTAAGCTAAACCCAAGGGATGATTAATATCCCCACTTGTTAAAGGAAAGTATAGATTTGAAAATTTGTTAAATATTTGATGTGCATTCTTGATATAGTATGTTGTTAAATAGTTGGCATACATCATTGATTTTCTAGAACAAACTTGACTTTTATAGTGAAAGTTCAACTACAAGCACAATTAATAGGTCACACAAGTATCACCAACTTAACACGAGGAAGAAGGGGATATATATTATAAAATGGAAGAGTGGAGATTTCATATTGTAGGTGGAAATACAAGATTCCACGGGGAGTCATTGGCTAATAAGAAAAACTTTAGTATAACTCATTGATACATTTGCAAATATAGTGCCTTGAGGTTGAAATATGTCCCTCTAGTGTTACAAGGACATATCATACTTACTTTCTAACTACACTTTTAAAACCATAACAACTATCAAAAGAGGGTAATAATATAAGATTTTAGCAATTTGATGTTTTGTTTAGATCAAAAGTAATCTCAAATTCTCTTGTTTGAAGAAATAAATCATACTTATGATCTGATGAAAACATTAACATATAACAAAAGTCTATGTATTATCAAATATGAGGACAACGAGAGAAGTTACCAATGGAGATCACATGAAATCAACGAAGGGATTTATGATGATATTGTGGATATAGTTGTGGAGATGGTTGAATGAATTAGCCATAATAGGAATCTTGTTATGAGCATCTTAATGCTATATTACAAGGCCTCATGTACTATATTAAATGTAAGTAAGAGAGGGTGTGATGTATTATTATTGTAATTAATACAATGTGATATTTGAAGTATATTGTTTTTCTTATGTGATGCTTTTGTGTAAATGTTTTGTATGGCTACTCTTATACCAACATTTGGTATCAAAATCGGTTAGACACAAGGGTTTTGTAAAGATGTTGCATTATTATAGTGGTAGTTTTGTAATCTAGCAAAAAGTATGCATTAGTCACCAGTAGGGTGGAACATTGAGTAAGCTTAAAGAATCATATGCATCACATGGAAGAGCAAAGAGACGCAAAAGTAGTAGAGAGCCAACAAAAGCACACTTGTATTAGTATATCCTCAACAACCAACTAGCTTGCATAGAGTCGAGTACATCCATATTTATATCCCTAAGTAGACAAATACAATAGTTTAACTGTCTCAACCGACTTGAACAAACCAACTTGGTCGGTCGACTCGAATGAGGAGCTGATTGACTTACAATACATTCTTTGGTGAGTAAACTCGACTAAGCTAGTCGTCATTCGACTAGCACCTCCAACATTCCCCCCACCCTCAATGCCTTATTTGTCCCGAAGAAGGGGGAGACTTGGAGAATTACAAATTGTGAAAGAAGTATAGTAGAAGAGAATGGAAGAAAGAAAGAGAACAAGAAAGTAGGATCTGTTGAAATGTGGCAACAAGAATATTCCAATTTAATTTGTCCTTGAATTAAATTGTGAATTAAAATTGAATTTAGTCTTAACAACTACTTGAAAATAATTAATTAAGTTATTTTGACTTAATTAGTTGGAGAAATTCAAGTTAGAAGTCTTTGTGAAGTCATGCAAGAGTTATCCCTTAAATTAACGAGATGAGCCTTAAATTAAGGAGATAAGATTGAGTTATATTTGAGTTGTAATTAGTTAACTTAGTTTACTGAGTTAAGTCCAGTTAAATTAGTTCCAAACTGTTTGAGGAACTAATAGAGAGTTAACAGTCAGTTGATGCATGCATGCACTCAACTAGTGTACTCTAGTTAACTGAAGATTCCCTCATCATAAACTCATGCATGTCTATTCTGAGAAGGACCCAGTTGAGATTAAAGACAAGGACAATGTACTATCGGTTGCATGTGTTTTCTTATAAAGAAAACTCATGCATGCAGTCAAGGCATCATTCCTTGAGGATTGCGCAGTTCTGACAGTGTGTGAGATCAGGAGATCATCCACTTAGTAAATCAAGTTTTTCCACTTGGTTGAAGGAGATCATCCCAGAGGAACAACGCAAGGAAATATGAGCTTGGAGGATAGAGAGGAAGGCTTGAGAGAAGCCAAGATTGCCTGTGAGCATATGTGAGGATTGTACTGAGAGCTAGATAGCTGTGAGAGCTAAGGCTTTGTATGATTCCTATGTATTTCCACCTTGTATGCTAATACATATAGTGGGGTTTTTAGCTGAGGCTTTCCCCAAACTATTTTCATGTGTATTGTGCATTGATTCTTCTTCTTCTGGTTATATTGTTCAACTCGATCTTTAAGCTTCCACAAATTGAAAGTAGAAGTAGGTTATAGTATTCTGCTCTGATTTATATTGCATTATCGGGTTAACATAAGTTAGATTTTCTACATAGGTCTCAGAGCAAGATTTGTAGAGAATTAGAGAATTTCTACATGGTATTAGAGCCAATTTATTGGAGTTGTGAACAGTATACTGAGAAGAGAATTCGAATTTTGAAGTTCGGGGTTGCACATGCAAATCGAATTCATATCATACTTCAAGGTTGGCCAATGGCGTTCTATGGCTTGAGACTCGAGTATGCCTTAGAAGGTAGCTCGAATTACATAGCATGGAAAGATAGAATGGAGGTTGTATTAGAAGACAATGGCTTGAAGGAATTCATTGATCAAGAAATCCAAAAGTCAGCTTCAACTAATGGACAAGAGTTGGCTGAGTAGAAGAAGTTTGTGGTGAAGGCGAGACGGATCATCCTTGAGGGAGTTCGAGACCATATTGTCTCGAGTCTCCATGGGAAGGTGTTGTAGCCATCAACAACCCCCCCTTTTTTTTAAGTGTTCTCCACAACATTTAAAAATAGGGACCCTTCTAAAAAAAAAAAACTTAGCATTTAACATTTCCTTTTGTTCTTAATAAAACAAGACTTTCAAAAAATTAAGATTCCTATCTTTTCTTGCTTTATGTGCATAGAATTATAAGTATGAAGCTTCTCTATAAAGAACACAATATAGTCATAAAAGCTAGGAAAACATTCGCAAACGCAAAGTCTTGAGTATTAGGTTAAGTCTTAATAAGCTCGTTCTCTTAATGATAAACATCGCGTCGCAAAAGGTAACGGTGGGCATACATTTCAAAGAGACTTTCGAAAATGCGAAAAGCAATGCCCCACAAACTCATCGCATATCGCAAATTCCATATATTGCATCGCTACTTAAAACAAACGCCAAGAAATTGCGAAATGCGATAAAGTCTCTCGCAAATCGCATCCCACAGTTCTACGATGAAACAAACGGCTTTTAACAAAGATAGGTTTTGCGATATTGCGATCTACGATATTGCGAAGCAAATCGCAAAATTGCTTCATCGCAAATCTAAGGGCTCACAATTCAATAAAGTATTTCTCATCATTCGATGCTGAGTTATGAGCATTAATGTCAACTTAACGGTCCATTGATGGTTATTTATGAGAAATGATTTAGATCTGTTCGAAAGGACTATCTCACGCAAGCTGATATCTTTGATATGATTTTAAAATTAAAATCTTTCCCGTCACCTTATTATCGATCATTATTTGTTATCTTCCTTATTGTGTTTTCGTTCTCTACTTGTGAATTTGCAGGAGCAGTACGCAGAACATAATGGGAAAGAAAGGAAAAGCTCCGGTATCTGAAAAATCAGAGATGACTCCATTATTCACAGACACTACTTGTACTAGAGAAGCAGGGATATCTACTTGGGAAGGCATGTATCAACTGTTAGAAGGAGAAAACCCAAGAGTCATGGAAGTTACAGTTATGGCAGATGGTCGTGAGTCATCCGAAGCATCACTAACAAAGCTTGCATGCTTATTTCTACATCGTGTCGCAGCAAGGCTAAAGATACTTCCTTACAAGAATATGGTAAAATGGGTGATAGACCATGCTGATATATCAGACAGGCAATTCAAGACGCGAAACTAGGAAGTCATGGGGTCATTTACCCCACAAAATTTAAGGCGCATGTATCACTTGCCAAAGCCTCAGGCTAGCTATAACAAACAGTTCGTGGAAAAATTCGCCAAAGAGAACGAGGATTTGGCAGAATGCACTAAAAACTGGTCAGTGAAGGAGGAGCCATTAAAGAAGGATAAAAATGGTATGTACGCTATTGGGCCCCTCTCTTCTCCCTATTATTTTGTTGCTGCAATGTTGTGTAGGCTATTCGGAAAGCCTGATATCAATAAGTTTTCGTCTGAGTGGTTACCTTTACTGGATGCGACCACCAATGCCACCATAATAGATTGGGCCCAAATATTGTCTGATAATTTAGCTTCTGCCATTCTGCATTATCGAACTAAAATAATTTTTGCTCAGAGGTTTTACCCTCCCTTCTTTCTAGCTGCCTATGTCATGGATGCTATTTGTTTTGTATCTGATTTTCCCATTATGGGATGGAAATGGACAGTACAGAACCCACTACTTGTTCAAGTCTACCATAAAGAACTGTGGGAATCCAATTTCATCCCACATTTCTACAGAATCTGTCATGGAGTAATGCTACCTATTCATAAGATGTTATATAACACAGATGCCCCAAGATTCTCCCCAGAAGCCGAAATTGACATTCTCCCCATGGGAAGGTGGTTTGGGGAAGAATTATTCAGCTACATTAGGGTACTTGGGAGCATTGCCTCACCTCATGTGCTTCCTTTGTATGTTCCTAACAAAATTTTGGCCCGAGAGATAGCCTACTAGACCTGTGGTGTTGGGGGGATGAGCAAAGAACTCAAGGATAAGAAGAAGGCCATCTAGCCTCAATTCCCTGTGGTCTGTGGGGCTTTCGCATTGTTCGATTTAGGTCACACTTTCAGGGAGGTAGATAACATGCTGTGTCTATGACTACCTAAGTTCCCAGGGAGACAGTATGATCCCTTTGATGTTATAAAGAATTTTACAACGACAGTCAAAATAAAAGCGTTCACTAAAGAGGATGATATCTTCGACAATGTTTTTCAGCAGAAAAGCTCACTCAAAGAAATCTTACATCTGGCCCAAATTCAATTTAGTCTAGCAGAACTCTAAGAGTTTAATCACTATAGAGAACAGAGATTGGCAAATGTCCCATTGGACAAATTGCGTATAGAACCAATAAGGGAGCCCACTCCCAGCATTAGCATAAGTGGAAGCTCGGGACAAGAAAAATCCAAATCAAAGTCTGAAAGAGAGTCAGCTGAAAAGTCTAAACAATCAGGGAGCAATCACAGCAAAAGTGAAGGATCAGTCAGAGGTACAACCCAGTCCAAGGAAAACCCCGAGCAACAAGTTTTGTCTCCGAAACAGGTTGAGACTCCCACTCCCCTCACAAAGCCAACAAAGCCATTGATAATAGATCTGGAGAAGGAGTGGTAAAAATTTAATGATTTGATTAGCACAGAGGAGCAGAACATAGAGACATCAAGGAATCCAGTACAGACAACCACTGAAATGATAATTGAAGGGGTTGTTAATACTCCAGAAACTGAGCACATTCCTATAGCTCCTTCATCTGAAATTATATTGAAAATAGAGGAGATCCCTCCTCTGGATGTGTTTTACAGTCCGCAGCACAAAGTTGTTGTCAGGAGACAGAGAAAGAAGCGGAAAATAGACAGTGTGTTCTCACCTGAGGCGGAGCCTTTGGATGTCCTTTGGCAAGACCCAACTACTGATCCGTCAGAGAATCTGACCAGACTCTCTCAAATTGTAGGAGCTTATGCTTCTGCTACAATTGATAAAGCATCTAAAGTTCAGATGTTACTTAAAGATAGAGAGGATAAATCCTATTTTTGCAGCAACAGCTACAATACGCCAGCGTCAGCCAGGAAGCAGAGGAGAAATGATCAAAGTTACAACAGGACTTCCAGCAAATGCAGTTAGGTTATCAAAATAGTCTGGCCGGAAAAGAACAGCAGTTACAGGCCACAATAGAGCTACACAAGGACGACCCTAAAATCAAAGAATTTGTCACAGAAGCCCTTGCCCTGAACGACCAACTCTTGCAACAACAGGAAATGCTTTGCCAAAGAATATCGCAATGGAATTCCCATTGCGAGAAAAGCGACAATATTACAAATCGAGTCGTAGACTTACAACTTGATTATGCCTTGATTCTTAAGAAAGTGTCTGACTTTTTGAATTGGCAGGAATCAGAGGAAGGAAAGAAAGCAGGATTTCCCAAGATAGATGAATCCCACAAAGAAATGCTATTTGATAAATGGGATGCACAGCTCAAAGAAGCAGAACAGGCAGTGGAAGAAGTGGTGACAACGGCAAGCAATATCATCGACTGTATGAACGAAAATCTGCATAGAGCCAATCTAATATCAGAAACCACTCCAGGATCCCTTCCAAAAGCACAGCAATTGCAAACAAGGTGGAAATAGACAGCAGAAGAAAAAGTAGAGTCAATTAAGAGGATAACAAAGTTAAATTGGGACACTTACTGGCAGCATTTGGTAAAACCACACAGTTAGTGTATGACTCTGAAGTGCCTCACAACCTCCACCGAGAAGATAGCTCCAGCACTTGCTGATTCCATTTTCGCAGGTCAATTGAAATCCGAGGTCGGTCAACTGACACTCCTGAAGCCAATGCTGGACATTTGCGACTTAAGGGAACATATGCATAATTGATCATAGATGCAGTTTTAGTCTAATTTCAGTTTATTTTTGCTTTTAATAAGGACGGTCATTTAAACCTCCTCCTACATTTTTGTAATAACTATTTTTAGTCTTTAGTTAGTATTATTTAAACCCCTCTCATGCATTTAGAGAGGGGTCCAGAAATTTATCAAAAATAATTCTTCAGAACATGCACTTTTGCCCTCTCTGAGGAGGTTTTGATAAATGAATGGAACGAGATATATTTATATTTGTGTTTAATGTCTGCTACCGAAATGCACTTTTGTACTCTTAGTGGATATTGAATTATTTGAAGATAGATCTAAATCACCGAAGCTCATGAGTAGGACCTATTATCAATCGTACTTTTATCTCTTAATAATTTTTGCTTATGTGCCAAGTGATATGTTATTTTTCAGTTGTTTATATATGAAACCCTGAATGTCCAATTATCATTTTTTCACTTTTGTATGATGGTAACTACTCTTTTTATGCTAAGTATATGAATGACTTATTATGCGATACATTTATCATAATTGTTTCGGCTAATTTCTTATACGAAACAATTCATTTCTAAATGGATTCTTTTCTCGTAGTAACTGAATGATCTTTATTATCGATTGCTGTTGGAAACTATTTTAGATCGCATAAGTAAAGAGTTAATCCCAGGATAGTTTTAGAATTAGATGTTTCCCTTCATTAGAATAAAATTGCATATGTTAAATTAGATTTAGATTAAAGCATTCTCTTTATAAACCGTTAGACAAAGGAAAACATCACTCCCCTAGTCTCATCATAAACAAATTGGGAAACCGGTCCCATTATCCCCAGTCGGAGCCACTATTCCAAACGGAAAAGGAGTTGCTTCCAAGGTCCGGACCGGGTGGTTATCCCCCTTGTTGTAGACCCGATTTTCGGGGCTTCAATAGAAGGATACTCCATATTCAATGTGGAAGACATTGAAGGACCTCTACCAGAACAATAGTGACTAGAGGAAATTGGCGCTCAAGGATAAGCTTCGAAGAATCAAGATGGAGAAGGGCAATACTATTTCCACATATCTGAACAAGCTCACCACTTGTAGAGATGAGCTTAGCAATGTGGGAATAACCACTGCCGATGAAGATATCGTGAGCCTCACTCTCCTTAGCCTTCCAAAGAGTTGGAATAACTACCAAGACTCTCTGAAGGGAAGGGAGAAACTACCGGATTGGGAACAATTGTGGTCGGATGTCATGCAGGAGGAGATCAGGAGGATCACATGAGGTGGTTCTTCATCCAAGGATGATGATGAATAAAATTTGGCCTTAGCGAGTAAGGCAAGGAAAGGGAAGGGGAATGCGTCCCATTCCAAATCAAATTCTTCTCATGGAGGGAAGAAGGGTCACAAGTCTAAAGTGAGATGCTTTAATTGTGACGAGATGGGACATTATGTGACTAATTGCCCATCGAAGAAGTCCAAGAAGGGATCCTCGGAAGGATCGAAAGGTGAGGCATTAGCCTCTCAGTTCAAAATGGACTTTACCCTCATCACATGCATGGTGTCATCAATGATGGGTTGTGTTTGGTATCTTGAAAGTGGAGCCTCATTTCACATGACCGATGATGAAAGTTTATTTAGTGCCTTGGAGGAGGAATACCTCAAGATGCGCATAGAGATGGGTGACGATAGAAAGTATAGTGTTTCAAGAGTGGGCACGGTTACTTTTCAGAGGTACCATGGACCTCCTATCACCTTGACAGATGTGATGTATGTGCCTGGACTGAAGAAGAACTTGGTATCGGTCGCGATGTTGGAGGACAAAGGTTACGATGTTGTCTTTAGTAAAGGAAAGTTTTCCTAAGACACATAGCCACAGGTTAAACCAAGAGGATAGGGATTTGGGTGAAGAATCTCTATAAACTAGAGGTAGATGATTGTGTAGCATTGAGTACGAAAGCAGAATTGGTGCAAAGCCAAGACATTGGCGATTTCTGGCACAGGCAGTTGGGCCATTTGCATCATGGGGCTTTGAAGATAATGCAACAGATATCTATAGGATTTCCCAAAGGTAAACTTGACCAAGTTGACACATGCAAAGGTTGTACCTTGGGAAAGTACACCAAGTCTTCCTTTCATGATCGAGACAGTCGAGCAAAGGCTATCTTAGAGCGAGTTCATAATGAT
This sequence comes from Pinus tabuliformis, assembly GCA_031772625.1. NCBI lineage: Eukaryota > Viridiplantae > Streptophyta > Pinopsida > Pinales > Pinaceae > Pinus > Pinus tabuliformis. The sequence goes on along the minus strand of CM062819.1, from coordinate 1,333,070,233 downwards.
GTGTGTGGACCATTCTCAATGGCATCCACAACGAAGCAAAGGTATTATGTACTTTTCATTGATGATTATTCTCGTAAATGCTGGATTTATTTCATGCAGAAGAAGGACCAAACCTTCACAAAGTTTTGTGAGTTCAAAGCTTTGGTCGAGAAAGAGTCAAGGAAGAAGATCAAGGCCTTGAGAACCAACAACGGTGGAGAATATGTCTCTCGAGAGTTTAAGGACTTCTGTGCAGCGAAAGGAGTTAAACAGGAGTTGACGACACCTCATAACCCACAGCAAAATGGGGTGGCCGAGAGGAAGAATAGAACTACTGTAGGTGCAGCACGGGCAATGTTGCATGACCAAAGCCTACCACTTCACTTGTGGGTTGAGGCATGCAACACAACGGCCTATTTGCAGAATAGAAGCCCACATCGCATACTTGGGATGAAGACACCAGAGGAAGCCTTCTCCAGTAAGAGACCAGATGTGGGTCACTTCAGGATCTTTGGCTCATCGGTATATTGCCATGTGACCAAGGATGCACAGAAGAAGCTTGAGCCGACATCAGAGTTGGGGATACTTGTGGGGTACACTAATACACCTCACAACTATTGAGTGTACTTGCCTACCAGTCAGAGGACAGCGGTTCACAAAGATCTCAAGTTTGATGAGTAGAAGGCCATGCAAGTTTCCCTTGAGAGGGAGCTCCAACTACAGGCTGTGGAGGAATTGTTGGTTCCTAAGGAGGAGGAGCCTCAGACTGATGTAGAGCAGCTTCATGCAGAGATTCCAGGAGTGGAGACATCCACTCAGGTAGAGTCTTCCAGATATGGACAAAAGTGCACAAGAGAAGTTGACAGATTGTTGCAGGATGCGAGATCGAATGTGGGAGCACCATTTTCTTAGCGCGGATAGAGGAGGTCACCTGAGAGGTACACTAGATACATGGCCGTTGCTGGGGAATGTGTTGAGACCGAGCCATCTTCCTTTGAGGAAGTAGTGCAACAGTCGATTTGGGTTGATGCTATGGTGGAGGAATATGACTCCATAGTTCGTAACAGTGTTTGGGACGGGGTTCCGAGACCAGAGAACAAGTCAATTGTGAGTTCCCGTTGGCTTTACAAGGTAAAGCAAGCTACTGATGATGGGAGGATCATGTTGCTGCAATATATTTCGACAGAGGAGAAAGATGTTGACATTTTGACAAAGGCATTGTCAAAGTGTAAATTCGAGTTCCATAGAGACAGGATCGGGGTGGCAAATAATCCCTTTCTTATTGAGAGGGAGTGCTGAAATGTGGCAACAAGAAGATTCCAATTTAATTTGTCCTTGAATTAAATTGTGAATTAAAATCGAATTTAGTCTTAACAACTACTTGGAAATAATTAATTAAGTTATTTTGACTTAATTATTTGGAGAAATTCAAGTTAGAAGTCTTTCTGAAGTCATGCAAGAGTTATCCCTTAAATTAAGGAGATAAGCCTTAAATTAAGGAGATAAGATTGAGTTATATTTGAGTTGTAATTAGTTAACTCAGTTTACTGAGTTAAGTCCAGTTAAATTAGTTCCAAACTGTTTGAGGAACTAATATAGAGTTAACAGTCAGTTGATGCATGCATGCACTCAACTAGTGTACTCTAGTTAACTGAAGATTCCCTCATCAGAAACTCATGCATGTCTATTCTGAGAAAGACCCAGTTGAGATTAAAGACAATGACAGTGTACTATCAGTTGCATGTGTTTTCTTATAAAGAAAACTCATGCATGCAGTCAAGGCATCATTCCTTGAGGATTGCGCAGTTCTGACAGTGTGTGAGATCAGGAGATCATCCACTTGGTAAATTGAGTTTTTCCACTTGGTTGAAGGATATCATCCCAGAGGAACAACACAAGGAAATAAGAGCTTGGAGGGCAAAGAGGAAGGCTTGAGAGAAGCCAAGATTGCCTGTGAGCATCTGTGAGGATTGTACTGAGAGCTGGATAGCTGTGAGAGCTAAGGCTTTGTATGATTCCTATGTATTTCCACCTTGTATGATAATACAAATAGTGGGGTTTTTAGCTGATGCTTTCCCAAAAGTATTTTCATGTGTATTGTGCATTGATTCTTCTTCTTCTGGTTATTTTGTTCAGCTCAATCTTTAAGCTTCCGCAAATTATAGTAGAAGTAGGTCATAGTATTCTGCTTTGATTTATATTGCATTATCAGGTTAACCTACAACCAGATTTTCTACATAGGTCTCAGAGCGAGATTTGTAGAGAATTAGAGAATTTCTACAGGATCAAGTTGGATGAATGTTGAATAATAATTTTGCAGTGGATGGAGAAGGTTTTTCCCCTGTATGTTGTTGTGTGGGATGATTGACTCATCTTGTAGGTTTATCATCCATTGTTCCTTGTACTCATTCTTGAGGGCTCCAAATATGAATGCCTCTTCTTTGTATTTCCTTTGGCAACTAGTTGGATCCCTTGACCTTTGAATCTGGAATATCTGACTATTCCTCTGGGATAGATGGGCCACATTTCAACATTATTGGCTCAAACAATTGATATTTAGATCGAGGTAGAGTTGGATGCACTAAAGGTGTTGGAACATGCGTTTATCCAAATGTTATTTGATAAATCATGGGTGCAAGTGTTTGAAGATGTATCTCAAATATTGATCAGTCTTTCACTAACTATTGTGCTTGCGCCTGCAAGGCTTTCATATCTGCCAAATATTTTACCTTTTCAACCATGGAACTTTTTTGGGTGGCTAGTAAGTCAGGAGTATCTTATTGCTCTAATTTATAAATTTTCTCATCACTAGTTTGTAGGCACTTGACAACATTGGAAGCTTCAATTTGGGCTTTCTTGACTTCTCTTAGCCACTATCTCTCCTCTTGCATTAGCTTCCTTTCTATTCTTGTATGATTTGATTTTTTAATGCAATCTTGGCTCGAAGTTTAAGTGTGATATGTTGTCGTGTTGATAAGTCTCAATTTAGCATCTGTTATGCCAACAAACGACTACATGTATTTGACAAATAAGTCAACCAATTATTGAGAAGTGTAGCAACCATGTCCAATGTTCCTTTTGGATTGTGTTTGGCTTGTGTAAAGGCCTTGCATTCCTATTGTATGATGGTCAACAATTATTGGTTCCCTGATGCTTTAGCCTGTTGTTGTAGTTGGGAAACCTGTTCATTCATTTATATATTGTGATCTACCAATTGGTGGACCAATTATTAAATGGTAGTAAGGGGATCATTAATCTGGGCAGGGATGTTGATTTAGAGTTTTTCCATTCCCAGACTTATGCAATCTAACTAGATCTCCTCTTCTTGCTACTTCCTCTACCGCAACTTAACATTGTCGGCTAACTTCTTCTTCCATCTTCCTTTGGATCCCTTCACTGCATATGATATACAATGAAATACCTGTCTGTCAAATGCATATGTTAAGTGGTGTGGCAAGGTAGTAGTTTTAGACTCTCCCTTCACTTTTGGTTTTTTCAACTTTTCTGCGTCCTTTTGCTCACTAATCTTTTTCAACATTACTATCCTTGTTGTTCAAGAAGATGTATCCACTAGGTTTGTCTAGGTAGTTTATCATGGTTCTCGGGTGCGTTGTGTACTTCCTATGACTTTGGTTATACTTTAACTGTCGTATCCTTACCCAAATCTATTGGTTCAACCTGTTCTGATGAAATTTCCTGGGTCTCTACCTGTTTTTCCTTCTGTGTCTACTACCCACAATTCTCCCCTACAATATATGTTGGTTTGACAGGTGGTGAGTCAGTAGTAAGGTCTGTTGGAAAATATTGAGGGGGGGGTGTTGAATCAGTGTTTCTTAGCAATTAGCACTTTTAAATATTTTCAGAACATTAGTTAATCTTCAATTATTATCAATGTTTATGCAGTAATAATAGTAAATAAAAGAACACAGGAGGCACAAATATTTTAGGTGGAAAACCCCCTCTGGGTCAAAAACCACCGAACTCTTTTCTAATAATTCTTTAATCTTCAACTCCAATTGAAAAGAAAACTCTAACTTCCTAGAATCTAGAAAAGCATTCTTCTCCAACCCCCACTGGATGGACGCTCCAACGCCCGATATTCTTCAGTAGTCGACTGAACGGATGCCCCAACACCCAATGAACTACAACTCACCCTAGCACGACCTACCACCCTGTAGAAGAATAAAAGAAGAATTGACTCCCGTACCAGGGAAAATGGTCCACTTTACAATGATATAAAATGATGTAGAAGAAGAAGACACACTAGAAAATAACCCCAACTATGACTCAACCACCTAATGATGATCCTAGACCTCCCGACATTGCCTCTTCAACTCTTGGCAGATAGACACTTGTACAACTTTTACAAAGATGCTTTTACAATGACTCTGTACAATGATTGTATGCGCTGCTTCCCACTAGAAGATTTCATGTGGTGAACTTCTTGCTGCTGTTATGCACCTTGATTGCTGCTCTTGTCATGCTACCCTTTCTCACTCTTCAGAACATTAGATTATGCATTGAGTCTTCTCTTTATGACTATATAACACCTACAAAAAGTCTTCAAGGAAATACCCATGACATGATAATAGCAAAACTTACCTCATCTTGCAGAGCATATGTCAGTGCTAAACAAAAACAACAAATTAGAATACAAATAACCTAATGCAATTAAGAGATGAACATACATATACAGAAGACACTTACCTGTAGCTTACCTCTGCTGCATCATTTTGCTGCACCTTGTTCTTTGCTGCCCTTGAAAGTCTGGTCCTTTGCATCCCTTGACATCACTTGATCTAGTTTTTTCTTACCTTCTAGAAGCACGATATTTAAGCTGATGTATCTCTGTGATTTCAGATCCCCAATATGTGATCTTTGGTCTTGTAGTAGCATTCTAAGTCTTCTTTCCAATGCCATAGGTTTGACCCGACTTGGACTCTTCAAGACAACGTTATGCCCAATCTCTCACAATGACCTAATTATGGACTAGTTTAGGAGAGCAAACTTGTACGACGTGTCGCATGTCACTGTTTATTCCTTTGGTTCTGAAATTGATACATAGAAAACTACAGTCCGTGCACTATCCACCACTTTTTACAGAATTCCAATCCTCTTCTCAGAGAGAGAGTTATGACAATTTTCCCAAGGTCACTTCTTTGAGATGAAATTCGAGAGCCTGCAAAAACCCTAACTTCCATGTATCATATCTTCGAAAATGTAGCGAACCAAGATCTGAAATTTGGTCACGACGTTCATCAGGATTGCGGATCAAATGGGTTTTAATTTCAGAATCTAAGACTTCGTAGAAATGAAGTTATAGCAAAAATTCCACGATCACTCCTTTTGGAGGATATATGAGATTTCTTTGTATAGAGTTGAGAAGGGATTTTATAGAGAATGTTGGAGGGATTTTAGAAGCTTAAAAAATTATTAATTATTGACTATTCAATGACAAAAACCAATTATGAGTGCCATGCCACAACCCCATAGGGTTTTAGCCCACTAACTGGGGTTACTAACCTCAAACATGAATATCTCTCAAACCGTGAAGAATTACTTGGCGTGCCATATACCAACGGAAACATCTCGACGAGTATAATCCATATAGAAGATCCTTAACTCAAAATAGAGTAAGTTGTCAAGTCAAAATTCCATTGCAAGATTAGGGTAGCGCCTGGTGCTGCTTGGGTTGACATCAATGAAAACCTCAGATCATATTTAGATCAACAATCTTCCCCTTTGGCATTGATGGGAACACAAGTACTCCCCTTGTGATCAGGGCACCCCTTCTTACTGCCTTCTCTCCCCCTTTGACATCAATTGCAAAGGGTAACTCCCCCTGACACACAACCATCCTGCGGACCTGTACACACTTCCACTCCCCCTTTATTTTATGAATAAGGAAAATCTAATGAGAACTTGGGAGAATCCCAAGCTTCTGGCGAAGATATTCAAATGCTTCACAAGGTAAAGGTTTAGTGAAGATATCAACGATTTGTTCTTTTGTACCAACATATTCAAGTTTGATATTCTTTTCAGCGACTTGTTCTCTAACAAAATGATATTTTATCGGAATGTGTTTTGTTTTTGAATGCATGACAGGATTCTTGGAGATGTTGATGGCATTGGTGTTATCACAAAAGATGGGAATATGCTCACTGAATTATACTTGAAGATCTTGCAAAGTTTGTTTCATCCAAAGGACTTGAGTACAACAAGCTGCCGCTGCAATGTATTCTACTTCCGCTGTAGATAACGAGATTGAGGTTTGATTTTTGCTCAACCATGATACGAGACAACCACCTAGATAGAATGCTGCTCCACTAGTACTCTTACGATCATCAATGCTTCCTACCCAATCTGCATCTGTAAAGGCTTGAATAATGAGATTGTTGCCCTTGGGATACCACAAGCCATATTTTGTTGTTCCCTTTAGATATCGAAGAATTCTTTTGACGAAAATAATATGTGATTCTTTTGGTGCTGCTTGGAATCTTGCTACTTGTCCAACTACTTGCATAACATCTGGTCGGGAGGTTGTTACATATAGAATACTACCAATCATAGATCTGTACAACCTCTGATCCACATCCTTAGATGAGTCGTCTATGCTCAATTTGCAACCCGTTACCATCATAGTAAGGACGGGTTTGCAATATTCCATTTTGAATTTCTTGAACATTTCCTTGATGTACTTGGCTTGACATATAAATATTCCTTTCTCTTGCTGAGATATTTGAAGCCCTAAGAAGTATGTCAACTCACCAAGTAAAGACATCTCGAACTCACTTTGCATCTTTGTAGCAAAGTTCTTACTTAGTCGATCATCATTGCTACCAAATATTATATCATCCACATATACCTCAATGATTGTTAAATTATCTTTATCTATTTGTACGTAAAGATTGCTATCAGCAGTACCTTTCTTGAACCCTTGTTGATGTAGATATTCGTCAAGACAAGCATACCATGCTCTGGGAGCCTGCTTGAGACCATACAAAGCCTTTTTTAACCTACGAACATAGTCTTCTTTTTTCTGATAGTAGAGAACCTTCAGGTTGTTCGATGTAAAATTATTCTTCTAATTCTCCATTCAGAAATGCTGACTTAGCATCCATTTGGTAGACTTTTATTTTTCTTGAGCATGCATAGGTGAGAAACATCTGGATGGCTTCCATTCTGGCAACTGGTGCAAATGTTTCGTCGAAATCAATTCCTTCCACTTGTGCATATCCTTTGCAAACCAATCTTGCTTTGTTTCTGGTAACCTGTCCATCTTCATTCAATTTGTTCCTAAACACCCATTTAGTCCAAATGACATTTTTATCTTTTGGTTGTGGAACTAATTCCCAGGTGTTATTCTTCTCGATTTGATCCAATTCTTGATTCATAACTGCTACCCAATGTTCATTCTGGCTGGCTTCCTCAAAACTACTAGGCTAAAAGGTTGCTAGAAAAGCAATGTGAGTTTGTTGTGATGAACGAAGTTGTCGACCTTTTCTTATTCCAATTACTTTATTTATGTCACCAATGATTTGATTTGATGGATGGTTCTTTTGAATCCATTCTTTTGTTATGTTTGGAGGAGCTTCTTGTTCTTGTTCCTGTATATCTTGTTGATCATTATTTACTTCTTCCTGGTTGACAATTGCTTCTTGTTCGAGAGTTTTCTTTGTACCTTTTTCAGCCTCTGTCTCAAGTTTCAAAGATTCTAGATCCTCATCATTATTCGTTAGAACACTATCTTCGTCAAATGTAACATTTATGCTCTCCACTATTTGTTTTCGTCTTAGATTATAACATTTATATGCCTTTATTTTGCGTGAGTAACGAGTAAAGATACCTTCATCAACACGCTATTCAAACTTACCCAACTTTTGATCTTCTCTTTTGATATAACATTTGCTTCCGAAGATTCTGAAATATTTTACATTAGCCGGTTTTCCTTTCCATAATTCATATGGGGTCTTATTGCAATTATTTCTGAGAAGACTTATGTTGATAATGAAGACTACCATATCAATAGCTTGAACCCAGAATTGATATCTAATCAGTGGCTTCCAACATGTTCAGTTTGACATCGGATGCTTGGCCTACTGAAGTAAGGCATAATGAGACTACTATACAATCCCATTTCACACAGGCTCACGAACTTGACTAATAATAAGTCCTTTGGAGTTTTTGATTTTTATCTCACTGATGAATTCTTCAATTCATGGATAAGAGTCAACATTTTCAAGTTTTTATCTCTACCATGCAGCAACCAATTAATTTTATAATTTGCAGTATCTGTAATAGGTATTGGCTTTTCCAACCACAAAACTTCGTCGTGGTGCAAATTGATTATATATTTTGCAGCTTCCTCGTTCAATCCATGGAAATCTATGACCAAGGGTGCACCCAAATAATCTCAGATTCCTACTTTGTGTAGCATATAGGCATTTGCAATACATTTCTTGTTAATGACACCCCATTTTTTAAAAGGCACATAATGCTTTTCCTAAGAATCCCATCGATATTTGCCTGTTTAATGTTGTGGAGTCGAACCTCCAAGTTTGTTGCAGTGTTATTATCAAATCGAGTGTTTGCTCTTGCCTTGGAAGGGGTTTCTTCGACCTAAAAATGCACATGTCTACTTGTCATTTTAAAATCATCATGTAATTCTTGTCCTCTTAAGCACTTAAGGAGATCAGAGTCTGAGATTGTTGGACTTGGGATGTCTGTAACTTCGAAGAGCTCGAGCACTGCAATCAACAAAAGTTCGAGAACAATGGTGGGTATGTTTAGTGCCTTACATGGATTTATGCACAAAGTTTTAAGTGTGTTATTAATTTCATCCACGAGCTATCATTGTGCGTGTCATGTTGCATTAATGCTAGGTGTTTCCATTACTTTGAGCTCGTGTGAGGCACGTAGCCAAGCTATCTTATTGTTTTTGGAAGTTGGTTCACTTTTTGAATGTACCAAACCATTAGAATAATTAAAATTGGTGTGATGTCTTCATCAGTTATAATATCTAAGTTGGGTATAACTATTTGGTCGGTATGTAGCTTACAGTCGACCTGTGATCTTTCTTCTCTTATTTTGGTTGGGTTGACTTGCCTCTTGAAATGTTCTTGAAATCTAAGTTGACAGTCTTTCTTTCTTTCATGCTATTGTGGTTTTCGATGTCGATTTTTTTTGTTTGTTTTTGTTTTACCTTGCTCCATTGTTTCGAATTACTTTTTGTATGATGTTTCTTTTTAACTATACTTATTTGTTGGCATAGTTGTTATTGTACCATATTTTATAACTGATCCTTAGATACCAAATTATTAACTTATCTTAATGTCAAAAATTAAACTTTAAAGTAATGTACATATGGTTGTAAACATTGTGGTTTTCAGACTAGCCCATGCTCATGGTGCCTTAGAGAGGTTTTCACCAGTAACATTTCAAAGTCATTAAGTGATATACTTTTTTAGTCAAGAATCATTTACTACTTATTCAAATAAGTGCCCTTGAAGTGTCCCTAGTTGCACTGCACCTGAAGAATGTATATCTTCTATTACAAAGAGGCATATCCATGCAATTTTCAGTTTCCTCAACTTCCCCTTTATTCGACTATCATATAGTAATGCTAGATTGTAACCGCCCCCTCCCACATTCACCCAATTCCACTGGCCTGCCAGGGTAAACATGAGATGAAGAGTTACTATGACATGACCTGACCTCGTAGCTCTAGGTAAGGAAGTGGGGCCTACAAATGAGAATTACTCACCACAAACTGACATCCTACAGGAACTACAAATCGCCTGGAGCTGAAGGAACACCCCAGGTGGTCAATCCCTAAGTTGGAAATTTGTTTCAGTGACCTAGACTCCCAAATGCACCCTTGACACTGTCTCCATGTGGTTGAAGGCCTCCAACCACACTCACAATCCTTGTTTCATGCGGTTTGTGACCTAAATTGCTCAGTTTAGTGCTTGTTGTACCAAGATCTGAGCCACAATTCCAGGCCAACCTCCAGACCACCGCTTAAAACTTCCATAAACTTTCCATAATGATAAATGACTCAATGAAAATGCAACACATACAAAACTTGAACAAGAACTTGGCCTAACCAGTCCTAACCATAATAATCATTTCGTCAAACATATGGTGAATGTGTAAACTACAGGTCATGAATGCATAACTAATCACAGGAGTTTGAAACTTATCTGAGAATCACCAGTAAGTTCTAATGCCCTCTCACAATAGCTACAATAACACTTGTTAGTCCATGCATTCATTAACCATCAAATACTTATCAAATCCTGAACCAAGCCATAACTAGAACACATTACAGATCCCCGCTTATAACCATCAAATAAATAGATTATTAACCATTACATAACAACCATCAAATAATCATAATATCAAGTATAAGTGCTCATATGGTACAATATGAAAATAACTCTTATTAACATATGCAAAATCCAACCAAGTCAGTGACTTGCACGCACCACTCGACCATAAATTAGGTTGAGCCAACTATTTTTTTCACCCAATCACCCCTGTGCCATATTCCAAGCATGAATGTGGGATATCAAGACATAAACAACCAGGGCTTCCCGGAGATTAAACCACCTCCACCCTCAAGCTATTGTGATCTCACCAAAACTGGTCAAGAGATCACTAGGCCCAAAACAAGCTTGGATGCCTTAGAGTTCCTTCACCAATACCATGAGGAATTTTCATGTATCCACCCACCTATCGAGGGCTTCCTGAATATTAAATTACCTCCACCCCCAACCCTTAGGAATTCTGTTGAGACCACCTCACCTAGTTCCAAAACCTTTCGGCAATCCAAAGATCATCTGAGAAAAGAATCCCATCACACCATGGCTATCTGGAAATGGAAAGGCAAGGTTGAAATCACTGCCAAACCAGGAAAAACCCATGCCAATGACAAAAAATGAACCAAATGACCAAATTCTTGTACCATGCATTCACACATCAACTAGGAAACCACACATGCAATTTGTTACATGCAAAATCTTCCTACTGAAGTTGCTTGATCCAACCTTCCTTGCTTGTCCTTCCTTTGCCTTCCTTTTCTCGCTTGCTTGATTTCTTGTCATGGTGCTCCTCTCTCTCTGAAACTAATTCCAAAGCTAAACTGAAAAAAGTTGTGAATTGATCCTCAGAAGCCTTTTTATTATTGAGGTCATTTTTTTCTTCATTTTCCTCTATTTTTCCTTCAATTTTCCTCTAATGCAAATATGTGACCCTTCATCTCCCTTTTCTCCTATTTTCCTTTATTTTCATAAATAAAATTCCAAATAATGCCTCTTTTCCTTTGCCAATTCCTTAGCCATAAATAAACTGAAGTGACACCCACAAGGATGTTTTGCCCAACATTCATTTTGGAATACGTGTCTGTAATGACCAAAAGTCATATACGCGGCATAAATATTTAAAATACTTCGTAAACAAAGACATCCATCGTAGGATAGTAATTGTAAATTGTATATTGTATAAAATAATGAATGTAGGATGATACAAATGAGAATGAGGGTCTTGTATATATAGACAGGTAAGTACCCTTTCACTAATGATTATGTCCTTAGGGACATACCTTTTCATTAATTGCTAACTAATTAAGCATTAATCTTATTTGTTGTCTTTTACATTATTTGTGTTTATTTTTATATAAATTTAGTTTGTTACATTGCCTTCCCCTTCAAAAAGCTTTGTCCTCAAAGCTTATTGATGATGGATCAAATATCTTCTGTCGTTTGGAATATTTTCTCATTTCTGAACTTTCATCTTTGTTGATACAAGACGATATGATGTTCTGAGTGATAGACATAATTGTCGTACTCAAAACAGATTAGACCATCCTATATTAATCTTCTAGGGAATCTTCTGATCCTTGGAGATGTGTGGTGAATAGTTATCATATGATCGGATTGAGCTCACTTCAATATTCTTCGAAACATAATTTTGTTTATGTTCTACGTGATATAGATTTGTAGATTGATTAAAGTGTCTACTCTTGTGATTCAGATGTAGATAGGGAATTTTTCTTGTTTAAACTTCCTTAAATGTTTTTATGACAGTTTCATGATTTACACCAATCATTGTTGTTGTTGACTTAACTACTGAATCCTTATTTGGGGTGTCCTCTGTTTGAACAATAACCTCTAAGTACGTTTTTACTTCAATAGGGTTTGGATTTGCCTAAACTATGAGATTAGTGGAATCAATGTTTGTTTCTCCAACTTGGACTGCTACATCTGGAGATTTTGATGCTTCCTTTGCAACAAGTTATTTGAACCTATTCGTCAATGATTTCTTTTCGTCCTTAAGTTTTTTAATCTATTTGAGTAGATTTTGATTATGATTTTTGAGACGTAAGCATTCCTCATTCTTTGAGTCAACTTTGTTTTTGCCTTCACGCTTCTCGTCTTTTAAACACTTGATTTGTTCTACTAATGTTTGGTTAAGGCTCTTAAAACGTAAATTTTCTTCTTCTTGTTCTAATAAATGCTCCTTGAGTTCCTTCTTTGATGCTTTATCTTTCTTGACTTGTTCAAGTAGCTTTTCTTGGTGATCTTTGAGGTGCGAAATTTCCTTGTCTTTGCTGCAAATGACTTCTTCAAGTTCTTTTTGCTTCTTTGATATAGTTTTTTCGTTATCTTGAAACATCAAGTCTGAGATATCCTTAAGGTCTTCTAATGAAGATTTTATTGATTTTGATTTACTTTTTATGTCTCGAAACATGACCATCTTCCCTTTAGAAGGAAACATCAAAACTTGTTTGTTTATGTTTAACATGAATGTACCCAAATCTTTAAACCAGGGTTGACAGAGTATGATGTCAGTGTTTTTATCCGTCCTTACAACATAAAATTGAGATATGTAGTCATAATGACCTATTGTCACTTGTAGATCACTAATTTTATACTCTTTTTGGTAAAAAATATTTTTCTTTATACCAATGCTTAGCTCTGGAATTAATAGCTGATTTGCCAAGTTGATGTTGATATAATTTTTATCGTTGCTTGGGCTGATGACGACATTAACTTCTCTTCCTTGGATACTTGCTTTTAATGTAATTGCTCCGTGATCTGTAACTTAAAGACCATTATAGGAAAATCTTTCTTTCTTCGTCAATTTAGAATTGAGCTCCATCATTTTTTTTTTTCAATGATTGATCTCATTTTGTTTTGTCGAGATGACTTTAGGAATATATTTAAAGTTCCTTTGGACTTTATACTTCAAGCTTCCTTTAAAAATGTCTTTTTAATATATGTATATATATATATATATATAATTCTTCAAAACTCTTTTAATCCAATTTCCTATTATCCTTAATATTTCAAAACTCCTTTGTATTCTTTTTATATATTTCTACTTACATATTTTTTTCTTTTGTAATTTAAAAACAATATTTAAACACTGTTTCAATTGGCTTCTTTTAAATATCTTATTGTCCTTTGTATTTATTTTTTTAAATTTCATATAACTCTTTAAACTTTAATTCAACTTCACTTTAACGTAAATTCTTAACTGATATTTTCTCCTTATGTAACCTTTTATAATAATAGCCGCTTTGTACTTATATATATTTTCAATGATTTTATGACTTGAAATTTTCTTTAAATACACCTTTATAATATAATACTTCTCTTTATATATCTTTTATTTATAATAATTTTTTTTTTTGAAAAGTTACAACCCTAGCGAAACGTGGCTATTCACCTCTTTGGGGTATAATATAAAATATATGTTCAGTTATGTACTTTTGACTCGATTAATGTTCTCCACGTAAAAAGTAAAACTTACCATTCACATAAAGAGATTTTGTATTCCTTTTGTTTTTCTTTTACTTTTAAAATACCATGGCCAATTACCATGGGTTTCTAGAACCTCGATTAATTTTCTCTACGTAAAAGCAAAACTTACCATTCACATAAAGAGATTTTGTATTCCTTTTGTTTTTCTTTTACATTTAAAATACCATGAGCAATTACCATGGGTTTCTAAAACCTCGGTTAATGTTCTCCATGTAAAAGTAAAACGTACCAGTCACATAAAGAGATTTTGTATTCCTTTTGTTTTTCTTTTACTTTTAAAATACCATGGGCAATTACGATGGGTTTCTAAAACCACGGACTTGTAAACCACTTAATGAAGAATCAAGATAATATTATTTATTCTTCCTTCTCTTACGTGTAGTATTAAATATATTTGGAAAGATTTCCTCTTAACTTTATCATGCACTTTTATCAATAATGTAGAACCTTTTATATATATGAGAAACATTTCAACGACAACAATGTTGATGAATTTGATTGGATAGTAATTGTAAATTGTATATTGTATAAAATAATGAATGTAGAATGATACAAATGAGAATGAGGGTCTTGTATATACAACCAAGTAAGTACCCTTTCACTAACGATTATGTCCTGAGGGACATACCTTTTCATTAATTGCTAACTAATTAATCATTAATCTTATTTGTTGTCTTTTACATTATTTGTGTTTATTTTTATATAAATTTAGTTTGTTACAGTGTCCCATGACCATGGTCTTATTTTGCCTTTATTAACTTTATTACATGAGATTTTAACTTGAGGTTGTTACAAACCCCTCCACCTTGGGGGAACATCGTTCTCGGTGTTTTGTGACACCTATGACCAGTAAACCATTGGGAATAAAACATACTTCCTATGGAGCTTTATAAATTAGCTTTATGAAGTATTTACAATAACAACTGCTGAAAACCATGACCAACATGACAATCATACCACTTATTGGAGCTTTACAACATAGCTCATTGTGGTATTCACAATAACAACCATAGATATATATGTACATATACCAAAACTCATTTGCCTTCATCGACAAATAATGAAGGATGTAAATTCTACATCTGATCTGCCATCTCCCATGTAGCTTCATCGAGCTAAAAGTGATTCCACTTCCCTTTAACTTGCTCGATTGCTCTGTTCCAGAGCATGAGTTGTTTTCATTGCAATATGCGTTGAGGTTCCGTCTGTAATCCTCCTTCTGTTTCCACCTGCAATACAAACCAGTCAATCACATGATCAACATCCTTCAGATAAATTTTAAGCAATGAAACATGAAAAACATCATGGACATTCACTGTTGGTGACAGTGCAAGTCTGTAGGCCACTGGTCTAATCCTCTCAAGGATTTTGAAAGGTCAACAATACCAAGGTGCCAACTTGGCACATGATCCAATCCTCAATGATCTCTTCTTAAGCTTGATGCACAAGTACACATGCTCCCCAACCTGAAACTCCTTGAATGCCCTGTGTTGATCTACATAACTCTTCTACCTATCCTATGATGAATTTAGATTCTTCTTAATAACCTACATTTCCTATTCCATCTTAACCAATATGTCCGGTCCAATCAGTACCCTGTTCACTAGATCACTCCAGCTGATGGGAGTATTACATCTCTGCCCATAAAGTGCCTCAAATAGACCCATTTTCAAGGAAAACTGATACCCATTATTGTACGCAAACTTTACTAGTGGAATATACGCATCCCACTTCTGTTGTTGATGCATAAAATACATTCTCAGCATAACCTCCAGGAATCATGTTAACCCTCTCTATTTGTCCATATGTCTATGGATGATAGGTTGTGCTAAAAGACAACTATGTCCCCAAACCTACAAACAACTCATTCCAAAACTTGGAGATGAAATTGGCATCTTTGTATAATACAATATTCTTAGGAATACCATGCAATCTCACTATCTCCCTGATGAAGACCCGAGCTATCTCACTAGCTGAATTAGTAGACTTCACTCGAATCAAGTGAGTTATCTTAGTCAATTTGTCAACCACAACCATGATGTAATCATGTTATTTAGATATATTTGGAAAATATATGATGAAATCAATGGAAATGACCTCCCATTTCCACTCTGGAATCAGAATAGGCTGCAATAACCCACTTGGATGCTTACACTTTGCTTTTACCTATTGACAATCCAAACACCTTGTGAAAAAAATAGCTACCTCTTTCTTCATACTCTGCCAATAGTAGAACTTATTCATAGTTGTTAGAGTCTTCTAATATCCTAGATGACCTGAATATGGCTTAACATGAAATCCCCTCAAGATAAGCTTCTTGATCTCACTGTTGTCAGACACATAGATCTTGTCCCTAAATCTCACCAAACCATATGTCATGAGATGATAATACACATCATGATTACCGGCATTTTGCTATTGTAACCTGTGATTAAGTTGTTGGTACCTGTCATCTTGTTGTCCTGGCTGCAAGATATTATCCTGTAAATATGTCCCATATGAGCTCATAGTTGTAATGTTTTTACCTACACTCTTATGCTAAGAGCATCTACAACCCTGTTTTTTATTCCTTAATGTACTTGATCTCGAAGTCAAACTCATTGAGTGTGGCCAACCATCTAGCTTGCCTGAAATTCAGGTTAGGTTGGTCAAACAAGTATCTCAGCTTGTTATGATCACTCATCAAAACAATCCTCAAATCCAAGAAGATAGTGCCTCCACATATTCAATGCGCGAATGATCGCTTCCAACTCAAGATCATGCATCACATAGTTCTGCTCGTGCTCATTTAGTTTCCTTGACTCGTAACATACCACTTGTCCCTCCTGCATCAGGAATCCACCAAGTCCTCTTTTTCAAGCATCTATACACACCACAAACTCTTTATCTAGATACAAAATCTTTAGAACTGAAGCATTTGTAAGCAACTTCTTCAATTGCTCAAAACTAGGCACACATTCCTCTGTCCATTCAAATTTCTTTCCTTTCCTCTGCAAAGATGTAATAAGATAGAAAATCCATGAGAAGTTCCAGATAAACCTACTTTAATAACCTGCTAACCCGATGAATGATCTGACCTCATTCAGATTCCTAGGAGCTACCCATTCCATGATAACTCTGATATTTTCTGGATCCACTACTATGTCTTCCTTGGAAACGACATGTCCCAATTAATGAACTTTTGTTTGAAAGAAACTACACTTACTAAGCTTGGCATACAACTGATGCTCTCTCAATAGCCTCAATACTATTGTTAGGTGTTTTTCATGCTCTTCCTCATTCTTAGAATATATCAGTGTGTCATTAATGAATATGATCACAAACTTGTCCAAATAAGGATGCAACACACTATTCATGAAACACATGAAGGTAGTTGGAGCATTAGTCAAACCAAAAGGAACCACAACAAACTCATAATGCCCATACTTGGTCTGGAAAATAGTCTTGTAGATGTCCTCTTCCTTGATGTGTACTTGATGATATCCCAATCTCAAATCAATCTCCGAGAACATTGTTTCTCCCTTCAACTGATCAAACAAGTCATTAATCCTCGGTAACGAATACATGTTCTTGATCGTTACCTTGTTTAGTTGCTTGTAATCTATGCACGACCGAAGAGTATCATCCTTCTTCTTCACAAACAACACTAGTGCACCCCAAGGCAACACACTTGGCCTTATGTACCCATTGTCAAGCATTTCCTTCAACTATAGCTTCGGTTCCACTAACTATGGAGTGCTCATCCTGGAAGGCGCCTTTGATGTTGGTGCTGCCCCTAGTACCAACTCAATGGAAAAGTCCACTTCCCTGTGAGAAGGTAACTCTGAAATATCTGCAAGAAACACATCTGAAAATTGGTGCCAAATTAGATACCTCTTCAAGACTTCCACATTCTCAACATCCTTCCCTTTATCACTAGAAACATGAACTGCAAACCAATACACACCCTTTCATGCAACTGCACTTTGCTTGCATAGTTGTAACCATTCTCAATGATTCAGGTTTCTTGTTACCCTGCAAGATTCACTTTTCTCCATCATCATCCAAGCACTCAATAGTTTACTTGTAACAATCCACCTTAGTCCTGTGAAGGTATGACCAATCCATACCCAAAATCATACTGTAAGATCCCAGTGGAAGGACATTTAGACGTTCAGATGTAGGCATACCATTCAACTCTAATGCACAAGCTCTTACCAAATAGTGAACTCTTTTCTTAGTACTTGTAGCCAACTGCACCAACTAAGACTCAACATGCACTTCTTTTCTCAAACCACACTTATCCACCAGATCAAGATTAACATAACTATAATTAGATCTAGGGTCAATCAAAATGGAAACAACTTGATCACAAAGCTTATGTTTCATCTCAATAACATATTCCTGGTGATCTTCTTGCTTGTTATCAAATGCTGCATAGATTCGAGGAATGCTCTGTAACCACCCCTGCCAAATCTACCTAGTTTCGCAAGCTTACCAGGGTAAACATGAGAGGAGGAGCTATTATGACCTGACCCGACCTCCAAGCTTCACTTATGGAAGTGGGGCCAGCAACTGAAACTATGAACCGCAAACTAACATCCTATAGGACTTATAGGATACTCAAAGGCTAAATAACCACCCCCAGTGCCCAAATACTAAGTTGAATAGTTATTTTACTAACCTAGATTACCAACCGTAGGCATAATACTGCATCCATGCAACTGTAGGCCTCCAGTCGCAGGCATAACACTGCATCCATGCTGCCACCTTTTCAGGGTTTGTCTTCAGACCACTGCCCATAACTTAATGAGACTTTACAGAATGATAAATAACATCAAGACAAATCCATTCATATACAACTTGATCAAAAACTTGACCTAACCATGACAGTCATTTCATCAAACATATTGAGAACATGAAATCTATAGATCATGAATGCATATCTGAACATAGGGATCTGATACTTATCTGAAAATCATCAAGAAGGTCTAGTGCCCTCTCATAATAGTTGCAATAACATCTATTAGCTCATGCATTCAATAACCATTCATCAACAAATCAAAATATATCAAGAGCCATAACCAATATACATCTTATAACTAGCATATAACTAGTAAATGAACAACATATACACCATGATAGAACAACCATACATGATAACAAGTACAATTATTCATGAAAATATGAGAGGACAAGAACTCTTATTAACATATGAAAATCCAACCAATTCAGGGACTTCCACATACCACTAGACCATAAATTGGGCTGAACCAATTCTCTCTTTCAGCCAATCACCCCTGTGCCATATTCCAAGTGTGAATGTGGGATCTCATGGAATGAACCAAGCAAAACCAAACCAAGGCCTCCAGAGGCCAAACCACCTCAACCCTCAACCAGTGATTCCACCTCATGGTCGAACATCACTAACACCGACCAAATCGTCTCTACCCAAGTTGTCTAGGCTCCAAAGCATTTGTCCCAACCGCGGCTCTAGGAACTAATAACTCAACCCACAACCTTCTAGGGATCTAAAGCATTTGTCCAACCAAGGCTCCAGGACAAGTAACTCAACCCACCAAGAGATATAGAGCGTTTGTCCAACCGAGGCTCTAGGAATTATAACTCAACCCAAGTTGTTCTAGGGCTCCAGAGCATTTGTTCCAACCAACGGCTCCAAGAATTAGTAACTCAACCCACAACCATAAGGAACCTGAGCACCAATAAAAAACAACAAGTGGAAAACCCACAACACCATGGATATCTAGGAAATGGAAAGGCTAGGAAAACTCATTTTCAATCCATGCAATATTCCATGCTAATGACATATCATAACCAAATAATCACATGCATATACCATGCATGCCAAAACTAGTAAGGAAATCATACATGCAACTCAATACCTGCAAAGAAATCCCTTTGTAGTTGCTGATTCCGCTATTCCTTTGTGCTTTCCTACTTTCCTTTGCATTCTTTATCCAAATCCAATGAAAACTAGAGTGCTCCAAGCATGCTCCAAGAATTCTCTAAGGGTGCAAGAGTATGAGAGACAGAATAAAATGAGAGTGCCAAAGACTGAACTGACAAAAGTCTATGAACTGATCCTCATAAGCCTTTTTATCATTGAGGTCTCTATTTTCTTCATTTTCCTTCAATTTCTTCCTCATGCAAATTTGTGACTCTTCACCTTCCTTTTCTCCTATTTTCCTTTATTTCATAAATAAATGTCAGTTAATGCCTCTTTGCATTTTCCAATTTCCATAGCCATTTATTAATCGAAATTGACACCCACTAGGATGTTTTTCCCATTGCCCATCATTTAGTTTGGAATACCTGTCCCATGACCTTGGTCTTATATATATTTGACATGGAAAATCAACCAATGGTTGTTACAAACCCATCCCCCTTAGGAGAACATTGTCCCTGTTTTATGACACTTGTGAACAACAAACTGCTGAAAACAAAATATACTACTTATGGAGCTTTATAACCTAGCTCGTTGTAGTATTTACAATGACCACTGCTAAAAACATTACAGACATACCATTTACAGGAGCTTTATAACACAACTCATTATGGTATTTACAATAACAACCACATATATACTCACGTTCATTTGCTTCATCCAACAAATAATCATATTTTCTATGGAGATTTATAACTACAACTCGATACAATATTTACAATAATATACACATATACATATGCACATTTACTCGAACCAACAGATAAAAGGATACGGTGCCAGCATCAACAACAAGGGAATCCAGAGGCTCACACCTCCACCCTCAAAAGTAGTACCAAGATTCAGCTCCTTCCCAGGAAGTATAGAATCCATTGGCAAAATCAAGGTCCACATCTAATGTTCAACACTACAATCCTTGTGCTATTTGTTCTGTCAGTGAACAGTTACCAGATCATTGTTCCAGGGCACACTCCCAATGTGATTCTGATTCCATATGGAAATTCTAATTACCAAAGCAAATGTATCCCCCGACCTTCCATTCTCTACTACGCAGTCCCTCGGGCAATCTGTTCACCCACTTCCCTATAGTCACACACTTTCCAAGTTCCACTGACATCCCCATATTAGATGATCCCTCCCTTGGAAAGGTTTCCTCTCATCTGAAGGTTCAAAAACCAAGGCATATCCCTCCCTCAAAACCATCATATCAGCCATAACATGCTCATGGAAATCAATGGATACTATTAGGTATCAATGTCCCACAATTTCCCTGCTCCTAAAGTGCTTTACCAACATACTGTTTCCTGTTCCAATTCTTTTCACTGTTGTTGCTAATTCTCTTATAGCTAGTTCCAACCACCCAAACTGGGCATTTCCATGCTTTCCTATACCAAGTACATAATTTCCATTAGATTAAAAGAAATCCAAATAAATTCAAATCATACCTCATTGGTAGATCGTCAATAAGGTACATCTGCGATTATGTTTACTTCCTGTCACAACAAGTCAAACTAACTCTTTGATCAAATCATCATGTATAAACATATGACATCCGATTAGCTCAAAACTCAACCATCATACATTAGGTTCATAGATCACATGCAACCATCATAAATCATAGTCATAGATCACATGCATAATTAATGCGGAAATAAAATATTATCTTTCATTCAATTATTTTCTTCTACCTTTGTCCTTTATCCTTTTCGTACACACACCGGATTAGTTGCCACTACTGGCAAGCACCCAATACTTCTCTTCTCTTCAATCACGTACACATACACATAGTGTACATCACACACATACACCTGCACATAGTGTACAACACCACACAATACATGCGCCTACACCTGCACATAGCGTACAACACCACACAATACATGCACCTACACCTTACATACAACACAACACAATACACATACGTACACAAAGTAAAAAGCAACAAATAAACATCTCACAATACAACAACTACACAATACATGTGACGCAGTACCATATGTACATAACACATCATGTATGACATGCACACAATACCACATGTACACCATGTACACAAAACCACACATACAACATGTACACAACACCACCTACACAACGTTTACATAACACCACATGTACACAACATCACTTGCACAACGTCTACACAACATCGCATGTACACAACACCAGCTGCACAATGTGTACACAACACGACCTAAACAATGTGTACACAACATGACCTAAACAATGTGTACACATCACTATGCGCACACAACACTACATGTACAACATGTACACAACACCGGACGCACACAACACCACATGTACAACATGTACATAGCACTGCATGTACAACATGCACACAACAACATATACACAACACCGTATTTACAACGTTTACACCACACCAGATGTACACAACATGACATGTACAATAAGACATGTACAACATGACATGTACAACAAGACATGTACAACATGACATGTACAACAAGACATGTACAACATGACATGTACAACATGTACACAACACCATATATACACAACACCATATGTACAAGGTGTACACAACACCGCATATACAAACACGTACACAACACCGCATATATGACATGTACACTTATACACAATAGTAGTATTGTACATCTAAAGCCCACATTATCTCTACTAGGCAACCTTTTCTCTAGTGTCTTCCCACTATCCATCCTTGTCCTAGCATGCCACAGATCGCACTGCTTCCATTCTGTTGATGTATCCCTCAACATAACTTTCCATAACATAAACATAAGCATAGTATGAACAAATAATATCAATTCATATCCACATGATATTGACCTCATAGATGTGTTAGGGCTACTCTTCCCACTAGATTCCTCATGAAACCAGGAATCTCTTCATGCCATTCACCTGCATAAGCAATCATTCCTCCACAAGAATGATCCTTGATGACCCTATCAAACAATGACATACATACATATATAGACATCGGCATAATCATAATCACAACACAATTACTATGTATCATAAGGTCAAGGTTAAAAGACCTCCCTTTTTTGTGCACGACATGCGCAACATCGAGAACAATAGTTCCCAGCATAGCCAAGGAATCTGATGCCTCAAATCCATTTATTGTACCTTTCCTATTACCTTTCTCACGATTGTCCTACCATTTTCCATTTCCCCCAATGGACCCAACCAACCCAATTAGTTGTCATATTCTTGTCTTCAACTACCCTTATACATGCACCAAGCTTCATTAACTTTCCTCTTTCCCCAACCAATTCCCAAGACTCTCTAACATAAAAGGAAAGATCAAGAAACAAACAAGGGGAAAACCATGAAAAACCAATAGCGATACGACACCACAAACAAAGTGGCATGTCCATGCACCAGACATAAACAAAACCACAACCAAGCGAAAACAAATCACAAAGCACCGAAAGCACAAAACTAGCAACATACACCATGAATAAACCCCATGGGTTCCCAATGCTTCCCAGGGAAATCTCAACCCAAGACTTCTTCAATATTTCATGGTACTCTTTTTTGCCATGCAATCCCTGCATCATACTACCATAAACATGTAAGTGTCAATGCATAAATAAACATAACAATATATTGGTTACCTTACCTTGTTGTACCCAACAAACTGTCTCTCAAGGGACTCTAATCCCTTGACGAATCCAACCATAACTGAAAGCCAACTGTTATATTTGTTAAATACATGTTCATGAATATAGCACATATCCACATAATGTCAGACAAAATCAAGGTTAAGAAGACTTCATGTATTCATGCAAAGCACTCATTCATTTGGAGTTGCACTTCCCAAACATAGCCAGAGGAATTCTCACCCAATTCCTTTCTTTCACCTTTTTCCTTGCTACAATTAAGTCTTATTATGTGTTATCAAATCACCCAATTGTTAGTTATATAAACAAATCAACTATTACCTTTTCATGCTAACACCAAACATGTTGCCCTGCAACTGTTCACACATCATAATACTACAACTAGCACCCACTTGCACTCAAGTTCACATCAGTTGTCTCAACACATATGTGTTAGTACAACCATCTTAAAACAAGATCATTCCTTCATGCAATCTTATAGACACATACTCATATCATGTAATTAATCAAACATTCAGATAACCTATAAACATATCTTGTTAGATAAACCAAATAGACCACATAATCAAACACATACCTCAATGTATCTCAGGGGAGGCTATCACTTCTGCACAAGTCAGCCTAGATTAGTGTGACACAATATCACAAGTATATCGACTCCTACTTGAATATTAGAACCATAACCATCTGCATTGGCATATCGATTCCTACTTGAATATCAGAACCATAACCATCTGCATCGGCCAATGCAGATTAGCACAATATATAATAGCATCCAGATCTTAGCCACAATGACCATATTCATCATGCATATGACCACAATGCATATAACAACAAGTTACTATCAAGCATGACTAACTGACGCATGTGGATATGACCGCACTGATTAACTAATATCTATCATGCATGTAGCCAGAACAACAATAACTTGACAAGCATGTATATATATACAACCACAATGCATATGACAACCATTAACCAACATACCTACATGCCCAACATAAAAACCCATATGACGATATGCTCTTATCTCGAAGTCCAATGTTGCAACATAGCTCTAATATTTGCATCTCCTGCTCAATCTCGGCCAACATATCAACATCATAACATACTAACAACATCATGATGACATTAACTGCATACAATGACCTCATGCATGACAACCTTAACCAAGACAATGCATGCATCTAGCCCATCTAGTCCAAGTGTTGAACCTAGGAGCTCTCATACCATTCTGTAACCACCCCTCCCAAATCTACCCAGTTTCACTGGCCTACCAGAGTAAACATGAGAGGAGGAGCTACTATGACTTGACCCGACCTCCAAGCTTCACTTATGGAAGTGGGTCGATAACTGAATGTATTAAACACAAACTAACATCCTACATGACTTACAGGATACTCAGAGGCTAAACAACCACCCCTAGTGCCCAAATCCTGACCTTAATAGTTATTTTACTAACCTAGACTACCAACCACATGTATAACATTGCATCCATGCAAATGTAGGCCTCTAGTCATAGGCATAACACTACATCCATGCGACAGGACTCCAAATTTCTCAGTTCTGATCCTGCGACCCTGAAATCAGTGCCACCTTTTCAGGGCTTCTCTCCAGACCACTGCCCAGAACTTAATGAGACTTTCCAGAATGATAAATAATATCAAGACAAAGCCATTCATACAAAAATTGATCAAAAATTTGACCTAACCAGGCCTAACCATGACAGTCATTTCATCAAACATATTGAGAACATGAAATATACAAGTCATAAATGCATATTTGAACAGAGGGATCTGATACTTATCTGACAATCATTAAGAAGGTATAATTTCGTCTCATAATAACTGCAATAACATATATTATCTCATGCATTCAATAACCATTCATTAACAAATCAAAGCACATCAAGATCCATAACCAATATACATCTTATAACCTGCATATAACCAACAAATGAACAACATATATACCATGATAAAACAACCATCAGAGCCACATAATAACAAGTACAATTACTCATCGAAATATGAGAGGAAAAGAGTTCTTATTAACATATGAAAATCCAACCAAGTCAGGGACTTCCATGTGCCACTCGACCATATATTGGGTTGAACCAATTATCTCTTTCAACTAATCACCCCCACGCCATATTCTAAGCATATGTGGGATCTCATGGAATAAACCAAGAAAAACCAAACCAAGGCTTCCAGAGGCCAAAGCACCTCAACCCTCAACCAATGATTCCACCTCACAGTGGATCATCACTAACACCAACCAAACTAGTCTCTACCCAAGTTGTCTAGGGCTCCAAAGCATTTGTCCCAACCGTGGCTCTGGGAACTAATAACTCAACCCACAACCTTCCAAGGCTCTAGAGTGTTTGTCCAACCAAGGCTCTAGGACTAGTAACTCAACGCACCAAGGGCTCTAAAGTGTTTGTCTAACTGAGGCTCTAGGACTAGTAACTCAATCCAAGCTGTTCAAGGGCTCCAAAGTGTTTGTTCCGACCAACGGCTCCAGGAACTAGTAACTCAAACTACAACCATAAGGAACATGAGCACAAATAAGAAATAACAAGTGGAAAATCCACAACGCCATGACTATCCAGGAAATGGAAAGGCTAGGAAAAATCACTGTCAATCTAGGCAATCCACCATGCCAATGATAAATCACAACCAAATAACCACATGCATATACCATGCATGCAAAAACTAGCAAGGAAATCATACATGCAACTCGATACTTGCAAAGCAATCCCATTGTAGTTGTTGATCTCATTGTTCCCTTGCACTTCCCTGCTTTCCTTTGTCTTCTTTATCCAAATCCAATGAAAACTAGAGTGCTCCAAGCATGCTCCAAGATTTCTCTAAGGGTGCAAGAGTATGAGAGGGAGAATAGAATGGGAGTGCCAAACAATGAATTGACAAAAGTATATGGACTAATCTTCATAATCCTTTTTATCATTGAGGCCTCTATTTTCTTTATTCCCCTTCATTTTCCCTTCAATTTCCTCCTCGTGCAAATATGTGACTCTTCACCTTCCTTTTCTCTTATTTTTCCTTTATTTCATAAATAAATGCTAATTAATGCCTCTTTTACTTTTCCAATTTCCATAACCATTTATTAACTGAAAGTGACACCCACTAGAATGTTTTTCCCATCATTTAGCTTGGAATACGTGTCCCATGACCTTGGTATATATATATATATATATATATATATATATATATATATACATGGAAAATCAACCAGGGGCTGTTACAT
Organism: Pinus tabuliformis; assembly: GCA_031772625.1. Lineage (NCBI taxonomy): Eukaryota > Viridiplantae > Streptophyta > Pinopsida > Pinales > Pinaceae > Pinus > Pinus tabuliformis. The sequence goes on along the minus strand of CM062819.1, from coordinate 1,333,043,606 downwards.
GCTCTAGCCCACATCCCCAACTATTTGTGCCTCTTGAGCACTATATACTTGATTTCTACCACCCTGATACAATGGGCAATCCTTCTTGCGATGATCTTTGCTACAAATCTAACATTGCAATGGTTCTTTTCCACTACCTTTATTCTGTTGCTCTCCAGGTTGAGTTCCATGTCCCTTCTCTGTTGTTTTGAACTTCTTGTAAGGAGCAATATTTTCCTTCTCACCTGCATCCTGAGGTCTTCCCCGCTTTAGTGGCCACTTTCCTTTACCATTATAATTCCATTTCCAACCTTGCTTAGACTTAGACTTATGCTTCGATTACTCATAACGTTGCTTCAACTTTCAAATGACTTCCTCCAGCGACCAAGGCTCATCATACTCAATCCGATCCTTGAATTCGAATAACAGTCCACTGATAAATCTCTGAACTTTTGTCTTCTCATAATTGAGATACGAGACATACCTCAACAACTCGAGGAACTTAGTCATGTATTCCTCATCTATCATAGATCCCATCCTCAGCTTATATAACACATTGGCCTTACCATCATAATATATCTTTGACAAATACTTCTTTTGGAATAGTCTTTTAAACTCATGCCAACTCAACTCATCTGTGCTAATACCTCTGACACGCTTCACATCTTCCCACAAGATGTCTACATTCCTTTGAGTCTGAAAATAAATATCCTAGCCTTCATGTTCTCTGTGTAGTCATGCAACTCAAATAATTTCTTCATCCCAAGCAACCATGCCTCTACATCCTTCGATTTCTTCAACTCTCCATCAAATTTAGGTGGATTAGATTTATTGAACTCATCTGAAAAGTAACCCCTCTCACTCCTCTTGTAAGGATGAGAGTGATGATGACCATGACAGATGTCTAAACCAAAGCTATAATAGAATCCATAACCATCGCCTCTCCTGTCAGGTGTATCCAAGAACCTACCATCTTTGACTGTATAATCCATGTTCGACCTGTGCCCACCATGATACCTTTTACAGTATGCCCCATTAGTCCTGTCCTCATGTCCATAACTGATCCATGGATGTTAATGTCTCTGAAAATCTTAGAAACTTTGAAGGATAACTGCATTGACTTGTGCTTGCTTTTCCTATTCCCTAGCAAGTCTTTCCTGTAACTAAATGATCCTATCATTATCTACCTTGCAACTTCTGATTTTTGCCTTTAGACTTATCAAGGTATCTGCTATGTCTGGAGATTACTCATATATTGGATGCTCATCTTATCAATAAGGAGAGTCACGTGAATTGTAATCCACCATTATGCTAGACATCTCTGATCCTCTTCTTCCTGCAAACATACCCTGTCAAATAGCCAAATATAAACATAATCAACATATCTCAATTAAGTTCAGGGGAGGATATCTCATCTGCAAAATCAATCCAGTTAGCATGATATCATGCTAACTGGATTTATTTTGCATATACATAATCATATCAATATATCAACATCATGCATGATAATACTAATTGCATGCAATAACCTCATGCACGGTAACCATGCCCATGACAATGCATGTATAATGACATGCATCTAGCCCATCCAGTCCAAGTATTTGAACCATGCTTTGATACCACCTTGTAACTACCCCTTCCCATATTTACCCAATTCCACTGGCCTGTCGGGTAAACATGAGATGACGAGTTACTATGACATGACCCTACCTCCTAGCTCCAGTTAGGGAAGTGGGGCCTACAAAGGAGACTTACTAACCACAAACTGACATCGTACAGGGACTACAAATCACCCAATAGTTGAAGAAACACCCCAGGTGGTCAATCTCCGAGCTGGAACTTTGTTTCAGTGACCTAGACTCCCAACTGCACCCTTGACACTGCCTGCATACGGTTTAAGGCCTCCAACCGCACTCACAAGCCTTGCTTCATGCGGTTGTGACCTAAATTTCTCAGTTCAGTGCTTGCGGTCCCGAGATTTGAGTCACAATTCCATGCTAGCTTCTAGACCACTGCCCAGAACTTCCTTGAAATTTTTAGAATGATAAATGACTCAATGAAAATGCTACTCATTCAAAACTTTAACAAAAACTTGACCTAACAAGGCCTAACCATGATAGTCATTTTGTCAAACATATGGTGAACATGTAAACTATAGGTCATGAATTCATATAGGATCATAGGAGTGTGAAACTTAGTTGAGAATCACCAAGAAGGTCTAATTACCTCTCATAATAGTTGCAATAACACTTGTTAGCACATGCATTCATTAACCATCAAATCCTGAACTAAGGCCCATAGAACTGTTGATATTTTGTCATCCCTGTCGTCTCTGTCAATGTCACATATCTTTGTGAGTCCTCTATGTAACGTCTTGTTAAAAGATTCTAGCACACCGTTAACATATTGGTGATTAAGTTGTTGTCTTCCTATGACCAATCATGAATTTTTGTAACATTTTTTTTTATTGTAGCAATAATAAAATGTGTACCCCTCTCATTAATTATAGCCAGGGGACAACCAAATCTTGTTACTATGTTTTCATAAATAAATTTAGCGGTGACTTCTTTATACAAGACTGAACTAGTTCAACTTTTTCCCGCTTCATCAGGTACTCCATTACTGTGATAATATATTTTGCACCCATCCTTTTGGCCTTTTGGGAAATGGATTGAAAAATTCGATAATCCAAATCTCAAATGCCAGGGTCACGTTTATGGAGTGTAGCGGGTTTTCATTTAACGATAGAAATCGACCTATTCCTTAACAGATATCACACTTTTGGACTTCTCTTCAACAATCTCAGAACAAGGTTGGCCACCATAATCTTGCTTGTAAGATTTTCCTAGTTGTCATATCTCCTTGATAATTTCCACCAGCACCTCCTGTATGAGCTTCATCTAAAACATATTTCCTTTCATGCTCCAATACACATCGTCGAAGAATCTCATCTATCCCCAACTTATATAATTATATCCATTGATTAGTGTGAATGGGGCTGCTTTTATTGCTAATATTTTATTTTTTTCTTTTAGACAGCCCATTAGTTTCCCTTCGCATATGTAAAAACTTAAAAAATTATGCAAATTATATAGGAGTTGCTTCAACTTTAAATAGGTGTGCAACTGACAAGTCATCGTCGAATTTTGTTGATTCTTCTCCTTTTTTTGGTCGAGATAAGTGGTCGGGTCTGACATTCTTTTTCCTTGGTCGGACTATCACTTAAAATTTAAATTACTAGACTAATAATAGCCATCGATAGATCTGGCCCTATTGCACTGGTTTATTGACGAGATACCTTAAAGCTGATGATCTGTGAATAATATAAAAGGATTACCTAAAAGGTAGTGGCAATTTTTTTGTAAAGCAAAAATCAAGACGAGTGGTTCTCATTCCGTCATTGAGTAATTTATTTTGGATTTGTTTAACTTCCAACTGGTGTAGGAATTTGGATTGTCTATGGACTCACTATCAGGCTGCACTGGTACAACCCTGACTGCCACATTTGATGCATCAACGCGCACATGAAACTTTTTCGACCTAACGTGAAATTTCAATATGGGTGCTTCAACCAACTTCCTTTATAGTAATTAAAAAGACTCATCACATTCCTTGGTCCAATTATATGGAACACACTTCTTTAGTAGTTCATAAATCGGGAAAGTTATGTTAGAGTAATGTCAAATGAATTTTTTGTAGTATCCTGTATGCCCCGAAAAAAAAATTAATCTGCTTTTGGTTCACTGGGGGGTTTAAGTTTAGCATCACTTTAATTTTTGCCATGTCTACCTTGATCTCATCTTTACATACTACATGACCGAACGATATACCTATTAGTGTAGAAAAAATGCATTTCTTGGTGTTAAGAGACAATTGTATTTTTTTACATCTTTCCAACATAAGCCTCAACCAATCGACATGATCTTTTAGTTGTGTATAGACGGTCCAATTGTCGAAGTAGACTACCATAGTTTTATATATGTATTCTTGACATGCTTTAACTATTATTCTAGAAATGATCTAGGTGGATATTGGTGGCCACCCGCCTATTCCACTTGGACCCCCACCATTGTTTCTTTCATTTTTTTAGTGTCCCTAATTGTAGCACAATTTACTATTTTTGTCAGTTTTTCGGGTCCTAAACTTCTGGAGTCGTTTTGAGGCCATAAACGACGTTTTTTTCGAAAATCACCGGTGCCAAAAAAGAGTTTTCAACTCAATATTTATTATTCGTAATTGTATTCCTCGGATAGATCTTTCTAACGAGGTATCGTGTGCATCAAATGGAGATCATATGCCAAAGTTACGACCCTAGGAAGATGATGTACCAATTTACCCCAACGGGGCCCATGGTTAGGCGTTTCATCTCCTAGGGTTAGATTTTTGGATGTTTGGGGTTTTCCATTGTTTCTCAATAATAAATAGGTCCTCAAGCCTCATTGTAACACCTTTTAGAGGCATGTAGCTGCCACATCTCTTCTCATAGATAAGCTACCATCGCCAGAGCTAGTCTTATTTCCATTCTTGTTGTAAGCATATTTTAGTATTTGATATTAATGAAATGAAGTGTTATTTCTGCTGCATCTTTGTATTTATGGTTATATCTGTAATTTGTTGTGTTCTTGTTTAAATTCAGATCAGTAGTATCAGAGCGATATGCTCTTTCTTTGTTTTTCTTTGTAGGTCCCCAACGAGGTCGGGATATAAGGAGTTAGGGCTTGAACTGGTCGAACCTTTGCAAGACCATTCATCGCAAATCCCGAAGACCTCCCATGGCGAAAGAAAAGAAAGATGAGGGGGCACGAGATTGTATCAAAATCTTGCTCGAAGAAGCCCTTGAGCGAGAAAGGAACATAATGGTGGACAATTTTTCCCAGATCCTTCTGCGACTACCCAGGGGTGACACATCTACTTTCAACAGCTTCTCTGGAAGCCCCACACCCTTTAAGTACAAGTTAACTTTGACATTCCCATATTTGAGGGTGATATAGATGCGAGCGCCGTAGATAAATGGTTAAATCTGCTAGAAGGATAATTTTCTGTTTATTATTTTTCCAGTGGGGAAAATATTAATTTTTCTCTTCTCAAAGTCGCCCCCCACGTTAAGGACTAGTGGGAAACCTACTTTGAGCAGAAGGATGAAATTATGCCCTCACTATTTTTGGCTGCACACACTTGGGATTCATTCCAGGATGCCATCAAGGAGAAATACTACCCTGTCGGGAGCTATGAGGATAAATACATAAAGTGGACCACACTGCGACAGGGAAAGGACCAAGATGTGTCAGAGTTTACCAATATTTTTCATACCCTTCGCACAAAGTTGGGTATCAATAATTCTGAGCGGCATTTGGTACTCAAATACCGCAACTGCCTACACAGGTACATCCAGGATGAGATGGAGTTCCTGGACATCTCGCTCGGCACGACGTACCGATGCACTGTTAAGAACGAGCAGAAGTTTAAATAGAAAAAGTGAGAGTTTGGATTTGCGAATCCGAAGCAAGGGAAAGACATCCCAAAATCGCAGAACCAAGGACAAAGCCAAGGCGGGGTGACCCAAGATAATCTGTCGAAGCCGCAAGAAAATAACACCACCACGAAATCAAAGGACACAAGAAAGTGGTGTGAGTTTGATAAGAGCCCCAATCACAACACAAGTGAGTGTCTGGCCAAGCAGTCCCTTGTGGCCGAGTTGAAGGCTTCAGAATCAGATGCATGTTCCAACTCTAAGTCAGAACCCAACAAGAGGAATGACAAAGGGAAAAAGATTATTGATGTGGAGCCCAATGCCACTGTTGCCACCACCAAAATCCAAAAGAATGAGCCCAAAGATCGAGAGGAGGGGGAGCGTCTTTTCCACTCATAGATGTGGGTGAAGGGTTTGCCGTTGCAATTCATTGTCGACAGTGGGAGCCAAAAGAACCTCATTTCAGCAGAGGTCGTGAAGCGGCTGGGCCTACCGACAACACCACACCTATAGCCGTACAACATCGTGCGGCTTCAACAAGGATGAGATCTCCGAGTCAGCCAACAATGTCGCCTTCCCTACAACATCAAGCCCTTCATAGATGAGGTATTGTGTGATGTTTCTCTTCTTGATGTTTGTGATGTATTATTAGGACAACCATACTTGTGGAAGCGACATGTTGTATATGAGTCTAGACCTCGCTTTGTTACTATTTCTTTGGGTAATACGTTATGTAGGATACCAGAGGTAGCCCCACCTACCATCACTTGTTTGATCTCTGCGAAGTAATGCAGTAAGATCATCTCCCAGACTAGGAAATTTATTTTATTTCTGGTTTTCTCTCAAAGTAAGGGGAAGATCGTAGCCACATCCATGGCCCCCAGGAAGGGTTCCTCCAAGCAGCAGAAGTAGGTGGATATGGTCATGGAAAGATACAGAGACATCTTCTCCTCACCCATAGGGGTACTGTTGCAATGTCAGGTCAAGCATTCGTTCGATCTGACTCCTAGAGAACCTCTACCCATCGGGCTGATATATAGCTGCTCCATTGTGGAAAATGCCAAGTTCAAGTAGCGACATGATCAACATCGGGTGCCACACAAGTTTTAGGTGGGCGACAAAGACTGGTTGCGTTTGCAGAAGGAACACCTTACCGGAGCTTATCAGAAATTCAGACCGCTCCGATATGGTCCTTACACCATCACCAAGGATATGGGAGACAATGCATTTGATCTTAGCATTCCCCCATTCCTTAGCTTGCACCCAATGTGCAATGTGGACCGCCTTCGACCATACTTCCCACCATTGTTGGACACATTAGACATTGCAAAACAACTCACACCTATAGAGTTAAATCCAGACTGCATGGAAAAAGCCACAATTGATCGTATCATGCACACATAGATCAAGAAGACCCAACAACAAAGGATGTAACTATATCGAGTTGTCAAAGCATACCAACTCCTTCACCAAGGCAAGTGGCTCACCAAGGAACAAGTTTAGCAGATGTTTCCTCATCTCATGGATGAACTCAACGCAATGGGGACCATTGCTTCCTAAGGGGGGAGGAATGATCTAGGTGGATATTGGTGTCCACCCGCCTTTTCCACTTGGACCCCCACCATTGTTTCTTTCAGTTTCCTTAATTGTAGCACAATTTACTATTTTTGGCAGTTTTTTTCAGGTCCTGAACTTCCGGAGCCATTTTGAGGCCCTAAACGACATTTTTTTGGGAAATCACGGTGGAAAATATGAGCATTTAACTCAATGTGTGTTATTATTGGTTGTAGTCCTAGATAGATCTTTCTAACGAGGAATCGTGTGCGTGAAACGGAGATCGTGTGCCAAAGTTACGACCTCAAGAAGTTGATGTACCAATTTACCCCAACAGGGCCCATAAGCTGGATTTTCATCTCATAGGGTTAGGTTTTTGGATGTTTGGGGTTTTCCATTATTTCTCAATAATAAATAGGCCCTCAAGCCTCATTGTAACACAATTCAGGGGCATGTAACTGCCACATCGCTTCTCAGAGATAAGCTACCATCGCCTGAGCTAGTCTTATTTCCATTCTATATGTAAGCATATTTCAGTATATGATATTAATGAAATGAAGTATTATTTCTACTGCATCTCTGTATTTATCGTTATATATGTAATTTGTTGCATTCCTGTTTAAATTTTGATCAGTGGTATCAAAGCGATCTTCTCTTTCTCTGATTTCCTTTGAATGTCTCCAACGAGGTCGGGATATAATAAGTTAGGGCTTGAACTGGTCAAACCTTTTCAATACCAACCTTGCAAATCCCGATGGCCTCCCATGGGGGAAGAAAATAAAGACGAGGGGGTAGGAGGTCCTATCAAAATCTTGCTCAAAGAAGCCCTCGAGCGACAAAGGAACGCGATGATGGACAACTTTGCCCAGATCCTTCATCGACTATCCAGGGGCAATGCATCTATTTCCAACAGCTACTCTAGAAGCGCCACACCCTTTAAGGTACAAGTTAACTTTGACATTCCCATATTTGAGGGTCAGATAGATGCGGACGTTGTAGATAAATGGTTAAATTTGTTAGAAGGATATTTTTCTGTTCATGATTTTTCCAGTCGGGAAAAGATTACTTTTGCTCTTCTCAAAGCCGACCCCCATGTCAAGGATTGGTGGGAAACCTACTGCGAGTAGAAGGATGAAAATACGCCTTCACAATTTTCGGCCACACCCACTCAAGAGTCATTCTAGGACACCATCAAGGATCAATACTACCCTGTCGAGAGCTATGAGGATAAATACATAAAGTGGACCACACTGTGACAGGGAAGGGACCAAGACGTGCTAGAGTTTACCAATATTTTTCATACCCTTCGCACTTGGGTATCAAGGATTCTAAGCGGCATTTGGTACTCAAATACTGCAACTGCCTACACAGGTACATCTAGGATGAGATGGAGTTCCTGGACATCTCCTCGCTCGGCATGATGTACCGATACACTATTAAGATCGAGCAGAAGTTTAAACAGAAAAAGTGAGAGTTTGGATTTGCGAATCTGAAGCAAGAGAAAGACATCCCCAAACCACAGAACCAAGGAAAAAGCTAAGGCGGGGTGACCTAATACAACCCGTCGAAGCTGCAAGAAAATAACACCACCACGAAATAAAAGAAGGACATAGGAAAGTGGTGTGAGTTCCATAAGAGCCCCACTCACAACACAAGTGAGTGTTGGGCCAAGCAGTCACTGGTGACTGAGTTGAAGGCTTCAAAATCAGATTCATGTTCCGACTTTGAGTCAGAACCCAAAAAGAGGAATAACAAAGGGAAGGAGATTATTGATGCAGAGCCTAGTGCCACTATTGCCACCACTAAAATCCAGAAGAATGAGCCCGAAGGTCCAAAGGAGGGGGAGCATCCTTTCCACTCACATATGTGGGTGAAGGGTTCATCACTGCAATTCATTGTCGATAGTGGGAGCCAAAAGAACCTCATTTCAGCATAGGTAATGAATCGGTTGGGTCTACAGAAAACACCACACCTACAACCGTACAACATCAGGTGGCTTCACCAAGGAAGATATCTCCGAGTCAGCCAACAATGCCGCCTTCCCTACAACATCAAGCCCTTCATAGATGAGGTATTATGTGATGTTGCTCATATTGACGTTTGTGATGTATTATTAGGACAACCATACTTGTGGGAGAGACATGATGTATATGAGTCTAGACCTCACTCTGTTATTATTTCATTGGGTAATACGTTATACAGGATACCAGAGGTAGCCCCACCTACCGCCACCTCTTTGATCTCTGTGAAGCAATGTAGTAAGATCACCTCCCAGACTAGGAAATCTATTTTCTTTCTCATTCACTCTCAAAGTAAGGAGAAGATCGTAGCCACATCAATGGCCCCTAGGAAGGGTTCTTCCAAGCAGCAGAAGCAAGTGGATACGATCATGAAAGAAGACAGGGACATCTTCTCCTCACCCATAGGGGTATCGTTGCATTGTCAGGGCAAGCATTCGTTCGATCTGACTCTTGGAGCACCTCTACCCAACGAGTTGATATATCACCATTCCATTGTGGAAAATGCCAAGTGCAAGCAGTGACATGATCAACATCGGGTGCCACATAAGTTTCAGGTGGGCAACAAAGTCTGCTTGATTTTGCGGAAGGAACACCTTACCAGAGCTTATTGAAAACTCAGACCACTCTGATATGGTGCGTACACCATTAACAAGGTTGTGGAAGATAATGAATTTCAGCTCAACATTCCCCCATTCCTTGTCTTGAAACCAATGTTCAATGTGGATCGCCTTTGACCATACTTTCCACCATTGTTGGACACATCAGACATTGCAAAACAACTCACACCTATAGAGTTAAATCTAGACTGCATGGAACAAGCCACAACTGATCGGATCATGGAAAGATAGATCAACAACACCCAACAACAAAGGATCCAAGTATATTGAGTTGTAAAAGAAGGCCAACTCCTTCATGATGGCAAATGGCTCACCAGGGACCAAGTTCAACAGAAGTTTCCTCATCTCATGGAGGAACTCAACGCAATGGGGACCATTGCTTCCTAAGGGGGGAGGAATGATCGAGGTGGAAATTAGTGGCCACTGACCTATTCCACTTGGACCCCCACCATTGTTTCTTTCATTTTTTCAGTTTGCTTAATTGTAGCGCATTTTACTATTTTTGGCAGTTTTTCGAGTCCTGAACTTTCAGAGCCATTTTGAGGCCCTAAACGACATTTTTTTTTTGGAAAATCATCAGTGGTGAATATCATATGATAAATTAATGTTTGCTGTCATTAGTTGTAGTCCTCAGACAGATCTTTCTAACGAGGTATCGTGTGTGTCAAATGAAGATCGTATGCCAAAATTACAACCCCGGGAAGTTGATGTACCAATTTACCCCCAACGGGGCCCATAGTTTGGCTTTTTATCTCCTACTGATAGGTTTTGGATGTTTTGGGTTTTTAATTATTTTTCAACAATAAATAGGCCCTCAAGCCTCATTGTAACACAGTTAAGAGGCATGTAGCTGCCACATATCTTCTCAGAGATAAGCTACCATCATCTGAGCTAGTCTTATTTTCATTCTGTTTGTAAGCATATTTAAGTATCTGATATTAATGAAATGAAGTGTTATTTTTGTTGCATCTCTGTATTTATGGTTATATCTATAATTTTTTGTGTTCTTGTTTAAATTTCAATTAGTGGTATTAGAGCGATCTGCTCTTTCTCTGTTCTTCTTTGCATGTCCCCAACGAAGTTGGGATATAAGGAGTTAGGGCTTGAACTGGTTGAACCTTTGCAAGATCAGGGTCGAAAATCCGGACAACCTCCCATGGGGGAAGAAAAGAAAGATGAGGGGGCAGGAGACGCTATCAAAATCTTACTCAAAGAAGCCCTCGAGCTATAAATGAACGTGATGATGGAAAACTTTGCCTAGATCTTTCGACGGCTATCCAGGGGCGGCGCGTCTACTTCCAACTGCTACTCTTGAAGCACCACACCCTTTAAGGTACAAGTTAACTTTTACATTCCCATATTTGAGGGTCAGATAGATGTAGACGCCATAGATAAATGTTTAAATCTACTAGAAGGATATTTTTCTGTTCATGATATTTCCAACCAAGAAAATATTACTTTTTCTCTTCTCAAAGCCGCCCACATGTCAAGGACTGGTGGGAAACCTACTGCGAGTAGAAGGATGAAAGTATGCCCTGACTATTTTCAGCTGCACCCACTCGAGATTCATTCCGGGATGCCATCAAGGAGCAATACTACCCTGTCGGGAGCTATGAGGATAAATACATAAAGTGGTCCACACTGCGACAGGGAAGGGACCAAGATGTGCTAGAGTTTACCAATATTTTTCATACCCTTTGTAAGAAGTTGTGTATCAAGGATTCTGAGCGGCATTTGGTACTCAAATACTGTGGCTTCCTACATAGGTACATCCAGGATGAGATGTAGTTCCTAGACATCTCCTCGCTTGGCACGACGTACCGATACGCTGTGAAGATCAAGCAGAAGTTTAAATAGAAAAGTGGTGTGAGTTCGATAAGAGCCCCACTTACAACACAAGTGAGTTTCGGGCCAGGTAGTCGCTGGTGGCCGAGTTGAAGGCTTTAGAATCAGATGCATGTTCCGACTCTGAGTCAGAAGCCAACAAGAGGAATGACAAAGGGAAGGAGATTATTGATGCGAAGCCCAACGACATTATTGCCACCACCAAAATCCAGAAGAATGAGCCCGAAGATCCAGAGGAGGGGGAGCGTATTTTCCACTCACAAATGTGGGCGAAGTGTTTGCCGTTGCAATTCATTGTCGATAGTGGGAGCCAAAAGAACATTATTTCAGCAGAGGTCATGAAGCAGCTGGGCCTACCAACAACACCACACTCGCAGTTGCCTTCCCTACAACATCAAGCCCTTCACAGATGAGGTATTTTGTGAGGTTGCTCCTTTTGATGTTTGTGGTGTATTATTAGTACAACCACACTTATGGAAGTGACATGTTGTATATGAGTCTAGACCTTGCTCTGTTATTATTTCTTTGGGTAATATGTTATATAGGATACCAGAGGTAGCCCCACCTACCGCTACCTCTTTGATCTCTGCGAAGCAATGCAGTAAGATCATCTCCTAGACTAGGAAATTTATTTTCTTTCTAGTTCGCTCTCAAAGTAAGGGGAAGATCGTAGCCACATCCATGGCCCTCGAGAAGGGTTCCTCCATGCAGCAGAAATAGGTGGATATGGTCATGAAAGAATACAGGGAGATCTTCTCCTCACCCACAGGGGTACCGTTGCACTATCAAGTCAAGCATTCATTCGATCTGACTCACGGAGCGCCTCAACCCAACGGGCTGATATATCGCTGCTCCATTGTGGAAAATGCCAAGTACAAGCAACGACATGATCAACATCGGGTGCCACACAAGTTTCAGGTGGGTGACAAAGACTGGTTGCATTTGCAGAAGGAACGCCTTATCGGAGCCTATCGAAAACTAGGACCACTCCAATATGGTGCTTACACCATTACCAAGGCTATGGGAGATAATGAATTTGAGCTCAACATTCCTCCATTCCTTGGCCTGCACCCAGTGTTCAATGTGGACAGCCTTCGACCATACTTCCCACCATTTCTAGACATTAGACATTGCAAAACAACTCACCTACAAAGTTAAATCCAGACTGCATGGAACAAGCCACAACTGATTGGATCATGGACACACAGATCAAGAACACCCGACAACAAAGGATACAACTATATCGAGTTGTGAAAGTAGGCCAACTCCTTCACCAGGGCAAGTGGCTCACTAGGGACCAAGTTCAACAGAAGTTTCCTCATCTCATGGGGGAACTCAACGCAATGGGGGTGATTGCTTCTTAAGGGGGGAGGAATGATCCAGGTGGATATTTGTGGCCACCCGCCTATTCCACTTGGACCCCCACCATTGTTTCTTTCAATTTTTCAGTTTCCTTAATTGTAGCAAAGTTTACTATTTTTGGTAGTTTTTTGGGTCCTAAACTTCCGGAGCCATTTTGAGGCCGTCAATGATGTTTTTCTTTTTGTTTGTTTGTTTGTTTTTTATTTTGTTTTTTTGTTTTGTTTTTTGTTTTGTTTTGTTTTTTGTTTTTTCCAGGAAAATCACCGAGCGAAAATGAATTTTTGACTTGATTTTTGCTGTCAGCAGTTTTAGTCCTCGTATAGATCTTTCTAACGAGGTATCGTGTGCGTTAAACAAATATCGTATGCCAAAGTTACGACCCTGGGAGTTGATGTACCAATTTACCCCAATGAGGCCCATAGTTTGGCATTTCATTTCCTAGGGTTAAGTTTTAGGATGTTTAGGGTTTTCCATTGTTTCTCAATAATAAATAGGCCCTCAAGATTCATTGTAACATAGTTTAGAGGCATTTAGCTGCCACATCTCTTCTTAGAGATAAGCTACCATCGTCTGAGCTAGTCTTATTTCCATTCTATTTGTAAGCATATTTCAGTATCTGATATTAATCAAAAGAAGTGTTATTTTTGTTGCATCTCTATATTTATGGTTATATCTTTAATTTGTTGCGTTCTTGTTTAAATTCGGATCAAGAAAAGAATATTGGTGCAATTTTTAAACCGAATGGCATTACTCTGCATGCAAAAGATCCAATTTCTATAACAAATGTGGTTTTCTCCTGATCTTATTTTGCAATGGGTACTTGATTGTACCCTTAGCATCTATTTGTAAATGAGTAACATTCGTGCCCTACCACCTCATTTATGATTTAGTCAGTGAATATAGTTGGAAATGGTTGGTTATTGTCAATTTATTTAGGCCATGAAAATCAACACAAATTCTTAATCTAGTTGGGTCATGCTTTTTATGTTGCACGACCATGGGACTTTCCCACTCTTAATTTTCTATCAGATAGATGATGGAAGCAACCAACATCACTTCTATTTTTTTTGGACAATCAACTTATATTTATGATCTAATTTATATGGTCTTTTCTCTATAGGCTTAGCTCCTTAAATGGGGTCAATTTTCATCTCCCCCATTTCTTTCACAAGTCTTTTTCAATCTTTGTAATCATGTGTAAATACATCATGATATGACTCGGAATTATACAAGAACGCAATAGAATACAAATACAAACATACACATCGAGTTGCAACATAAATAAAGCTTCATTTCATGAATATCAAAGAACTAAAATATGCTTACATACAAAATGGAAATAAACTAACTCGGGCGATGGTAGGTTATCTCTGAGAAGAGATGTAGCAGCTACATGCCTCTGAACTGTGTTAAAATGAGGCTTGGTGGCCTTTTTATCATTAAGAAACAATGAGAAATCCTAAACATCCAAAAACACAACCTTAAGAGATGAAGCGCCAAAAGCTTGTGGGCCCCGTTGGAGTAAGTTGGAACGTCAACTTCTCGGAGTCGTAACTTTGGCATACGATCTCCATTTGGTAAATGAATTTGACACTTTTTTTATCTCTCCGTTTTCCCTAAAAACGTCTTTTAGTCCCTCAAAACGATTCCATAAGTTTAGGACCTGAAAAACTACTAAAAATAGTAAGTTGTGCTACAATTAAGGAAACTGAAAAGAAACAACGATGGGGGTTCAAGTGGAATGGGTGGGTGGCCACCAATATCTACTTGGATCATGATATTCTTTTAGTAAGTTGATGAATTCCGTAGCTTGCATGTTTGAATAATAGTTTCCAAGTCGGGTTATTTTTGGTTGGTCCTCATTTGAGATATCAACTTCTTTAATTTTAATTTCTGCATACATGCAGTCTGGGGTATTTGACTCATCGAGATTTTGGTCCTTGAATTTTATCTCTTGGTAGGCAAGTGGAAAATCCAATTTATCGATCTTCTCACTTTCCTCTTTAAACACTTTAAGTAATGTTTTGATTTTTTTTGAAATTTTTTGGATGATGTTTTTTCTAAAAAAGGCATTGGGCTAGCATATGGACATTTTCCATTTCCAAGTGATTAGCTATCTTTTGTTGTTATGAGCAGTGTAATACATGATTACATGTCGAAGTAAATTTTATTTTTATTTTTAATTATTTTTTCTCTTTATTTTGTTTGTTTAGTAGGAGTCTATTTTTCTAAAAACTCTTTTATTTGCTGAGATACTTCGATTAATTCTTTCTCCTTTAGTCGAAATTCCAAGTCTTTAATAAAATTATTCTTTAATTTCGTCGATTGTAATGAATCACCTCGAGCTTCCTCAATCTTATACCATTTATTTAGCAAATAATTGAGAGTATTAGGAAACATGTGGGGCCATACTCTCTCATCCATATATACAATTCTTTTCCATTCTACTTTGCATAATTAAATATGTTCTACAGGGTCTTATCTTGGCTTGAAAGCTAGAATGTCTGCTTGTGCTGACAACTTTCATCCTCTAACATGTTCAACAAAATATGTCACTTTTGTTGTCCAAGTTTGGAGTCTGGAAACATGTGTATCCCACCACCTTGTCGCTTGTCGAATAAAAGTTTGGACTAGACTTTACATTCTTCCTTGCTCTCCTATTGCTTTAGTAACTTTTTCAATGTGGTTTATGGGAGATGCTTGCTCTTTGAATCTCAGTGGGGTACTAAAATCCTTCCTTAACTCAAATGGTAGCAATGTGGGGGTTTCTTTTAAATCTATTTCTTGAATGATGGGGACTGCTTTATTGTTAAACAAGGCTGGACATTTTTAGTGGGCATGAATTTAATCGATCAACATTCTTTTGCTTCAGATTCGTAATTCTCGATTTGCCATTCATAAAGCTCAGTGTTCGAATTTTTACCAATGGAAAGGGGGGTGCCTAAAGGAATTTATTCTTATTCATTTGGCTCCACTTTATTTATCCCCATGCAAAGTTCGATGTAGCCCCATTGTTTCTATATCATCATCCTGGGGTTCTACTCAGGGTTTTCCTTCTCAAGGGTCAAGAGGGATTATAGTTTTTATCTTGTTTCCTTTTAATTTTATTGAGTCTCTTTCTAAGGAAATTATCACTTTCATTTTTCGACCCCATGGTCTTCTGACCAAAGCTATATATTATGGTATTCCATCAACTAATTTGATTACCTCAATGTCAACAAAAGTCAAAATGCCCATTATTGATGTTTTTACTTGTCTTACCATTCTGATAGGTTCTATGAACCTATGGTTTGCTACTTTGAGATAGTTAGTCATTCGTTGCAAAGTTTGCATTCCTAATTATATCCATGTTTGTCTAGGAAGGATGTTAACTTGTGATCCAAATTCGAATACAACTTGGCTTTATCATATATCCATCTGTCTCAAGGTCTACTTAAGGGTCATAATCATCAAGATGCTTGCCCTAAGATAACTCGCACAAGTTCTTGCATTGATTTTTCTCGTCGTTATAGTCTTTCAATATGTGGAGGAGCTTTATCAAACATCTGACTAAGTCTTCTTGTTTTAACAATTCCTTAAATTCCTCTAATATATTATCTTTCGTCAGCTTCTGTTGTCCACCTTCATTTTTAAAAAAATCAACTACCTTTTCCATTGTATCACTATATTGTTGCATATTTGGATACTGGGCAATGCTTTTTTACGATTTAAAAATTTGTTGATTTCTTAGATTGTTTTCTTGACCTAGTCTCAATCTGGTGATGGCATGGAGGTTTTTGGAGTCCATAATTTCTTGCTTTTGGATATAATAGAGGAGGTTTACAACTCTTTTATTCATTTTTTTCTAATATTTTAGGACAATCTTGTAAGAATGATAACCAAATCCTCACATATTATAGATTCTTAGGCCGATTTTGGCTTTTAGGGGGAAACTAGGCCCATCATGGCCCTCCTTCCAGCATGTGAAGCAATAAATTATTCCTTGACATTGAGCTCAGCCATGACCCCATCCATTATATTGATCTAGGTGGATGTTGGTGGCCACCCACCTATTCCACTTGGACCCCCACAACTGTCTCTTTCAGTTTTTCAATTTCGGTAATTGTAGCACAATTTACCATTTTTAGCAGTTTTTTTCGGGTCCTAAACTTCCGGAGCCGTTTTGAGGCCCTAAACGACGTTTTTTTGGGAAATATGGGAGCAACATGGGTCGCTAGGCCAATGTTTTTCTTTCCAAAGTTGTAGTGCTCGGATATATCTTTCTAACGAGCTATTGTATGCGTCAAACGAAGATCAGGTGCCAAAGTTACGACCCCGGGAAGTTGATGTACCAACTTACCCAAAACGGGGCCCACAATTTGGTGTTTCATCTTCTAGGGTTAGGTTTTGGGATGTGAAGGGTTTTCCATTGTTTCTCAACAATAAATAGGCCTTCGAGCCTCATTGTAACAGAGTTTAGAGGCATGTAGCCGCCACATCTCTTCTCAGAGACAAGCTACCATCGCCCTAGCTGGTGTATTTCAATTTCTGTTTGTAAGCATATTTCAGTATTTTACATTAATGAAATGAAGTATTATTTCCGTTGCATCTCTGTGTTTATGATTATCTCTGTAATTTTTTGCATTCCTGTTTAAATCCGGACCAGTGGTATTAGAGCGGTATGCTTTTTCTCTAATTCTGTTTGCATGTCCCCAACGAGGTCGGGATATAAGGAGTTAGGGGTTGAACTGGTCGAACCTTTGCAAGACCAGCCTCGCAAATCCTGACGACCTCCCATGGCGGATGAAAAGAAAGATGAGGGGGCAGGAGATCCTATCAAAATCTTGCTCGAAGAAGCCCTCGAGTGACAAAGGAACGCGATGATGGACAACTTTGCGTAGATCCTTCAACGGCTACCTAGAGGTGACGCATCGGCTTCCAACAGCAACTCTGGAAACGCCACATCGTTTAAGGTACAAGTTAATTTTGAAATCCCCATATTCGAGGGTCAGATAGACGCAGATGCCGTGGATAAATGGTTAAATCTACTAGAGGGTTATTTTTCTGTTCATGAATTTTCGAGTCGGGAAAAGATTGTTTTCGCTCTTCTCAAAGCAGCCCCCCACGTCAAGGACTGGTGGGAAACCTACTGCAAGCAGAAGGATGGAAGTACAGACTCACTGTTCTCAGCCGCACCCACTTGGAATTCCTTCTGGGATGCCATCAAGGAGTAGTACCACCCTGTCAAAAGCTATGAGGACAAATACATAAAGTGGACCACGCTTTGGCAGGGACGGGACCAAGATGTGTCGGAGTTCACAAACATTTTTCATACCCTTCACACGTAGTTGGGTATCAAAGATTTTGAGCTGCATCTGGTACTTAAATACTGCGGCTGCCTACACAGATACATCCAGGAAGAGATGGAGTTCCTGAACATCTCCTTGCTCGACACAATGTACTGATATGCTGTCAAGATCGAGCAAAAGTTCAAACAGAAGAAGAGAGACTTTGGATCTGTGAATCTGAAGACCAAAGGACAAATCCAAGGTGGGGTGACCCAAGACAACCTGTCGAAGCCACAAGAAAAGAACAACACCACGAAGTCATAGAAGGACACAGGAAAGTGGTGTGAATTCCATAAGAGCCCCACTCATAACACAAGTGAGTGTCGGACCGAGCAATTGCTGGTGGCAGAGTTGAAGGCTTCAGAATCAGATGCATGTTCCGATCTTGAGTCATAACCTAACAAGGGGAATGGCAAAGGGAAGTAGATCATTGATGCGGAGCCTAGCGCCACTGTTGCCACCGCCAAGATCCAGAAGAATGAGCCCGAAGATCCAAAGGAGGGGGAGCATATTTTCCACTCACAGATGTGGGTGAAGGGTTCGCCGCTGCAATTCATTGTTTAGAGTGGGAGCCAAAAGAACCTCATTTCATTTGAGGCCGTGAAGCGGTAGGGCCTACCGACTACACCACACCCGCATCCGTATAGTATTGGGTGGCTTCACCAAGGACGAGATCTCTGAGTTCGCCAGCATTGCCGCCTGTCCTACAGCATCAAACCCTTCACAGACAAGGTATTGTGTGATGTTACACCTCTGGATGTTTGTGATGTATTATTAGGCTAGCCATACTTGTGGAGGCGACATGTTGTGTATGAGTCAAGGCCTCGCGCTGTCATTATTTCTTTGTGTAATTCATTATACAGGATACCGGAGGTAGCCCCACCTACCGCCACCTCTTTGATCACTGCCAAGAAAGGCAACAAGAACATCTCCCATACTAAGAAATTCATTTCCTGTCTAGTTCGCTCCCAAAGTAAGGGGAAGATCGTCACCACATCCATGACCCCCGTGAAGGGTTCCTCCACCTAGCAGCAACAGTAGAGGGATACAGTAATGAAAGAACATAGGAACAACTTCTCCTCACCCACAGGGGTACCACACAAGCTTCATGTGGGCAACAAAGTCTGATTGCATCTACAGAAAGAACGCTTTACAAGAGCCCATCAGAAGCTCCGACCACGCTGACATGGTCCTTACACCATTACCAAGGCTGTGGGAAATAATGCTTTGGAGCACAACATTCCTCCATTCCTTTGCCTGCACCAAGTGTTCAATGTGTACCGCCCTCGACCATGCTTCCCACCATTACTGGGCACATCCGAGATTGCAGAACAACTCACAAGGGACCAAGTTCAGCAGATGGAGGAACTCAATGCAATGGGGACCATTGCTTCCAAAGGGGGGAGGAAAGTTCTAGGTGGATGTTGGTGGCCACCCACCTATTCCACATGGACCCCCCCAATTGTCTCTTTCAGGTTTTCAGTTTTTGTAATTGTAGCACAATTTACTATTTTTAGCAGTTTTTCGGGTCCTAAATTTCCGGAGCCATTTTGAGGCCCTAAACGACGTTTTTTGGGAAATCTAGGAGCAAAATGGGTCCCTACACTAGTGTTTCTCTTCCCAAAGTTGTAGTGCTCAGATAGATCTTTCTAACGAGCTATTGTACGTGTCAAACGAAGATCGGGTGCCAAAGTTATGACCCCAGGAAGTTGATGTACTAACTTACCCAAAACAGGGCCCACAATTTGGCGTTTCATCTTCTAGGGTTAGGTTTTGGGATGTGAAGGGTTTTCCATTGTTTCTCAACAATAAATAGGCCTTCGAACCTCATTGTAACATAGTTCAGAGGCATGTAGCCACCACATCTCTTCTTAGAGATAAGCTACCATCGCCCTAGCTGGTGTATTTCCATTTCTGTTTGTAAGCATATTTAAGTATTTTACATTAATGAAATGAAGTATTATTTCCATTGCATCTCTGTGTTTATGGTTATCTCTGTAATTTGTTGCATTCTTGTTTAAATCTGGATCAGTGGTATTAGAGCGGTCTGCTTTTTCTCTGTTTTTCTTTGCATGTCCCCAACGAGGTCGGGATATGAGTTAGGGATTGAACTGGTTGAACCTTTGTAAGACCAGCGTCACAAATCCCGATGGCCTCCCATGGCGGATGAAAAGAAAGATGAGGGGGTAGGAGATCCTATCAAAATCTTGCTCGAAGAAGCCCTCGAGCGACAAAGGAATGCGATGATGGACAACTTCGCGTAGATCCTTCAACGACTACCCATAGGTGATGCATCGGCTTCCAACAGCTACTCTAAAAACGCCACACCGTTTAAGGTACAAGTTAATTTTGAATTCCCCATATTCGAGGGTCAGATAGACGTAGATGCCGTAGATAAATGGTTAAATCTGCTAGAGGGTTATTTTTCTGTTCATGAATTTTTGAGTCGGTAAAATATTGTTTTCGCTCTTCTCAAAGCAACCCCCCACGTCAAGGATTGTTAGGAAACCTGCTGCAAGCAGAAGGAAGAAAGTACAGACTCATTGTTCTCAGCCGCACCCACTTGGAATTCCTTCCGGGATGCCATCAAGGAGTAGTACTACCTTGTCGAAAGCTATGAGGACAAATACATAAAGTGGACCACGCTGCGGCAGGGACAGGACCAAGATGTGTCAGAGTTCACAAAAATTTTTCATATCCTTTGCACACAGTTGGGTATCAAAGATTTTGAGCTGCAACTGGTACTCAAATATTGCGGCTGCCTACACAGATACATCAAGGAAGAGATGGAGTTCCTAAACATCTCCTCGCTCGGCACAACGTACCGATACGTTGTCAAAATCGAGCAAAATTTCAAACAGAGGAAGAGAGACTTTGGATCTGCGAATCTGAAGACCAAAGGACAAATCCAAGGCGGGGTGACCCAAGACAACCCGTCGAAGCCACAAGAAAAGAACATTACCACGAAGTTGAAGAAGGACACAGGAAAGTGGTGTGAGTTCCATAAGAGCCCCATTCACAACACAAGTGAGTGTCAGACCAAGAGATCGTTGGTGGCAGAGTTGAAGGCTTCAGAATCAGATGCATGTTCTGATCCCAAGTCAGAACCCGACAAGGGGAATGGCAAAGGGAAGCAGATCATTGATGCGGAGCCCAGCACCACTGTTGCCACCGCTAAGATCTAGAAGAATGAGCCCGAAGATCTGGAGGAGGGGGAGCGTCTTTTCCACTCACATATGTGGGTGAAGGGTTCACTGCTGCAATTCATTGTTGATAGCGGGAGCCAAAAGAACCTCATTTCAGCAGAGGTCGTGAAGCGGTTGGGCCTACCGACTACACCACACCTACAACTGTACAATATCGGGTGGCTTCACCAAGGACGAGATCTCCGAGTTCGCCAGCAGTGCTGCCTGCCCTACAACATCAAACCGTTCACAGACGAGGTATTGTGTGATGTTACACCTCTGGATGTTTGTGATGTATTATTAGGCTAGCCATACTTGTGGAGGCGACGTGATGTATATGAGTCAAGGCCTCGCGCTGTCATTATTTCTTTGTGTAATTCATTATATAGGATACCGGAGGTAGCCCCACCTACCGCCACCTCTTTGATCACTACCAAGAAAGGCAACAAGCTCATCTCCCATACTAGGAAATTCATTTTCTGTCTGGTTCGCTCCCAAAGTAAGGGGAAGATCGTCACCAAATCCATGACCACCACGAAGGGTTCCTCCACATAGTAGCAACAACAGAGGGATACGGTTATGAAAGAACATAGGAACAACTTCTCCTCACCCACAGAGGTACCACACAAGTTTCAGGTGGGCAACAAAGTCTGGTTGCATCTACAGAAAGAACGCCTTACAAGAGCCCATCAGAAGCTCCGACCACGCCGACACGGTCCTTACACCATTACCAAGGCTGTGGGAAATAATGCTTTGGAGCACAACATTCCTCCATTCCTTCGCCTGCACCAAGTGTTCAATGTGTACCGCCCTTGACCATACTTCCCACCATTACTGGGCACATCTGTGATTGCAAAACAACTCACCAGGGACCAATTTCAGCAGATGGAGGAACTCAACGCAATGGGGACCATTGCTTCCTAAGGGGGGAGGAATGATCCAGGTGGATGTTGGTGGCCACCCACCTGTTCCACTTGGACCGCCACAACTGTCTCTTTCAGTTTTTCAGTTTCTGTAATTGTAGCACAATTTACTATTTTTAGCAGTTTTTCGGGTCCTAAACTTCCGGAGCCGTTTTGAGGCCCTAAACGACGTTTTTTTTGGGAAATCTGGGAGTAACATGGGTCCTTTGGGTGGATGTTGCTCTTCCCAAAGTTTTAGTGCTAGGATAGATCTTTCTAACGAGCTATTGTATGCGTTAAATGAAGATCGGGTGCCAAAGTTACGACCCTGGGAAGTTGATGTACCAACTTACCCAAAACGGTGCCCACAATTTGGCGCTTCATCTTCTAGGGTTAGGTTTTGGGATGTGAAGGGTTTTCCATTGTTTCTCAACAATAAATAGGCCTTCGAGCCTCATTGTAACATAGTTTAGAGGCATGTAGCTGCCACATCTCTTCTCAGAGATAAGCTACCATCGCCCTAGCTGGTGTATTTCCATTTCTGTTTGTAAGCATATTTAAGTATTTTACATTAATGAAATGAAGTATTATTTCCGCTGCATCTCTGTGTTTATGGTTATCTCTGTAATTTGTTGCGTTCCTGTTTAAATCTGGATCAATGGTATCAAAGCGGTCTACTTTTTCTCTGTTTTTCTTTCCATGTCCCCAACGAGGTCGAGATATAAGGAGTTATGGATTGAATTGGTCGAACCTTTGCAAGACCAGCCTCACAAATCCCGATGACCTCCCATGGCGGATGAAAAGAAAGATGAGGGGGCAGCAGAACCTATCAAAATCTTGCTCGAAGAAGCCCTCGAGTGACAAAGGAACGCGATGATGGAAAAATTTGCGTAGATCCTTCAACAGCTACCCAGAGGCGACGCATCGGCTTCCAAAAGCTACTCTGGAAACGCCACATCGTTTAAGGTACAAGTTAATTTTGAAATCCCCATATTCGAGGGTCAGATAGATGTAGATGTTGTAGATAAATGGTTAAATATGCTAGAGGGTTATTTTTCTGTTCATGAATTTTCGAGTCGAGAAAAGATTGTTTTTTCTCTTCTCAAAGCAGCCCCCCACGTCAAGGTTTGATGGGAAACCTACTACGAGCAGAAGGATGGAAGTACAGACTCACTGTTTTCAGCCGCACCCACTTGGAATTCCTTCCGGGATGCCATCAAGGAGTAGTACTACCCTGTCAAAAGCTATGAGGACAAATACATAAAGTGGACCACGCTGTGGCAGGGACGGGACCAAGATGTGTCGGAGTTCACAAACATTTTTCATACCCTTCGCACAAAGTTGGGTATCAAAGATTCTGAGCTGCATCTGGTACTCAAATACTGCGGTTGCCTACACAGATACATCCAGGAAGAGATGGAGTTCCTGAACGTCTCCTCGCTCGGCACAACGTACCGATATGCTGTCAAAATCAAGCAAAAGTTCAAATAGAAGAAGAGAGACTTTGGATCTATGAATCCAAAGACCAATGGACAAATCCAAGGCGGGGTGACCTAAGACAACCCGTCGAAGCCACAAGAAAAGAACAACACCACGAAGTCAAAGAAGGACACAAGAAAGTGGTGTGAGTTCCATAAGAGCCCCACTCACAATGCAAGTGAGTGTCAGACCGAGCAATCGCTGGTGGCAAAGTTGAAGGCTTCAGAATCAGATGTATGTTTCGATCCTAAGTGAGAACCTGACAAGGGGAATGGCAAAGGGAAGTAGATCATTGATGCGGAGCCCGACGCCACTGTTGCCACAACCAAGATCCAAAAGAATGAGCCCGAAGATCCAAAGGAGGGGGAGCATCTTTTCCACTTACAGATGTGGGTGAAGGGTTCGCCGCTGTAATTCATTGTTGAGAGTGGGAGCCAAAAGAACCTCATTTCAACAGAGGTCATGAAACGGTTTGGCCTACCGACTACACCACACCCGCAACCGTACAGTATCAGGTGGCTTCACCAAGTATGAGATCTCCGAGTTCACCAGCAGTGCCGCCTGCCCTACAGCATCAAACCCTTCATAGACGAGGTATTGTGTGATGTTACACCTCTGGATGTTTGTGATGTATTATTAAGCTAGCCATACTTGTGGAGGCGACATGCTGTGTATGAGTCAAGGCCTCGCGCTGTCATTATTTCTTTGTGTAATTCACTATACAGGATACCGGATGTAGCCCCACCTACCGCCACCTCTTTTATCACTACCAAGAAAGGCAACAAGCTCATCTCCCATACTAGGAAATCCATTTTCTGTTTGGTTTGCTCCCAAAGTAAGGGGAAGATCGTCACCACATCCATGACCCCCGCGAAGGGTTCCTCCACCCAGCAGCAACAACAGAGGGATACGGTCATGAAAGAACATAGGAACAACTTCTCCTCACCCACAGGAGTACCACACAAGCTTCAGGTGGGCAACAAAGTCTGGTTGCATCTACAGAAAGAACGCCTTACAAGAGCCCATCAGAAGCTCTGACCACGCCAACATGGTCCTTACACCATTACCAAGGTTGTGGGAAATAATGCTTTGGAGCACAGCCTTCCTCCATTCCTTCGCCTGCACCAAGTGTTCAATGTGTACCACCCACGACCATACTTCCCACCATTACTGGGCACATCCGAGATTGCAGAACAACTCACTAGGGACCAAGTTTAGCAGATGGAGGAACTCAACGCAATGGGGACCATTGCTTCCTAAGTGGGGGAGGAATGATCCAGGTGGATGTTGGTGGCCACCCACCTATTCCACTGGGACCCCCACAACTGTCTCTTTCAGTTTTTCAGTTTCCGTAATTGTAGCACAATTTACTATTTTTAGCAGTTTTTCGGGTCCTAAACTTCCGGAGCCGTTTTGAGGCTCTAAATGACGTTTTTTGGGAAATCTGGGAGCAACATGGTGCCCTAGGGTGATGTTTCTCTTCCCCAAGTTGTAGTGCTCGGGTATATCTTTCTAACAAGCTATTGTATGCGTCAAACGAAGATTGGTGCCAAAGTTACGACCTTGGGAAGTTGATGTACCAACTTACCCAAAATGGGGCCCACAATTTGGCGTTTCATCTTCTAGAGTTAGGTTTTGGAATGTGAAGGGTTTTCCATTGTTTCTCAACAATAAATAGGCCTTCAAGCCTCATTGTAACACAGTTCAGAGGCATGTAGCCGCCACATCTCTTTTCATAGATAAGCTACCATCGCCCTAGCTGGTGTATTTCCATTTCTGTTTATAAGCATATTTCAATATTTTACATTAGTGAAATGAAGTATTATTTCCACTGCAAGTCTGTGTTTATGGTTATCTCTGTAATTTGTTGCGTTCCTGTTTAAATCCGGATCAGTGGTATCAGAGCGGTCTACTTTTTCTCTGTTTTTCTTTGCATGTCCCCAACGAGGTTGGGATATAAGGAGTTAGGGATTGCACTGGTTGAACCTTTGCAAGACCAGCCTCGCAAATCCCAACGGCCTCCCATGGCGGATGAAAAGAAAGATGAGGGGGTAGGAGATCCTATCAAAATCTTGCTCGAAGAAGCCCTCGAGCGACAAAGGAACATGGTGATGGACAACTTTGCGTAGATCCTTCAACGACTACCTAGAGGCGATGCATCGACTTCCAACAGCTACTCTGGAAACGCCACATCGTTTAAGGTACAAGTTAATTTTGAAATCCGCATATTCGAGGGTCAGATAGATGCAAATGTCATAGATAAATGGTTAAATCTGCTAGAGGGTTATTTTTTGTTCATGAATTTTCGAGTCGGGAAAATATTGTTTTCCCTCTTCTCAAAGCATCCCCCCATGTCAAGGACTAGTGGGAAACCTACTGCGAGCAGAAGGATGGAAGTACAGACTCACTGTTATTAGCCGCACCCACTTGGAATTCCTTCCGAGATGCCATCAAGGAGCAGTACTACCCTGTCAAAAGCTATGAGGACAAATACATAAAGTGAACCACGCTGTGGCAGGGATGGGACCAAGATGTGTCAGAGTTCACAAACATTTTTCATACCCTTCGCAGACAGTTGGGTATCAAAGATTTTGAGCTGCATCTGGTACTCAAATACCGCGACTGCCTACACAGATACATCAAGGAAGAGATGGAGTTCCTGAACATCTCCTTGCTCGGCACAACGTATCGATACGCTGTCAAAATCGAGCAAAAGCTCAAACAAAACAAGAGAGACTTTGGATTTGCGAATCTGAAGACCAAAGGACAAATCCAAGGTGAGGTGACCCAAGACAACCCGTCGAAGCCACAAGAAAATAACAACACCATGAAGTCGAAGAAGGACACAGGAAAGTGGTGTGAGTTCCATAAGAGCCCCACTCACAACACAAGTGAGAGTCAGACCAAGCAATCGTTGGTGGCAGAGTTGAAGGCTTTAGAATCAGAAGCATGTTCCGATCCTGAGTCAGAACCCGACAAGGGGAATGGCAAAGGGAAGCAGATCATTGATGCAGACCCTAGCGCCACTGTTTCCACCGCCAAGATCAAGAAGAATGAGCCTGAAGATCTAGAGGAGGGGGAGCGCCTTTTCCACTCACAGATGTGGGTGAAGGGTTCACCGCTG
Organism: Pinus tabuliformis; assembly: GCA_031772625.1. Lineage (NCBI taxonomy): Eukaryota > Viridiplantae > Streptophyta > Pinopsida > Pinales > Pinaceae > Pinus > Pinus tabuliformis. The sequence goes on along the minus strand of CM062819.1, from coordinate 1,333,016,741 downwards.
CAATTCATTGTTGACAGTGGGAGCCAAAAGAACCTCATTTTAGCAGAGGTTGTGAAGCAGTTGGGCCCACTGACTACACCACACCCACAGCCGTACAGTATCGGGTGGCTTCACCAAGGACGAGATCTCCGAGTTCACCAGCAGTGCCACCTGCCCTACAGCATCAAACCCTTCACAGACGAGGTATTGTGTGATGTTACACCTCTGGATGTTTGTGATGTATTATTAGGCTAGCCATACTTGTGGAGGTGACATGTTGTGTATGAGTCAAGGCCTTGTGCTGTCATTATTTCTTTGTGTAATTCATTATACAGGATACCGAAGGTAGCCTCACCTACCACCACCTCTTTGATCACTGCCAAGAAAGGCAGCATGCTCATCTCCCATACTAGGAAATTCATTTTCTGTCTGGTTCGCTCTCAAAGTAAGGGGAAGATCGTCACCACATCCATGACCCCCGCGAAGGGTTCCTCCACGCAGCAGCAACAATAGAGGGATACGATCATGAAAGAACATAGGAACAACTTCTCCTCACCCACAGGGGTACCACACAAGCTTCAAGTGGGCAACAAAGTCTGGTTGCATCTACAGAAATAACGCCTTACAGGAGCCCATCAGAAGCTCCGACCATGCCAACATGGTCCTTACACCATTACCAAGGCTGTGGGAAATAATGCTTTGGAGCACAACATTCCTCCATTCCTTCGCCTGCACCAAGTGTTCAATGTGTACCGCCCTCGACCATGGTTCCTACCATTACTGGGCACATCCGAGATTGCAGAACAACTCACCAGGGACCAAATTCATCAGATGGAGGAACTCAACGCAATGGGGACCATTGCTTCCTAAGTGGGGAGGAATGATCCAGGTGGATGTTGGTGGCCACCCACCTATTCCACTTGGAACCCCACAACTGTCTCTTTCCTTTTTTCAGTTTCCGTAATTGTAGCACAATTTACTATTTTTAGTAGTTTTTTTAGGTCCTAAACTTTCGGAGCCATTTTGAGGCCCTAAATGACGTTTTTTGGGAAATCTCGGAGCAACATGGGTCTGTTGGCGAATGTTGCTCCTCCCAAAGTTGTAGTGCTCAGATAGATCTTTCTAACGAGATATTGTATGCGTCAAATAAAGATCGGGTGCCAAAGTTACGACCTCGGGAAATTGATGTACCAACTTACCCAAAACGGGGCCCACAATTCGGCGTTTCATCTTCTAGGGTTAGGTTTTGGGATGTGAAAGGTTTTCCATTGTTTCTCAACAATAAATAGGCCTTCGAGCCTCATTATAACATAGTTCAGAGGCATGTATCCGCCACATCTCTTCTCAGAGATAAGCTACCATTGCCTTAGCTGGTGTATTTCCATTTCTGTTTGTAAGAATATTTAAGTATTTTACATTAATGAAATGAAGTATTATTTCCACTGCATCTCTATGTTTATGGTTATCTATGTAATTTGTTGCGTTCCTGTTTAAATTCGGATCATATATACACCTTGTCTTCCACCAAATCCTATTATAATGTTTCCTATTCTTCCTTGTGTTGCTAGGTAATTAAATTGATAAGATGCCTATGGATATACAATGTGACAATTAGGCTTGTTCTTCCCTTTGAACTGACACTCCTATTTTGAATGAGTGTTGTATTCACATACAATGCACCATTTAGGACTTGCATTTATTAGATTACACTGGCACTCTCTAATAGTGTGGCTCGATGCGACTTGACACATGTTACAATATATGTCTACCTGAACACGTCGGACATATTGATAAAAATAATATGCAAATTTGTAATTATCTTTTGTGTTCCCTTCGATTTTGCAATTGGTGCACCATAAACTAATTTTTTTCAAAGATAAGCTTAAAAATGACTGTTGCAATTATTCAATATTTTCTTCTAATCTTTTATTAAGCATTGAGGAGTTTGGTTGCTAGTTGTCATTTGTTTCAACGTTGGGCCTTTTTCAATGTTTCCTCGCATGTGACTTCATGCATTCTTAGTAGCTCTCAAATATTTTGTAGTAGCCCAACAACATACCATTGAGCTAGCATAGCTTCATCTGATATTATATGGGATTTGAGTTAAAAAATACTTAAATATTTTATCATATTCTCTTACTATTTCATCTGGTTTTTGTTTGATTTCTTTTAACTTTTGAGCTAGAAGATGTTTAACATATTGGGCTTTAAAGAAGGAGAACAAGTTATTTTTGATGTCATTATTACTTCTAATCTAGTTCTATATAAAATTCATAAACGATGTCAGAGCTCTCTTCCGAAGAGATTCTACAAATTGTTCCATATGTTTGTCCTCATCTGTAAAATCATGATATGTCCATAATTTCTCATAGATGAACCATTTCCTTGATCTCCATCTCCCTCATAGAGGAGATATGGTTTGATCCCATATCTATTTGAGGTAGTGGATTCTTTATTATTTTCTTTGGACTCAGATGTTGGCTTAATAGAGTGGGGTGGGTTGTTTTCCCAATAGTCTAGTCGGTTGAATTTGTTTAATATATATGCCTCAACACCTCGCAATTGAATAACGTGCAGGGTAATTTCTTTATCATTGAATTTTATGCTTGTAAAATTTATCAAGTTATTGTCAGTTTGACACCCTTTATCTATGTATTCGATGAACCCGTTCATACTAGGTTGCATCGGTTCATCGACTTGACTTCTATTTTGTTCTTCTTCAATAGATATCAATTTCGACAAGGGGGTAATTTCATAGGAATTCTTATATGGAGAAGCATGTCTTAATTTTCTTCATTATCAATCCAGGTTTGTTTCACTGTGGGTATTTTAATTTCAATACGATCTCTCAAATTTTTGTGCTCATCTCATCTATACCAAAATCTAAACGACTCTGAATTAATACGGAGTCTTTGTTGGAGGAATTCTCTAATAACGGAACTTGATATACTTGTGATATGGGATCACATAATCTCTAGTCGAGAGTCAACAACTTTCATATTATCGACTAGGGCTTAATTGTATACTATTACTTCTCATTGAAGTAATCGATGATACACCTCTCAAATCTGGGTGCTCTCTGCTACCTTCAGAGGACTTTCATGCATCAATGAACTCTCACTCTCAAACTTCTTTATTTCATAATTTGGGAAATTTTGTTGTCACTCAAGTATTATCACTTTTTCTGTCTTTTGTCCCTCTCTATTTTTTGAATATTAGTTTGTTGTTTGTACTATCATATTTGCAGTTGGATCCTTTGTCAAGTTTCCTCATCAAGCATATATTCTCATGTTCTTGCAAATGACCGTTTTCCTCTCACTTTGACCTCCAATTCAATTTATTTATGTTTTTCATTATTCCCTATTTATTTCTCACGAATATATACCCCCCATTGCCGACTTTACTTACTTTTGGTCGGTGAGGGTGATTCTGATGAACATTTTCATTTGCTCAAGAAGTAATCCCACACTGCTTTTGTATTTTTACACTGGATGTTGAGGAATTTTACCCACTCGACTCGTCATTTAATTATGTAAAAATTTGTTGGCATTTGCAGGAGTGGTCTATATTTAACTATATTATTGACTCCCTTGTTGAGGAGAAATTTATGTAGTAAATATGGTATGGTGCATAAGAAACTATCATGAAATCGTTAAAGAAACTTTCTTTAATTTTTCAACTCAAGTGTGTTCTTCTATTGTTTACTCCTTGTAGAAGACATGTAATATCTTATCCACCCACTCATGCAATTTTTTTATTCCTATGTTAGTTAAAATTAAAGTAAATTGACCATCATGTTATATTTGTTGCTTCAGTTGAGTGGTTGATATCTGCCTTTATTTTGACAGGGATTGATTCGATAAACTTCTCGTATGCTTCCGTGACAAAATGCGCTCTAGCTTCTACACTAGATAATTGATTTCTTCTTGCACAATTTTTCAGGTAGTTATTAATATTTCTCTCCTACCACTCTTATATCTCTTCCAATGTTAACATTTATGCATGCATATTGTATAAACTTAGGTCGAACACTACTGGCAACAAAACCAATGTTGCGATCTAGCGAGAAGTATGCATTGGTCACCAGTATGGTGGAACATCAAGGAAGCTTAAAGAATCATATATGCATCACATGGAAGAGAAAAGATACATAGAAGTAGTAGAGAGCCAATAAAACCACACTTTTATTAGTATATCCTCAACAATGAACTAGCTTACGTAGAGTCCATGAATAAACAATTAAAGAAGTTTAATTGTCTCATCCGACATGACTAGACCGACTTGGTAATTTGTATTGAATGAGGAGCCAATTGACTTACAATACATTCTTTGGTGGGTTGACTTGACCTCAGTCGACTAGCCCCTCCAACAATTAGCATAGGAATTTCTACCACCATTATAGTAAAATCCACATAAAAGGAGCTATGCGAGGTTGAGAAAAAGGGCTTTCATATAAAAGGTGTTGCATTGTTGAAGAAATTCTCCAAGTGCGAGAGAAATTTTTGGGAATTGAAGAGAGAGGATAATATTAGAGAGAGTTCAATACATTAGAGAGGTATGGTGTATGGTGTAGAACTGGCTAATGAGATCATAGTCCACATGATATTTGTAATTAACACATAAAAAAACCTTCAAATTCTGAAAATTCATCTAGTCTATATGAGGGAATACATTCTCAGTACGCCATTCAAAGAAAAATGAAGGAAGATTCCAACTTGTGCAACAAATTTTTAAAGAACTAGATAATGTCAACATAGAGGAGTTCATCTAATTGGGTCCATGTATGGCCCCATTAATTTAAATATGAAAAGCAAATTTAATTAAAAGTTGATCCCGATTTGGTATTTTTTTTTGTTTCTTATAGAAGTCAATTTTTTTTATTATCCACTTACCTAAGTTTGGAGAGGAAGATGAAACGAGTTGAATAGACATGTACGCTAAATGTACAAGTGCACAATCATGCAAAATCACTCAACATGCACACATTCTACTAATTTGGTCATTCACTTGTATTCCTCCATCACACATTCTACTAAAATAAGGTTGTACCAAGCCAGTGAAGGAGAAAAGCACTCATCATTTATTGTGAGTACAAAACCTGGTCAATGATTAAATCTACGACAATCACAATATTTCAACATCAACCCAATTTATTATAGCATTCCTTATTCCTCACAAGAAGTGAGAATCTGGATCCATGGTTGGAACACATTATTTGTGTTGGAAAGTGTTTGCAACACAGAAAGCTAGATCGGTAATGTAAGCCTTTCGTGCATGGACAAAGATGGACAAAACCTGAGCTCCCTGCTTGCAATTTCCAAATCTTGAAAATTTACATGGGTCTAAGCACCTATATTCCCACTACTATCACATCAAGTTCAAATGGGAGCCCTTTGAATTAGCTTCACAACTCACTACCCTCACAATTTCCTCTTTGCACTGCGATGACATTTTCCCACACTAATTGCATTCACACTTCCATTTTTTATAAAAACAAGAAAAACAAGGTTTATCCTTTGAGGTATTTTTATATTTTATTATGAGCCATTTACTCGTTTAAGGGATAGAGGAAAATATTAAAGGAAATCAAGTTTTTAAGAGCTAGAGTGGGAAGATTGCCCCACACAAAAAAATGTTTGTTAATATCACGAGTATATTTGTATGATCCTCTTCCCATAAAAAGGTAGGAAGGTGTTTGATATGTGTGCTAGTTTTTCTCAATTTAAAATAAAAATAGTCCAAGTTGAGAATATAGAGAAAGCGAGTTATTTCACATGTCAACATTAAAATTCAAGTTTAAATATGAGCCAAAAGATCCTAGTCATGTAACGTAATGAAATTAAGTGATTCAAGTTAAATTAAAGTCAGGAATAAATTCCAAGTTCGTGTTATGTAAGTTGAAGTCAAAGTAGTTGAAGAGTTCATGTGAAAGTTCAAGTTTAGTAAAAAATAGTTGAACTTAAGGGTTTAGTAAAAGTTGAAGACAAGTTAAATTCAAGTTATTGAATATGTTGACAAATTGCTTTCATTGAATGGGAGAAGTTTTTTGGGTGCATGTTCGATGGTACCCGGCACCCAAGTATACCTTTTTGAAATTAAGGTGCATGATCAGTTGTACTCAACACCTTATTTTGTTTTTTTTGACAAGCAAGCATGAATAATTAGCATATTGAAAATGGGAAAAGGAGGAAAAAGGCTACAAACTACCAATCATGAAATTGAACTACTCCAACAAGATCTCGATGATGCATTGCAAGAAATATATAGGTTACAGAAGCAAAATAATTCCATGATAGGAAAAGTAATAGAACTTAGATCACAAGATAATGAACTCTATCATGAATTTGTTGGTTTCACTACAAAAAAAATTAATACGATAAAAAAAATATTGACATCACTAAATCAATGGGTAGATCATCTTTCCAAAATTTAAGATAAAAAAGAAAAATTGATAGAATCATTGGAACAAGAATTGTTAGCCAAAGAAAATGTGTTGTTAGCACTCAAAATATAACTAAAACAATTGAATTGAGAGAAAGCGAAGTGTAATGCAATTTGTGATACTAATGATCTCATTCAAAAATTTGATAGTTCTAGTAATACTTGTTATTTGTTTGATGATAATAATGGTGATGTACATATGTCTGTCTCTTGTTCTGAGGTGTTGAATAATGGTCATGACAATATTTCTAAACATGAATCTCCTACTCAAGATGATGAAATATGATATTTTGAGAAGCACACAAAAGGAATTGGTTCCAAACCTTTGAATCATATGGTTTTAGATGGCAAGGATTTAAGCAAAAGAAGGCAGGGTATTTAGAAGCCCATACAAGAATGTGCAGGGCCAAAAAATGAAGGTCTAGTTTATGAACTTCATATGAGCAATGTGACTATCAAATTTGTGAAAGAGGAAACATTGCCAACATGTGAGCCATCTACAAGTATCAATACAATAAATTAATTGCGCAAGCAAGAACAACTTTGTAGTCAGTATGGTTGGAAAGGACATGTACAAGAGAAGTGCAAAAAATTATATCCTTTCAGTGTTTGTGGTCTTATAAATCATGATCATCAGAAGTGTTGGAATAGAGAAATATCAAAGCCTTATATACAAGTAAATGTGGTTGCATGGATGTGCTTGGATGGAACAAAAAAACTTATATGTTGAAAAGATTGTATAAGTTCAAGTCTTCAAATTCACAACAATATCTCCCTTATAAAGTTCACGAGCCAATCGATCCTCAAAATTCAAACATGTTTAGGAAAGAGTTGTCAATTTGTTTAGTCATTTCTTGTGTCAAATGAAGCATGAGCATTATTTTTTGTAATAGTCCGTGGTAATCGAAAAATGAATTTGTAGAAGAAGGTTTGTGGTAATCTAAAATGACATGATGGTTTGCGGTCAATCAAAATACTTGATGTAATGAATGGTTGTGGCAATCCAAAACCACTTGATGGCTAGTGATAAGTTAGAATCGCTTTGAAATTGTTATGGTTAAGGGTGAGCCACGAAACCCCTAAGTATGATGTAATGGTTTAAGGGAAATCCATATAAAACCCATGGAAAGTTCAAGGGTAAGCTAAATAAATCCTTGATATGAAGATGATACAATTCATAAGTTTGACTCGAGATCTAGAAATTATCAAAGAAGAATGCAACACATACTAATACAAAAAGACAATGATAATTGAAGATACAAATGAAGATGAAGAGGGTAGAATATTAAAGATGAATACAACTCAAGATAACCAAATTAAATCATAAGTATTCATTAATTGGAAGTACGAAGGAATGGTTGATATTGACGATGTGATGAAATCGTTAATATGTAACGAAATTTTACATACTGTCAAGTATGAGGACAATGAGAGAAGTTAGAGATGGAGATCACTTAAAATCAATGAAGAGATTTATGGAGATATTGTGGAGATGGTTCAATCAATTAGCTATATTGGCAATCTTGTTATGAGCATCTTAATGTTATGCCATGAGCCCTCCCGTACTATACTAATGTAAGAGACGGTGTGAGGTATTATTTTTGGTATTTACTATAATGTGATATTTGGAGTATATTGTTATTCTTATGCGATTTTCCTGTGTAAATGTTTTATATGGCTACTCTTATACCAACAATATTGCATAATTTGGACTTATGTCATTTCGAAATGTGCATTTTCAATTATTTGAAGGAATTTTTCAAATTGGGCCCTTATTATAGGCCATTCTCTTGATTTTACAAGGAAAGTAATTTAAAGGGGAGTACAAATATTTATAATCACACCATTTTTAATATGCATCATATTTTGATATAAATGAGATATTTTATACTTAAATTCATGACTTTTATAATAATGTTCAAATATTAAGTTTGTATACCATTGTATTGAAATTTTGTAAAATATGACTATATCTAACTAGTATATCTTCAAAGTAGGTAAAAGGGGATGTTGAAGTGAATTTAGATGGTTATATCGTTCAAAGATATCTTAATTTCCACTTTGATGGAGTGCTAGAGTAGCGACAAGTGGGATGGAAAATGACCACTGTCCCATAAGTATCCAAGGATGAGGACATGGCCATGTGCCCCCCTCCCCCCATTGAATTATTTTGTTATTGTTGAAAAGTGTGCAATAAGAAATGCTTGTTGAGAATGCAAAAAGATGATGGAGCTTAGTGGAAAGGAGTCGCCTTCACTAAGTGGGCCCGCAGGCAAATTATGGCGCAAGTTCTATTTTTGGATCCCAGCAGGGATGATCACAGCAGGAGTGACCACAGCAGGGATGATCACAGCAGGAGTGACCACAACAGGGATGATCAAAGCAAGAGTGACCACAACAGGAGTGATCACAGCAGGAGTGATCAAAGTCTATTTTTAGACTGGCTGTCAAAAATAGAAAAGTCAAATATTATTGTCTCATAATAATATTTGGACTATAAACTTGATCTTATTCTCTTGGAGCACTTCAGTTTGAGCTACAGATGTGGCACATGCAGCTGTCAGAAGGAAGTACACTTTCTTTGTGGGTCAGTTGAGTTGTTGCATGCATGACTTCAGTTAGAACTCAATCAGTTGAGTTTGGTGGAGTTGATTGTAGAGTTAATGAAGTTGTGTTCAGTTTGACTTGGTTAAACTAGTTGTAATTAGTCTAACTGCAAATAGACTAATGATGAGTTGTTAAACTAATTATTAACTCATAATGCAACTATAGAATACATCAGTTAACTGAGTTGCATGTCAGTGCATATTCAATTTAGGAGGGACAGGTGTTAGAGGATCAGATTGCTATCAGTTGTGACTATAGTTGTGCATGATGATTTGCACAATCAAAGGGATTGGGTATGCCAATGAATTGGCCAATACTAAGTATTATAGCCTCTGCTCATGTCTTTCCTAGTGTGAGTGATTCTTTGGAGGTTAAATACGAGTTTGGTAAACCATTCTCATTCATTCTTGAGCAGGTATTGAGCTGTGGAGGCAGGCAAGCAGCGGGGGAGATTTGGAGATCAGATCTGAGCTGTATTGTGTGTAGCATGTGGAGATAGTACTGCGTACTTGTGAGGAGTATTTTACTATGTATTGTTACATGATTCAATCACTATAATATACAGGTAGTTGGGGTTTTTAGCGAGATGCTTTCCCCGGGAAAATACTGTGTTGATATGTGTGATTGATGCTTCTATGTACGCCTGTGAATGTTTATGCTTCTGTAAATTGATGATCAACGTAGAGGAGGTTATGTATTATGCATGTTCCGCTTATAAGTGTATAATCAGGATAATCTCTGTGAATATGTGTCAATTATTATTCAAAATTTCTACATGGTATCGGAGTTGTTGATCATCTGATCTACTATTCAGGAAGTGTTTACATTCTATTTCTTCAGGCAGAGTCTGTAATCGGGCCAGGTAGCCTCTGGATTCATCCTTCTTTTGGAAGGTGAGAGATCCGGTGAAAGCCCATACAACCGATCTCTATACAAGAAATATTGTGTTCTCACGAATCTTAGATCCGAGGCAGTTGAGTTGGTTGCTGGTGGAATTCGAATTTGCAGCAGTGTTTTGCTGGTGTCAAAACTCAGATGTCTTTCATAGGATTGTGATTGGAGTATGCCCTTGAGGGAAACTCAAACTATATTGCATGGAAGGACAGGATGGAGGTAGTATTGGATGATAATAGGCTGAAGGAGTTCATAGAGACGGATGTCCCAAAGCCTACTGATGCTACTCAAGCTGATGCTTGGCAAAAGAAGACTAGAAAATGTCGAAGGATTCTGTTGGAGGGTGTGAAGGATCACATTGTGTCCAGCCTGCATGGAAAGACTTCTCCATATCTGATGTGGAAGGCTTTAACAGATCTATTCCAAAGCAAGAGTGATCAGAGGAAGTTGGCGCTCAAAGATAAACTCATAAACATCAAATGCGAGAATGGTGACAGTATGCCCAAGTATCTCACGAAGTTCACTCAGTGTCGAGATGAGCTGGGAAGTGTGGGGGTTACTGTCAAAGATGAGGACTTGGTGAGCTTGGCTCTCCTTGGTCTTCCGAAGAGTTGGCATTCCTATCAGGACTCTGTCAATGGTCGGGAGAAATTGCCAGGATGGGAAAGATTGTGGTAAGATCTTGTGCAAGAGGAGATCAGACGGAGCACCAGAGACGGTTCTTCATCCATGCAGGATGAGGAGAACTGTGCCTTAGCGAGTAAGGCGAAGAAGGGGAAGGGGAAGGTTTCTCTTTCCAAATCCAATTCTTCCAATGATGGGAAGAAGGTTGACAAGGCGAAGGTGAGATGCTTTCGTTGTCATGAGTTGGGTCATTATGCTACTAATTGCCCAAAGAAGAAGTCCAAGAAGGGATCTGGGGAAGGATATGAAGGTGAGGCACTTGCTTCACAGTTTGAGTTGGATTTCACACTCTTTGCATGCATGGTTTCATCCATGGTGGGAAGTGGTTGGTTTCTTGACAGTGGAGCTTCTTTCCACATGACCGGTGACAAGAGTTTGTTCAGTACTTTGGAGGAGAAAGATCTCCAGATACTCATAGCGATGGGTAATGATGAGAAGTATAGTGTCTTAGGTATAGGCACGGTCCTTTTTCAGAGGGAGCATGGAGCTCGCCTTACCTTGACCGATGTCAAGTATGTACCAGGACTGAAGAGAAACTTGGTGTCGATCACGATGCTGGAAGACAGAGGCTATGATGTAGTCTTCAGTAAGGGAAAGGTCTTCCTTAGACACATCATCACTAGACAGGTGAAGCAGATTGGTTCACGGGTCAAGAACCTATATGCTCTTGAGGTTCAAGATGCATGCAAAGCCTTGAGCAGCGAGGAAACTGATGGAGACTTGGTGGTTGAGAGGGAGCGTATATTACCTCTCAACATGCAAAGCTAGAAGAAGTCTCAGACGATTGTGGAGGAGCCACGATTGGTGCAGCAGCTTCAGGAGGTTTTGGAGGAGCCACAACAAGGGAAGCTGAGAGGAGATCGAGTAGAGACACCTACTCATGCAGAGACCTCCAGTTGGGGGAAACTTCGAGTCAGGTGGGCTGAGGGATCACATGCAGCCATACCTCCAGGTAGGAGGTGGGGCGATATAGAGTGATCGTCCCAAGGAGGAAGGGCAGGATCCTTGAGGTGCCCAACCTCTTGGATGAGACCTTGCTACGGGAGCCCCAATGTGTAGTAGCAGGAACTGACTGATTGGGTAGAGATAGATGCGGATGGAGCGGCAGAGAGAGCGACAATGCAAGGAATCCCAGGACAGCGCATAGCTAGCAGGCTGCAGCAATGCGAGAGGCACAAGTGTTTTTCACAGTGCTAGGTGGCACATAGAGGTGTGTAATGGTGCAAGATGTATGGAGATGTTGCAGTAGCGCAGATGTCAGAGAGGGAGCACTTGTCAGCAGCAGGTAGAGCTTCAACATCAGAGGGTGTTTCTAGCCCAACAGGGAGGTCAGTTGGGAGGTGCAGTGTGGATGCAATGCTGGGAGATAGAACTAGCAGCAGCACAGATGTCGTCAGAGATCAAAGTGACAGAGGCTAAAGCAGTCAGATACTGAAGAGCACAGAGATGCAGAGTCTTCAGTCAACAGAGGCAATAGTAGTCCGAGACTTTGATGATAGAGCAAGTGGACCGGCCAGATGTGTTGCATGGAGAACATTCCAAAGTTACAAGATCGGGTTTGAGAGGAAGCCTTTCTTGTTGAGAGGGAGTGTTGAAAAGTGTGCAACAAGAAATGCTTGTTGAGAATGCAACAAGATGATGGAGCTTAGTGGAAAGGAGTCGCCTTCACTAAGTGGGCCCGCAGGCAAATTATGGCGCAAATTCTATTTTTGGATCCAAGTAGGGATGATCACAGCAGGAGTGACCACAACAGGGATGATCACAGCAGGAGTGACCACAGCAGGGATGATCAAAACATGAGTGACCACCAGCAGGAGTGATCACAACAGGAGTGATCATAGCAGGAGTGATCACAGCATGAGTGATCAAAGTCTATTTTTAGACTGGCTGTCAAAAATAGAAAAGTCAAATATTATTATCTCATAATAATATTTGGACTATAAACTTGATCTTATTCTCTTGGAGCACTTTAGTTTGAGCTACAGATGTGGCACATGCAGCTGTCAGAAGGAAGTACGCTTTATTTGTGGGTCAGTTGAGTTGTTGCATGCATGACTTCAGTTAGAACTCAATCAGTTGAGTTTGGTGGAGTTGATTGTAGAGTTAATGAAGTTGTGTTCAATTTGACTTGGTTAAACTAGTTGTAATTAGTCTAACTGCAAATAGACTAATGATGAGTTGTTAAACTAATTATTAACTCATAATGCAACTATAGAATACATCAGTTAACTGAGTTGCATGTCAGTGCATGTTCAATTCAGGAGGGACAGGTGTTAGAGGATCAGATTGCCATCAGTTATGACTATAGTTGTGCATGATGATTTGCACAATCAAAGGGATTGAGTATGCCAATGAATTGGCCAATACCAAGTATTATAGCATCTGCTCACGTCTTTCCCAGTGTGAGTGATTCTTTGGAGGTTAAATACGAGTTTGGTAAACCATTCTCATTCATTCTTGAGCAGGTATTGAGCTGTGGAGGCAGGCAAGCAGCGGGGTAGATTTGGAGATCAGATCTGAGCTGTATTGTGTGTAGCATGTGGAGATAGTACTGTGTACTTGTAAGGAGTATTTTACTATGTATTGTTACATGATTCAATCACTATAATATACAGATAGTTGGGGTTTTTAGCGAGATGCTTTCCTTGGGAAAATACTATGTTGATATGTGTGATTGATGCTTCTATGTACGCCTGTGAATGTTTCTGCTTCTGTAAATTGATGATCAACGTAGAGGAGGTTATGTATTATGCATGTTATGCTTATAAGTGTATAATCAGGATAATCTCTGTGAATATGTGTCATATTATTCAAAATTTCTACAGTTATAACTACCCTACACAACTTCGTATTTCCAACTAAGGTGGTCATGTGGTTTAACGTTAGGATTATAATCAATTTAATGTTGTGAAGCGAGTGGAGATTTCCATTTTAATGATTTGTAGAAATGGGAGGTCCTTTCCGCTAGTATGTCTAGTCCTTGCCAACCTTCCCCACACAATATTCGTTTCAAGCTAGAATGGATATTCATGCTAGGAAGAGGTAAATTACACCGCACACACATGGAATTATTAGAGTACATGGCTTGGTAGGAAGTGCATTATCGATTTTCATGGATTTGTGCTTCTTCTTTTGTTTAGTTATTTGAACCATGCTATCCAAGTATCCTATATATTTCTTTGTATTGGGTTCCTTTTATTACAACTCACTCTTTAATTCTACACAACATCCAAAGATTGCTCTTACACTTGGCTCACTCTAGGTTGGAATTTATCTTCACTTTTTATCCATATATTAGCTTTGTTCATTATTTGGAGTCCAAGAAGTTGTCATGGTTTCATTCCTCAACCAATTTCTCTTAGGGCATTCCCCACTGTTTCATAATCCTTGTATTTTTGCTCTACTGTTTGAACCTCTCCTCCATGCATCCTTTGGGACTAGCCATTTTTGTTCTACTTGCTCATAGTAAGGACTTCTCATTAGTCTTTGGTCCATCTTTTGGATCTCTCAGTAAACCAAAGTTCATATCACTACAACAATTCCTTCTGCTTCATAGTCTTTCTGAGAATTCTCTCACTGCTTCAAGCCCCTCCTTTCCACTTTCCTTATTTCCCCTACCAACCTCTATATTGTCCCTCGCATTCCTTCTCTTGGGTCATTCAAGGAGATCACACCCTTGTAGGTCCCCGTCCATTGGTGGTCTTCGTCCACAATGTCACATTAATATGCTTGAAGCAAGTTGGGGGAAACATATTTTCAGGAACAAGGTGGTTCTCGTGCCCAACAAAAGGAAAATATCTTGAATCAAAGGTATTGGGTCAATCTTCCTAAGAAAATCCAAGAGAAAATTTCGCAGTTAGAACATGAAATTACTAGGGATAGAGAATGCTTAACAAAATTCAAGGTGTTGATGGAGATTTCTTATTGGGAACCTAATATTGGACACACCAAAGGGATCTAAAATCAATACATGCACATTGTTGATATATATTAGCATCTTAATATCCTCCTTGGCTGAGTCTTACTTGAATGAAATGAAGCCAAGGAGGAGATCCTCTTAACTTTAGAAGAGCTACAACTTACCATGAAGAATCTAAACAACAAGTTGCCGTGGGTTGAAGTTCACTTGGGTATTCCCCTGGACCCCGGAAGCTCTCCCAGTATTAGTAAAGAGATAATCATTGTGGACGCCTTAGATTCTTCTTAATCCAAATGACAAGTTATTTTCAGTAAAGTCTTCGTAGTTGCATATGTTTTGCCTTTTATTTTAGGTTAGAATTTAGTTCATGATATCTGGACTTCTAGTACAATATTTTGGTAATTCTGATGAATTTTAACACTATGGTTCTATCATTGGTTTGGTTTCCCTGGTGGCAAACCAGGACAAACACCAAAATTTCCATATGGTTCTTTTTTAAAATTTGAAATAATTGCTTCAACTTACAAATAATATATATGATAATATATTCTTGGATGGTCCATGAATAACAAATATAGGATCAATTGAACAGGGCTCATGAACAAGTTATTAAAATGATTGTTTATTGGGTCTAGTGGCAATGGATCTATGGTGGGATGATGTGGTTTAGGAGGTTGTGATAGAGCAATAAAAATGGGTTACAAAAATTCTAGGTTATGAATATGAAATTATCTGCAAAAAAGGAAAGCATAATATGGTGGCATTTCAACGAAAGAAGAAGAAACAAAGGGTGTAGTATGTGCTATCTCCATTCTGCAATCTGACTGAGTGGAAAAAGGATGGATAGAATGGAAGTAAGAATAAATAGTATGCAAGGTCATTCATAAATTACAATATGACACAAATGTGTTAAATAAATTTGTATGGAAGAATGATTTGTTGTGGTATTAAGACCACTTATATTTATGTAAGAATTCCCCACTCAAACAAAAGGTTCTTTTGGAATCACACACTTCTCCTATAGTAGAAAATTTAGGGTTTTGTTGTAGTACTCAACAACCCCCCATTTTTTTTTAGTCATATAATAAAATTATGGGGACCATTTTTGCATTGCATGTAGGATTTGAGTGCGTTTACTTCATTTTAAGACTAATTTTCCTTTTATTTACAGTTGTTTTATTTTTATAGTTTGCTTAAGTTTGTTTGTTAATAAACTTTGTAGATAAATTTTGTTTAAAACATCTTAGATTAATAAAACATAGCCCCCGAGACCAAGATCTTCATTATTATTATTAGTGGCTATATTTTCCAAAAAGTGTCTTTGGCTTATATTATAAAGTAGATGTGGTCTTTTGATAAAGTGGCTATGACATATCGGAACCTTGAGACTTATTAATATCGAAAGTTTCCTTTCAAAATCCCCGATATCATAAGTCTTGGGCTCATTTAATAGTGGTTGTAGTTTATTGGACGAAATACCCACATATCTCATAATTCTCCTCCGCTCCTGTATATCGAAGAATCCCTATCGAAGTTTTGTTATGTGTCTCCACTCAAAACCTCTGAGCTCTGATATGCGATGATCAGGTGCCTCTGATCTCCGACTTCCGATAATCATCCATCTTCAATCTCAGATTTCTGATAATTATCCATCTCCGATCTCTAACACGCTATTCACTCTGATATCTGAACTTGATATGCGTATTAACCTTGATTAATCGAAATATCGCGTCTGCCTGTCTAGTCATAATTATTGAAATGTCACGTATGTGAAATCATCGATATGACTTAATCCTCTGATTTTTGATTTGGTTACAGATTTGATATATTTATAAAAAATAATTTAATGGAATATCACATCCACTCCATATCGGAGCTACCCAATATCGCAAGTATTTTGTGTTGTCTCATTTTAAAAGTTGTGATGAGCCTTTCTCCGATACCACTAGGTTCTTGCCACTTGTCACTTCCATATGGGGCCGCTGTTATAATAATTAAAAATCTATTTTCAATGGTTTTGCGGGAAGTTTGTTTAGTTTTCAATTCGGTTTTCGTCTAAATTAATAATAGAACTCATTGCTCTGTTGTATTTTGAAACAAGGATGAACCCAGGGTCGATAAGGAGGAAGTAACAGTTCAATCCAAGATTTTTGAATCAAATAGATCATTCGATCAACATCCACTCAACCATGTGTCGAGATCCAAACCAAAATAGATAGAAGAAAAAGCTTAAACGAAGACTAAAACTGTGAAGAGAATCATCTTGTCGGCCAATCTACTTAGTGGTTATCAACAGAAAATAAATCGAACTCAACAACAAGCTAAATTGGGCACTTTATCAAACAGAGGAGATCTACATTTGGCTGATGATTCAACAAGAAGCAGACACCTAATTTAATTTCTATCTCAGTTGTTGAGAGATACATGGAGTTGTTGTTATTTTCATGATTTCACCTTAAGCTCTGTATAAATACAATCTCCTCAACAGAGAGAAGGGCTACGATCCACACATAGGGGGATTCTCTGTAATAATTTAATTTGTGCTTTCGCACTATTGCAAAGCACAAAGCTTTTTATTGTAGAGATTATAGAGAAGTTATGGCTCTGTTATAAAGGGAGTTTTCACTATTACAAGCACTTTCATTAAGGGTCAAAGCTACTCTTGGAACTGTGGTAATAAAATTTTGACATGGTTTTAATTAATTCTTATTCTTATGTACTATTACCAGAATGTAGGATTATTGTCTCACTGTTAAAGTTTCATTTTTGTTTCTGATATTTATTCTAAACAGTAATATGTTTATTTGATATTATGCACTATTGTTGTGTCATTGACATTTTTGCTGTTGAAACTTTGTTAAAGCTATCTTTGTAGGGTAGAATGAGATTGTAATCAATCTTAATTCATTGAAGTATTCCTATGGTGATTAATAACTATTTATTATTAATTTGCATGCTTATTTTATTTTCGCTTGTATTAGTTAATGTGAACTACTTCCTTTAATTAATACAAAATCACATGAGGAATTATGTTAGTTCTTCCTCCTGCTTTAGTTAACTTTCTCTCAGATTAGGAGAGGTATACCCCAATCTAGTTCGAGATAGGTTTTTTATGTTTTAGATTAGTTTTGCATTTACATCTTAGTTTGCATCAAGTCCTCTCTCAAAGAGGAAAAATTTAGTTGTGGCTTGGTTGAGCCCCAAATAAGCTTAAGGATCACTTTCTTGCTTGATTATCAAGAGGACTGATCCGATGTCTCTTCTTTATTGGTAGGTGAAAGTCATATTTTAAGCTAGTGGAGATAGAGAAAAGGTAACTGGACCTAGTTTTACTAGTTAGAACCACCATTTCAACGGAAAAGGAACTGCTCTAAGTTCCCGACCATGTGGTCTCCATTATAATGTTGTATGGAGATATTTTCGAGCCTTCAATAGGTTCTTCAAAACTTACCCCAAGATCAACAAGGATTTTTCTTGGGGAAGGTCTTAAAAACCAATGTTCAAAAGTTTGTGGCTGAATGTGTGGTCTTCCAATAGAATAAGGGATAGACAATAAATACCCTAGGTCTCCTACAATCATTAGCTATACCAAGTCAATATTGGGAAGAGGTTTCATATTTTATTATAGTTTTACCCAAATTTGAAGGAAATAATGTTATCATGGTAATAGTGGATCAACTGACAAATTATGCCCATTTTCGCTCTCTTTCTCCCTCCTTTAAATCAAGTATAGTATAACAATGTAAACTTTGAAATGGGAACTATAAACTCAAAACGAGAACTCTGCCCAAAAAAACCCCGAAAAAACATGAAAAACAGTGCTAAAAATGAAAAGTGTGTATACTAGAACGATGGTTTTTTGTTTTTTAGGGTCAATTTTGAACATGTTTTAAAAATGGCAGTGAGAACAAATTTTTTGTGTAAAAATTGTGCAAAAACCAACCTGAAAATGAAAAGTGCTAATAATGGAACGATGGTTTTTTTTTTTTTTTTAGGGTTAATTTTCAACATTTAAAAAAATGCCACTAAAACCGAATTTTTATGTGCAAAAAACACCCTCAAAACAAAAAGTGTTGATGTTCGAATAACATTTTTTTTTTTTGGGTAAATTTTCAACATTTTGAAATAATGGTGTAAAAGATTTTGTTATGACTCCGAAAAACATCAAAATTTCAAAAAAATAATGAAAACATAAAAATAAAAATAAAAACAAAAATAAAAACAATGAAAAAAACACAAAAAAAAAGTTAAAAAAAAAATACCAAAACGTAAATAAAAATATATATTAAAAACAGAACATATAACAAAAAAAAAACAAAATTAACCTATAAAATATAAGAATTAAAAAATTAATTTATTTTAAAGAAATAAATAATAAGAAAAACATATTTTCTAAAAAACAACATTTTTTTTTAATGTGGTAAACCATAAAAAAATTTGGAAAAAAATAAAATAACTATAAAATTAAGTAAAAATAGGAAATTTTAAAAAACCATTAAGAAAAACTGAAAAAATAAAATAAAATTAAAAAAAAACTAGATTAAAAAAAATAGAAAAATAACAAAAAAAAAAGAAAAAAAAATTAAAAAACTACAAAAATTAAGATTAAAAACATTTTCAAAAAACCCTAAAAAACAAAAATATGTTGAAATTAAAAATAAAATAAAAACCCGAAAAACAATTAAATTTTTAAAAAATACATATTTTCAAATTAAACATCATTTTCAAAAAAACATTAAAATTAAAAAAGCTAAATATATTTTTGATATTTTTTAAAATAACATTTAAAATATTTAAAATATATCTATTTTACAAATATATATATATATATATATATATATACACACACACACACATACAATAAACATATTTAACAAAATTTATTTTTTATTTAAAAAAAACAATTTTATTAGCCACCGCCCCCACGGATGGCCAGGCGGTGGCTATTCGATTCCGAGAATCGGATAGCCACTTCCCGACCACCCCCACAGGCAGTTGGGCGGTGGCTATTCGATTCCGAGAATCGGATAGCCACCACTCAGCCACCTGTGGGGGTGGCTGGGTGGTGGTTATCTGATTCTCAGAATTGGATATCCACCTCAAGGGCGGTCAGGGGGTGGGTGGCCGGGTGGTGGTTATCTGATTCTCAGAATCGGATATCCACCTCAAGGGCGGTCAGGGGGTGGTTATCCGATTCTGAGAATCGGATAGCCACCGCCTGACAGCCGATGAGGGTGGTTATCTGATTCTCGAAATCGAATAGCCATCGCTCCACTGCCCGTGGGGGTGGCTATCCAATTCTCAGAATCGAATAGCCATTGCCCGGATGCTCGTGGGGGTGGCTATCCAATTCTCGGAATCGAATAGCCATCGCCCGGTTTCCCATGGGGGTGGCTATCTGATTCTCGGAATCGGATAGCCACCGCTCGGCCACCCACGGGTGGCCGAGCGGTGGCCATCTGATTCTGAGAATCAGATGGCCACCGCTCGGCCACCCCCACGGGTGGCTAGGCGATGACTATCCGATTCCGAGCACTCGGCCGCCCGTGGGGTTGGCCGGGCGGTACCCCCATGGACAGTCGGGCGGTGGTTATTCTATTCTGATTATAGGAACTGATACTGTTATGCGTTCAATATTTGTAATATGTGATTTTCGCATTAATTTTTAAGTTAATCATTATTTTTTGAAGAAAAAATGATTATTATTTTTTTGACATGAAATTTATAAAAAAAAACTATTACTTAACCATTTTTAGTTAAAATTTTCATATAAAAATTGTGATTTTGACATGTCAATGCTAGCAAAAAATTATCAAAACGTGTAGTTTTTTAGTTATATTTATATTAAAAATGGTTCTTTTTATGTCCATTGTTAAAAAATATTGTTTTTTAGAAACAATTATTTCATGTGGATTGAAAAATTAATTAAGGATGTATAAATATGTAGAATATTGAAAATTCAAAATATCGACCTTCTAATTTAAAAATGCAAAACAATAAAAACTTCACTACAAAAAAATTAAAATTAAAATAAAAACAAGAAAATATGAAGAAAACGACCACTTAAAAAATTATTAAATTTACAAAATAATTATTTACATTTCATACATTAGAAAATTTAAAGTAAAAAAAATAGGTCTTTTAAAAAAAGGGTCTAACACAGAATTACCACTTTTTTAAATCAGCATGAAAATCACTACCATTCTAAAATGCAATGTACATAAAAAAAATTAAAGTGCCAAAAACTATGCTCTAAAAAAAATATGTGTGTTCTGTATCACCCATTTTCAAAATCAGGTCACTTTTTTGCTATCTCTACAAAACGGGTAACAGTATCAGTTCCCGTTTCAAAGTTTACATTGTTGTATCCATAACATTCATGGAAATAGTTCAAAAGCTACATGGAATCTCCAAGATTATTGTAAGTGATAGAGATCTAATTTTCACTATAAATTTTTGATTTATTTTTTTCTCGTTTAGGTACTCAATTGGTTCACAACTCATGTTACCATCCTTAGTTTGACATACACATTGAGATTGTGAAAAAATATCTAGAAGGATATCTTTGTTGCTTTGAATATGATAAATAGACACAATGGGTTAAGTGGTTGGTGTTGGTGGAATGGTGGTACAACACATCATTCCATACTTCGTAAAAAATGTTCCCATTTATGGAAATTTATGGATATCATCCTCCATCCATCACATCAACCTTGTAAGGGAATGCAAAGGTTAAAACATTGGAGGAACACAAAAGGCATCAACAAGAGGTTCTCAAACTACTAAAGGACAACTTGGTTATAGAATAAAATAGGATTACATAACAAGCATATTAACATCACAATGGAATGGAATTTGAAGTGGGGGATTAGGTTTTCGAGGCTACAACCATACACATGTATGTCTTTTAAGCAACAAAGGAAGGGCGATAAATTAGGACCCATGTATTATGGTCCCTATAAGGTGTTTTAAATAATTGGAAGCATGGCTTTCAAAATTGGAGTGTCCTTCACATTCATGTGTATATCTAGTTTTCCAAGTTTCTTGCTTAAAAAACCTCATCAAGTGGAAAAGCCTAATAGTAGAAGAAGTGACGTGGGAAGATGAGTTATTAATGTAGAAACACCCACAATTATTCAAATGTCGAGGACAACACTTGTTTGAATGGTAGGGGCATGTTAATCCCTAGACAAAGCCCCATATAAATCCCTATATAATGAGTTTTATTTCTATTGTTACATTACTATTGTCAGCTAGACTCTTCAATTGTAATTGTACGCCTTGTCTCCTTTCTCTCTCACCCCCCCCCACACACATACACTAAGGAGACATAATTTTAGAATTAGCTCATATAATTATTTCACATGTGTTCTACAGTAAAAGGAGTTTTCCCCACTGTAGAGGATTATATTGCATTCTTATACCTATTTCTCAAGTTGTGGAGCTTCTTCTCTTGTTACTTTTAGGCTATTTTAGTAACCTATTTTCTAACATGTGAATACATATAATAAAATTATACAACTAAAATCCCTTAAATGGGGCTAATTCTCAAATTTGAAATTTCCAGACTATGTGATTCATGAAAGCTACTATACGTATATACTCATACAAAGATTCGTATTAACAAGCATACTTTAAAAAACATGTAACAATATTGTATGGTGCCCAATTGTCCATAAGTTTCCTCCTATTGAATTCCATTGTTTACATAGTTCTAGTCCATAATATCCATCTTCACATCATCACGCTATTGTTTGTGAAATTTATAGCTACCCATAAGGTTCTATTAACCCAATTATTTATTTCCTATTACTTGTTCATGACAAATTAATTATTCTGTTGGATAATGAATAATATTAGTAACAACACCATTCAAAAAAATAAAATTGCAGAAAAATACATGAGAAACCAATCACACAATTTACAAAAGTATTTTTGGACAAACATCCCTAAAAAAACCCCAATTTGGGGGAAAACCAATTTTGAGCCCCGAGGGTTTATATTATTAACTTTAGCAAAATCTGCTATTGAGAAATTATAATTGCTTTCCTGACACTAACAATGCTTTGGCAATATTTTATATTCAATTTTACTAATCAAATCAACCTAGAGAACCCCCCGACTTCCCTTTATGCAATTCACATTGTCTCTAGCAACTCGCACTAGAACTAGAACTTTGGAAATTCACATTGTCTTCTAACAAACTCGCACTTCTCTCTGGAAGCTCGATCTACCTTCTAGTAAACTCAATCTTCCCTCCCGAAAATTCGCACCTCCTTTATAAAACTCACACTAGCCTATGGAAGACTCGCACTAGGTCCCGAAAATAATCTCAGCCTCTACTCCTGCGAATTTACTGAGCAACTAGGCCTCCTCTTGAAGCTCATGGCTTCATTGGAAAAGCTCGGCCTCCTATAAAACGTTTTGATACCAGAAACCTATGGAAAATATTTTCCCAATCATTGCTACTGAAACCCTCTCAGTGTCTTCATTAAAAATCACTCACTCGATGTGTCTCCAAAGCCACCCATCGATTCCCTTTATAATATCTCATTCATTGTTGGTATTTTAGCATAGGTGTGGTGCTATGGCACAGGTGTTGTCCTTGATGGCAACTCTCTTTGGTGTCAGATCTCAGTTCAGGTGCTCAGAATGAAGGAAATCTTGTATACGCAGGTACACCTTGAAGAAGACGCGTATACACGCGGGTTATACGTTCCGAAGTCGCGAATGCGTATACACGCACTTTTATGCACATAAAAGCGCGTACATGGTGGGAAACTTACTTTTGGTCCGTGGTTGTTAGTCCTTGGAATTTGAACCCATGGTTGTGGACCATTGTATCTCGTCAGAAGAGTTGACCCCAGGTTTTGGGCCCTTGGTATTGTTTATTATGGTTTTGGCCCGTGGTATTGTGCAAGGCCTATAACTATAAAAGAGGAAGGAGATCATGTGGCAAGGTATTATCTGAATTATTGAATATCTGATATCGTGATAGATCTGGAATACTGGTGATCGGGTTATGGTGCAGATCTAGATCTGAATAAAGGAGGAACCTGAGCGCAAGAAGGATAAGGACTATTGATGGATCTAAATCTCAAGGCTTGAACATTGGTATCTCTGTATGATTTTGATCTGTTATATGTGGCGCACTCTTGATCTATAAATCTGGGCTAACTAATGTCTGAAAAGAATAAATTATCCTTTATAGATCTGTACGCAGGTTCAGTGAATTGAAGGTGCGTATACACACGTTTTCTGTGAATGAAATACGTGTATACGCAGGTTTGTTGTGATACAGAAGCGTATACTCGCAGGTTGATGAACAGTGAAGTAGCGTATATATCTTGATTTATGTTCTAGCTGCTTCTGTTTTATTGCTGCAGTGCTCTGGGTTCAGAATTGGTGTTTGATTACAGTTACTGTGTTTTGGGTTCAGTGGTCAGAGAAGTGCTTATTTGTTTCAGCTTTTGATTGGTGAAAAGGAGTTTGGGTTATGCAGAAATTCTTGATGTTTGATTGATGTTACTTGTGGATCCAGTCTGAAAATTAATGAAACGAGGTCCCTGAAAGCAAAGAGAAGGTTGCAGCTTTCTGCAGGTAGGAGCCTGCGTACTAGTATCTCAAGCTAGTACAAGAACTAAGGGGGTTGGAGCTCCCTTCCAGGAAAGCTGGAAAACGAGAGAGAGCTATATCTCTCTCTAGGTTGCGGCCTGCGTACTGGTAAAGTCTGCACCAGTACAAGACATTGTAAGAGAAGTTTCTAATTAAAAAGAAGATAGAGACGAATTGCAGCAGGGGGTTTTCACCCACATTGGGTTTCCTCCTTATATCTTGTGTTCTTGGGTGTGACTGTTTTCTGCTCTGTTTCACTGTTTCTGATACTGTTTATATGCATCTGAATCACAGATTAATAACTGACCTCTGAAAGATAATTCAAATTATAAGTCTGCTTGATATACGCGGGTTTCTTTATCTGTAGTTGCGCATATACGCGGTTTTTATTAACTGAAGTAGCGTATATCTTCTGGAATTTAAAAAGGAAATATTTGGCTTGATAATACTTATTCACCCCCCCTCTCAGTATTATTTCCAACAATTCACAAATGAATGGCCATGATTAGAAGTTCACTTGATCCAATCGATGGCTAAGATCAACTTAGAAATTTTCTACAAGCTTCTAGAGGTAAATCGACCTTATCTCAATTAATGTCAATTAGTCATCCACTTTCCGTAAGTTTAGACTTAGGAAATATTTAAAAATCACTAATTGACATAATTGAGATATTTTCCCTATGTGAAACTTAGGAAAAATTACATGCGTTTGGGGATAATTATACCTTATGTGTTCCAAGCCTCAAGGCTAAAACACATGTTCGATCTATAATAATTAACTCTCCCTCTTAGCGAGGAAGGTGTTCTCCATAACACCCATCCTATCCCTGAAGAAAACAAACTTTCCTTTATTCAAGGCCTTCATTAGGATGCCTGCCACTTGTTGATATGTAGGCACGTATTATAGTCGAATTGATCCATGTTGTACACAATACCTGATGAAATGGTATCTAATGTCAATGTGTTTTGATCTATCATGAAATATTGGATTCTCAGATAGCTTGATGAAAATCTGATTATCACAGTGGATAATGGTTCTCTCCACCCTCTCCCCAAACATTTCCAATAGTAGATTTTGAAGCCATATGGCCTCACATTCCATGCTTTTTTCCATGTACTCTATTTCTGTGGAGCTTAATGCTACAAAATTCTACTTCTTGTTGTACTAAGAGACAAACCTTGTTCCCATGCTAAAGCAACACCCTGAAGTGCTTTTCCGATCCACTGCATTACCTACCCAGTATGCATTTGTATATCCTGTCAACTTGACACCATCACCTTGAGTAAGTCTCAACCCATACTCAGTTGTACCTCGTATATATCGCAACACATGATTCATCATTTTCCAATGCACTCCCTTTGGCTTCATCATGAATTGACTAAGAGTGTTGACCACAAAGCCAATATTTCGCCTAGTGTTGACCAAATACATGGGAGGGCAAATAAGTTGTGTATATAAGGTGGAGTCTACTGCTTCCTGCTTCAATGCATCAATATTCTTTCAATTGGTTATCACAGGTGTAGACATGGGTCTACATTACAGCATCCTAAATTTCTTCAATATCTCCAAAGTAAATCTCACTTAACCAAGTAATATTTCCCCATCCATCTGCCACACCTCGATTCCTAGAAAATAGTGCATCGAACCCAAGTCCTTCATCTCTAACTATGCTGCTAAGTCCCTCTTGCAGTCTTATATGAGCCCTAGTGGCCCAGTAAAAAATAGATCATCCACATATATCATGAGAATCAACGGTTCACCTCCAACCATAAGATAATAAAGGTTCGAATATGCCTCACCCTTATTGAAGCCCATCTCCTGCAAGTTGTTGTCAACCTGACCCTACCATGCTCTAGGAGCTTGCTTGAGTCCATATGGTGCTCTCTTCAACATGCATACATTGGTTTCCCTCCCATGCATCTCAAAACCCTATGATTGTTCAATGTACATCTCCTCTTCTATGACTCGATTCAAGAATTTCGTCTTGAGATCCATGTGATGAATCTGCCATCCCATTTG
Source organism: Pinus tabuliformis (assembly GCA_031772625.1). Classification (NCBI taxonomy): domain Eukaryota; kingdom Viridiplantae; phylum Streptophyta; class Pinopsida; order Pinales; family Pinaceae; genus Pinus; species Pinus tabuliformis. The sequence goes on along the minus strand of CM062819.1, from coordinate 1,332,990,582 downwards.
TGTTGCAAGTGAGATCACGACTCTAATGGAAGTATACCTGGAAATGAGAGCAAACATCTCATCATAGTTTATTCCCTCTTTTTGAGAGAAACCCTTGGTCATGAATCTGGCTTTTATTTTTTCAACGTTTCCATATACAATGTGCTTGATCTTGTAGATCCAACAAGAAACAACCACTGTCCTATCCAATGGTCTAGGAACCACCTCCCAAACATTGTTATGCATGATGGCATTTTACTGCTCCACTATAAAATCTTTCCAGACCTGGTGTTGTGTAGCCTCTTCATAGCTCGAAGGCTCACTATCAAAGACCTGACTCATCAAAGCCTTGTAACTGGAATATCTCTCTAGTGGTCTCTTGTCCCTGGCGCTCGATCTAGGATCTCCTACAAACTCATGTGCATCTCTCAATGTCTAAAGCACCTCATGATTCCTTCTTCCACCTATAGTGGGTGGAGCTTCAAGCTCCTCATCGTGTTACTAATCCACATGCTGTGAACTCTGCTCAACACCTGTACTTGTGCAAGTACTAGTTACTGTACTGGTACTTTTTCTCTAAGCCTTGAGATTGTTGTTCAACCCTTGGAGCTTATTCTTGCTAAATTTAATCAACTGCTAGCAACTTGCGAGATCTCCTTAAGGCTTTCTCCTATTGAAACTTAATGTCTTGTCTCACGATGATCTTTTGAGTCCCTAGAATATATATTTTGTATGTCCTTGGATGTTTTGTTGTAACAAATGAAATACCCCTTCTTTGTAGCTGAATTTGACTTGGTGCACTTCTCGACTGGAATGTGACAATAAATGATATTGCCAAAAATCCTGAAATGATTGAATTTTGGCATCTTCCCTATAAAATTCTCCTTGGGTGTCATTTTTCCCAACACCTTATGTGGGTGTAACACCCTCCTCCCACATTTACCCAAGTTACTGGCCTACCGGGGCAAACATGTGACGAAGAGTTACTATGATATGTTTCAACCTCTTAGATCACCTTAAGGAAGTGGAATTGATAGAACAAACACCTTAATGACTTCCCTATAAGGTGCTACAAGACCCCTAAGGGATAAACCACCCTTCCAGGTACCCAGACCCTGAGTTAAACCTCTTTTTAGTGCCTTAATCTCCCAGACACTGGCACAATACTGCCTGATTTTGATTGAAACCCTCCAGTCGCATGCATGATGCCTACAAGGGAGCGACTGCAGTCTTTTTCATTCAATTTTGTGCCTGCGACCACGAGATTTAAGCCACTTTTTCAAGCTAGGATCCAGACCTCTACCTAGAACTTAATGAAACTTTCCAGAACCATGAATGACACAAGGACAAAGCATTCGATACAAATCTTAGACACTAAATTGACCTAAAAATGCCTATCCATGACATTCATTCCGTCAAACATATCACGTACATGAAATCTACAAGTCATAAATACACATATGAACGTAGGGGTCTCATACTTATATGAGAATCATCAAGAAGGTCTAATGCTCTCTCATATTAGTTGCAATAACATCTATTAGGTCATGCATTCGATAACTAATCACATATTCATCAAACATGTCAAGATCCATAAACAATATACATCATATAACCAACATATAAACCATGGCAACTCAACCGTAATGCCATCATCATAACCAATACATATGCTCATACATCACAATAGAAAAATATTTTATTAATATATGAAAATTCCGACCAAGTGAGGGATTTCCACGCACAACCTGACTATAGATTACGCTGAACCAAATATTTCTTTCAACTAGTCACCCTCATGCCATATTCCAAGCATGAATGTGGGATCTCATGGAATAAACCAAGAAAATCAAACCAGGTTTCATGAGGCCAAACCACCTCAACCCTCAACTAGTGATTCCACCTCACTGTCGGACATCAATAACCATCACCATATAGGTCTCTATCCAAGCTATCTAGGGCTCCAGAGAATTTGTTCCAACCAAGGCTTCCAGGACTAGTAACTAAACCCACAACTGCTGCCGGGCTCCAGAGCGTTTGTCCAGCTAGGGTTTCCAGGACTAGTAACTCAACCCACCAAGGGCTCGAGAGAATTTGTCTAACCAAGGCTTCCAGGACTAGTATCTCAACCCAAGTTGTTATAGGGCTTCCAAAACGTTTGTCAAACCAAGGCTCTAGGAACTAGTAAATCAACCCACAACCATGAGGAACATAAGAATCAACAAGAAAACAAAGACAAAACCCACAACACCATGGCTATCTAGGAAGTGGAAAGGCTAGGCAAAACCACTGTCAATCCAAGCAATCCTCCATGCCAATGACAACTCATAACCAAGAAACCACATGCATGTACCATGCATGTTAAAACTACAAAGGAAACCATACATGCAACTCGATATCGACAAGTAATCCAATTGTAGCTGTCGATCCACTTGTTCCCTTGCACTTTCTTGCTTTCCTTTGCCTTATTTATTCAAATACAAAGTATGACATGCTCCTCCAAGAGTGCTCCAAGAAAACTCTAAGTGTCCAAGAGTATGAGAGTGAGAGAATAGAATGCGAGCTCCAAAACTGAATTGACAAAAGCTAACACTCACAAAAGCCATGAAATGATCCTCAGAAGATTTTTTATCAATGAGGCTTCTATTTTATTAATTTTACATTATTTTCCTTCATTTTCCTTCTCACATGCAACATGTGACCTTTCACCTTCCTTTCCTCCTATTTTCCATTATTTTCATAAATAAAATGCCAATTAATGACCGAAATGAACACCCACTAGGATGTTTTTCCCACCATTCAGATTGGAATACATGCCCCATGACCTTGGTCTTATATATTTTTTTCTTTATTAACTTTATTACATGGGTTTTTTACCAGGGATGTTACAGAACCCTCCCCCTTGGGGGAACACTGTCCTCGATGTTCAACGACACCTACAACCAGCAAGACCCCGGAAAAGCAAAACATACTACTTATGGAGCTTTATATCTTAGCTCGTTGTAGTATTTACACTGATCATCCTACTAAGAAGCAAACCAAAATGAGAAGCATAACAACATGAAAACCATAATGACATGACATCCATATCGCTTATTGAAGCTTTATAACATAGCTCACGGTGGTATTTACAACCACATATAATCATGCAACTTTGCTTCAACCAGTAAATAAAAGGATACGATTCCCATATCAGTAACAAAGGAATCTAGAGGCTCACACCTTCACCCTCAAAGTAATACCAAGATTCACCTCCTTCCCAAGAAGTCTAGAATCCACTGCCAAAGTCAAAGCTGCATCCAATGTCCAATGCTGCAATCCCGTGCCACTTATCCTCTTAGTGAACAATTACTAGCTCATTGTTCCAGGGCACACTCCTAATATGCATTTGATTTCATATGGAAATTCTAAGGACCAAAAAAAATCCATCCCCTGACCTACTCTTCTCTTCTACACAGTCCCTCGGGAAATCCAGTCACCCCCTTTCGTGCAGTCACACACCTTCCAAGTTTCGCAGGCATCCCCTTCTCTGCTACACATTCCCTTAGGTGACCCATCCCTTGGAGAAGTTTCATCACATTGGAAGGTATGAAAACCAAGGCATATCCCTGCCTCAAAACCATTGTAACAACCCTAGTGAAAATTCCATGTAAATATATATAATACCATGGATGATGGGACACGTATTCCACACTGAATGTTAGGTAAGACATCCTAGGGGGTGTTCATTCAGTTTATTATGGCTAAGGGAAATTGGCAAAGGTAATGGCTAAGGCTTTGGAAAGGAATTTTGGCACATTTATTTATGAAAATAAAGGAAATTAGGAGAAAAGGAAAGTGAAAGATCTGAGGGAGGTCTGTAAGGTCTTGTTTTGTCGACTCCATTTGATTAAGGTTACTTAGGAGGTTCAGTCTTATCATAGTGGCATCTCGTCACATGTTTACGCTAGATGGTCGGTTGCTTGGGTAGATGTGGGAGGATGGTGTTACAATCATCATACCAGTCATAGCATGATCATGGAAATCAATGGACACTATGGGTACCAGTGCCCCACAATGACCCTACTCCTTAAGTGCTTTACCAACATATTTCTACTTGTTCCAATTTCTTTCACCGCTGCTGCTAAATCTTGTAGTTAGTTTCAACCACCCAAACAAGGATTTTCCATGCTTTCCTGTACTAAGCACATAAGTTCCATTAGACTCAAAATGATTGAAATAACTTCAAATCATATGTTATTGGTAGCTCTTCAACAAGGTACACTTGCAATCCCGTTTACTTCCTGACACAACAAGTCAAGATAGCTCTTTGATCAAATCATCATGTATAAACATATCACATCCAGTTAGCTCAAAACACAACCATTGTAGATCAAAATCATGAATCACATTTAATCATCATAAACCATAATCATAGATCACATGTAACCACCATAAATATGAATCATAGATCACATGCATAATAAAACTGAAATAAAAATCGATACTTATCCTTCATTCGGTCTTTTTCTTATGCCTTTGTCCTTTTCGTACACACACCAGATCGGTTGCCTCACCCAACAAACAGCCAATGCCTTTTTCTTTTCTTCAATCACATACATATACACAATGTACATCATAACACATACATCCACACACAACGTACACCACCACACAATACATACACTTACATTCATCATACAACACAACACATACACCTACATCTAGTTTACATCACAACACAATACATACACCTACATTCATCATATGACACAACACATACACCTACATCCAGTGCATATCACAACACAATACATACACCTACACTTGGTGTACAACAAAACACATTCATACACCTACACCCGGTGTACAACACAATACATATACACACACAGAGTACAACACAACAAATACACATGTCATGACACCATGACTACACAATGCACATATGTAGTACCACATGTATACAACACAACATGTACGACATGCACACAATACCACATGTACAACATGTACACAATACCACCTGTATGTAGAAATTCCCACTGTAGATCACTTGATAATGCAATATACTAAAGCAAAATACTTCATCTACTTCTACAACCAATTTAGCGGAAGCTTAATCGAACATGAGCAACATCAATAAGAACACATATCACTGATAAGAAGGAATCAATCACACATAACACAGAAGATATAACCCGAGGAAAGCCTCAGCCTAAAACCCCAACTCTGTATTATCATACAAGTGGAAATATAGCTAGTATTACAAAAAGAATCAGCTCAAAAGCTATCCTGCTCTCTCTGCAATACCTTTGCTACTCATAGATAGTCAAAGGCCTCTCTCAAACCTTCGGTCTGCCCTCCAAGCCTCCTATTTCTTTGCGCAATTCTGATTGGGGTCCAGTGCAGCCACTTGTGTGAATTAGCCTCTTCACACACTCACTAACCTCTGATCCAAGTTCGCAGTCCTGAAGGAGATAAATCCTCATCATGGATGAGCTTCCTTTATAGGAAAAATATTCATCCAATTGATAGTACACTGTCCCTTCTTTGATGTCAACTGGGTCTCTATCTGAACTGACATGCATGAGTTATTCATGAGAGAATCTTCAGTTATCTGAAGTGCAACAGTTATACGCAAGCATGCATTAACTAACTGAACTTACTTAATTTAAACAAACTGTTTAAATCAAATATAACTGGACTTGAGTCTGTTAACTGAGCCAACTAATTACTACTCAAATTAGAACTCATCCTTATCTCTTTAACTGATGGATAAATTCCTCAATTAATAGATAAATTGTTGCATGTCCTCACATAGACTTCAAGTTTGTTTTTCCTTAACTAATTAACTTAAGATGAATTAATTAATTAATTTAAAAATTGTTGTTAATATCAAATTCGAATTTTACTTCCTATTTTTAGTCTAGGGACTGACTAAAATTGGAATCCATCTTGAACTGCTAAAAATAGAATGCTATTTTTAGCACTTCCATTTTTCATTCCCTGTTGCCCAATCCAGCACTGGTATCCAAACTACCATTTATAGCAGTGCCATTTTTAGCATTTATTGTTGCCATTTTCAACACTCCCTCTCAACAAGAAAGGCTTCCTCTCGAACCGATCCTGTACCTTCAGAATTTTCTGCATGCAACACTTCTACCAAGTGTGGTTGCTCCAGCAACTCTTAGAACAAAAAAACTCCTAATTGACCTCTCTGTTGGGCTAGAAACATACTCTGATACTGAAGCTCTACTTGCTACTGACAAATGCTCCCTCTCTGACCTTTGCACTACTACAACATCTCCATGCATCTCGCACCGTTTCACACCTCTCTGTGCCATCCCGCACTGGTGCAACACACTTGTGCCTCTCGCATTGCTGCAACCTACTCGCTCTGCATTGTCTTGGGATTCTTGGACTGTAGCTCTCTCTTCCGCTCCATCCCCATCTATCTCTACCCAATCAGTCAGTCCTGCTACTCCTCATCGGGGCTCCTGTAGCAAAGTCGAATCAAAGAGGTTGGGTACCTCAAGGATCCTGCCCCTCCTCCTTGGGATGATCACTCCACATCGCCCCACCTCCTACCTAGAGGTATGGCTGCATGTGATCCCTCAGCCCACCTGCCTCGAAGTTTCCCCCTACTGGAGATCTCTGCATGAGTAGATTTCTCTACTCAATCTCCACTCAGCTTCCCCTATTGTGGCTGCTCCACAACCTCCTGAAGCTGCTGCACCAATCGTGGCTCCTCCACAATCGTCTGAGACTTCTTCTGGCGCTGCATGTTGAGAGGTAATATACTCTCCCTCTCAACCACCAAGTCTCCATCAGTTGCCTTGCTGCTCAAGGCTTTGCATGCATATTGAACCTCAAGAGCATACAGGTTCTTGACCCGTGAACCAATCTGCTTCACCTGTCTAGTGATGATGTGTCTAAGGAAAACCTTTCCCTTACTGAAGACTACATCATAGCCTCTGTCTTCCAGCATCGCAATCGACACCAAGTTTCTCTTCTGTCCTGGTACATACTTGACATCGGTCAAGGTAAGACGAGCTCCATGCTCCCTCTAAAAAATAACCATTCTTACACCTGAGACACTATACATTTCATCATTTCCCATCGCTATGAGTATCTGGAGATCTTTCTCCTCCAAAGTACTGAACAAACTCTTGTTGCCGGTCATGTGGAAAGAAGCTCCACTGTCAAGAAACCAACCACTTCCCACCATGGATGAAACCATGCACGCGAAGAGTGTGAAATCCAACTTGAACTGTGAAGCAAGTGCCTCACCTTTAGATCCTTCCCCGGATCCCTTCTTGGATTTCCTCTGTGGACAATTTGTAGCAAAATGGCCCACCTCATGACAACAAAAGCATCGCACTTTCGATTTGTCAAACTTCTTCCCACCATGGGAAGAACTGGATTCGGAAAGAGAAACCTTCTCCTTCCCCTTCTTCGCCTTACTCGCTAAGGCACAGTTTTCTTCATCCTCCATGGATGAAGAACCATCTCTGGTGCTTCTTCTTATCTCCTCCTGCATCAAATCCGACCAAAGTCGTTCCCAATTTGGTAGTTTCTCTCTTCCATTAACCGAGTCCTGGTAGCTATGACAACTCTTAGGAAGACCGAGGAGTGCAATACTCACCATGTCATCATCAACTTTCATGATCCCTACACTTCCAAGCTCATCCCTGCATGTGGTGAGCTTGTTCAGATACGTAGAGATCATGTTGCCCTTTCCACACTTGATCTTCTGAAGCTTGTCTTTCAGTGCTAGCTTCCTTTGATCACTGCTATTCTGATATAGATCTTTCAATGTTTTCCACATTGAAAACAACGTTTCCTTCCCATGGAGACTCGAGACTATGTGATCTCAACCTCCCTCCAGAAGGATTCTCCTTGCTCTAGCCACACATTTCTTCCATTTAGCCAACTCAGCAGCACTACTCAGCTTGAGGACTTCTTGATCAATGAAGTCCTTTAGACCATTATCCTCTAGTATTGCTTCCATGAGATCCTTTCAGGCTATATAATTCGAACTGCCATCAAGGGCATATTCGAGTCTCAAACCATAGAACGACATAGGTGAAATAGAGATGTGATAAGAACTCGATTTATATATTCAGGAATCACAAACTTCAACTTCTCCCTTCTTGTATACTATTTTTCCTTGATCACCTGTGCTTTGATACCATGTAGAACTTTTCTACAAACCTGCTATCTCTGATACCATGTAGAAATTCCCACTGTAGATCACTTGATAATGCATTATACTAAAGCAAAATACTTGATCTACTTCTACAACCAATTTAGTAGAAGCTTAATCGAACATGAGCAACATCAATAAGAACACATATCACTGATAAGAAGGAATCAATCACACATAACACAGAAGATATAACCCGGGGAAAGCCTCAACCTAAAACCCCAACTCTGTATTATCATACAAGTGGAAATATAGCCAGTATTACAAAAAGAATCAGCTCAAAAGCTATCTTGCTCTCTCTGCAATACCTTTGCTGCTCATAGACAATCAAAGGCCTCTCTCAAACCTTTGGTCTGCCCTCCAAGCCTCCTATTTCTTTGCGCAATTCTGATTGGGGTCCAGTGCAGCCACTTGTGTGAATTGGCCTCTTCACACACTCACTAACCTTTGATCCAAGTACGCAGTCCTGAAGGAGATAAATCCTCATCATGGATGAGCTTCCTTTATAGGAAAAATATTCATCCAACTGATAGTACACTGTCCCTTCTTTGATCTCAACTGGGTCTCTGTCTAAACTGACATGCATGAGTTATTCATGAGAGAATCTTTAGTTATTTGAAGTGTAGCAGTTATATGCAAGCATGCATTAACTAACCGAACTTACTTAATTTAAAGAAGCTGTTTAAATCAAATATAACTGGACTTGACTCTGTTAACTGAGCCAACTAATTACTACTCAAATTAGAACTCATCTTTATCCCTTTAATTGATGGATAAATTACTCAATTAATAGATAAATTGTTGCATGTCCTCACATAGACTTCAAGTTTGTTTTTCCTTAAATAATTAACTCAAGATGAATTAATTAATTAATTTACAAATTGCTGTTAATATCAAATTCGAATTTTACTTCCTATTTTTAGTCTAGGAACTGACTAAGATTGGAATCCATCCTGAACTGCTAAAAATAGAATGCTATTTTTAGCACTTCCATTTTTCATTCCCTGTTGCCCAATCCAGCACTGGTACCCAAACTGCTATTTATAACAGTGCTATTTTTAGCATTTCTTGTTTCCATTTTCAACATTGTACACATCACCACCTGCACAACATCATATGTACACATCACCACCTGCACAACATCGCATGTACACGACACCACCTGCACAATGTGTACATAACTCCACATGTACACCACATCACTTGTACAATGTTCACACAATACCAACACCACATGTATAGAACACCACATGCATGACATGTACACGATACCACATGTACACAACACCACATGCACAACATGTACACAACACATGCACACAACCCCACATGTACAACATGTACACAACAACACATGCACAAAACACCACATGTACAATCATTCACACAACACCATATGTACATAGCACCACATGTACAACATGCACACAACACCATATGTACATAAAACTGCATATAAAACATGTACATAACAACATATGTACACATCACCACATATCCAACATGTGCACACACCATATGCACACAACACCACATATCCAACATGTGCATAGTATGATATGTACACAACACCGCATATCCAACATGTACATAACATCATCTATACCGAACACTGCATATGCAATATACACACAACACCATATATACAACATGCACACAACATAATATGTACATAATACTACATATGCTACATGTACATGACAACAATATTGCACATCCTAACACCACACTATCCTTACCAAACAACCTTGCTTCTAGTGTCTTATCCATGCTTGTCCCAACATGCCACAAAGCACACTGCTTGCATTTTGCTAATGTATCCCTCAACATAGTTTGTCCATAACAAAGACATAGTATAATCACATAATATCAATTCATAGCCACATGATACTGACCTCTTATATTTGTCAAGACTACTCTTCCCACTTGATTCCCCAAAAGACTAGGAATATCTTCATGCCATTCACCTGAATAAGCAATCATTCCTCCATAAGAATGATCCTTGACAACCTTGTCAGACAGTGACATAGATACATATATATAGAAATTAGCATAAAACAATCATGATCCATGATGACCCTTTCAGAAATGACATACATACATACATACATACATACATGTATACATATATAGACATCAACACAGTCATGATCACAACATAATTAAAGATACCATAAGGTCAAGGTTAAGAGATCTCCCTTTATTCATGCACAACATTGAGAACAACCATTCCCAACATAGCCAAGGCATCTCACGCCTCTGATCCATTTGCTTCACCTTTCTTGTTACCTTTCCCATGATTGTCCTACCATTGTACATTTACCCCAATGGACCCAACCAATCCAATTGACCATCATACTCTTGCCTTCAACTTCCCTTATACATGCACCAAGCTTCATCTAGGTCTTACATTACCTATTGGAATTCATTTATCTCTCCCCAAGCTCCACTAACTTCCCTCTTTCCCAATCAAATCCCAAGACCCTCAAAACATAAAGGAAAGAACAAGAAAGACAATAAGAAGAAAACCATTAAAACCAATAGCAATATGACATCACAAACAAAGTTGCAAGGCCTTGCACCAGACGCAATCAAAACCCATAATCATGCTCAAAAAAATCACAAAATACCGAAGGTACAAAACTATCAATAAACACCATGAATCAATCCCCATGGGTTGCCAATGCCTCTAAATGAAATCTCAACCCGGACCTTCTTCAAGATCTCATGGTAGTATCTTTTTCCATGGAACTCCCTTACATCATACTTCCATAAACACATAACTACCAGTGCATAAATAAACGTAACAATATACCGATTACCTTACCTTATTGTTCCAAGCACATTTCCTTGCAATTGGACACATCCACGCCATATCTCAAGGGATTCCAATCCATTGACGAATCCAGCTACAACTAGAAACTAGCTAATATACTTGTCAAATACATGTTCATGAATATAGCACATATCCACATAATGTTAGACAAAATCAAGGTTATGAAGGCTTCTTGTATGCAAAGCACTCTTTCATTTGGAACCACGGTTTCCAAATATAGCCAAAGGAATTCTCACCCAATTCCTTTCTTTTACCTTTTACCCTATTGCAATTGAGTCTTATTATGTACTATCACATAATACAAATGTTAGTTATATAAACACGTCAACTATTACCTTGTCATGCTAATACCAAGCATGTTCCCCTGCAATAGGGTAAAAGGTAAAAGAAATAGTGCGGTGTTGATATTCTCTTTTAGTGTATCAAAGGATTTATGTCGCTTTCCTCCCCATTGAAAGGTTTGCTTCACACTCACCAATGCATGTAAGGGGGTTGCAATGACAAAGAAGTTGGAAATGAACCTTCTCCAGTGTTGTACTACACCCAAAGAGCTACAAACCTCTATAACATTGGTGGGTTTAGGCCACTTTACAATCACATCAATTTTAGAAGGATATATTTTCAATTGTCCACCTCCAACAATGTGCCCTAAGTAAACCAAAGAGGTCTTCCCAAAATCAGACTTAGACAACTTGACATACAATTTTTATTTTTGCAAAACATAAAGCACCTTTTTAACATGACTCACTTGATCATCTGATGTTTGTAGACATCCATCTGCATTAGCTGATGCTACAAAGGCATATGCCGAAACCACCATCTCAAGTGTGAGATTCTTGATAGTTGAGAATGAGCGCATGACTAAGGAATTTCAAGCGGCCAAGTAGAGAGAAGAGAAATCTACAACATTCACCAAAGAAGAGTTGAACAAAGCGATAATTGATGAAGTATCGTCTCTCGAGACAATCATGTGGAATCTGTACTTCAGGTTCATCACCGTGCATAAGTCAGTTGTCCATCTTAATGGTTGGCAACAACATTGTGCTAGGAGAGAACGCTTCTTGATAGACATACACAGTGTTGTCGATCACATGCAAATATGGAAAATGAGGTACAAGGGAGCCCCGTTGTACTTGCCAAAGATGATCAAGCCAAAGGTAGTGGAGTTGAAGGCACACATCCGGAGTTAGATCCAATACTATGAGGAACTCCCACAGCTCATCACCAGCTTACAGGCTTCACATGCATGAGGTTTCAGAAGCATGGATGTCCTTGTGTGCACGCATGTGATCCCATCCATTGACACACTCACCGAGGTGAAAGCAAAGAACCAAGTCCGATTGGAGCTAGACACATACTTCGAGTAGTTGTTGTGCATGGCCACCAGCGCAGATTTGCAGATGAGCGCAGACACTATGCACTAGTATGCCGCTGGTCCGACTGCACTGAAGACCGTGATGCACATGCTATATGACGATTTGGATAGAGTTTCCAAACCATTGTACTCGGATGCAATGAAGGCAAGAGTTCGCTTTCAGAAGGATGTCACCACGGAGTACGTGGACACCATAACAGACTACCAAGCTTGGCATCAGTTCGCCACCATCAATCACCAAGAGGATGTCGATGAGTTAGTCTTCCCACAACTGTCTGAGTCTCAGTGATGTCTTGTATGGCTTACTCAAGCCCATTTTTTTCTCACATGGGTACATGTGCAGATTGTATTGTAAACATGTTGTAAAGTGAAAGACCAAGTGTCAATAGTAGAATGTAAACAGTCATGTGTAAGTTGAAGAGTCACAAAGTGGAATGTCAAGGGTTTCCCCACCATTTGCTATATATAGAACCTCATAACTCATTGTACCGGCTTTTGGGAGCCAATATTCTGATAGGTATAACTTAGAGAAAGCTTGGAGTGTATTGTAACGAGCCTTGGCTTCTCCACAGTGCAAAGTGAGTACATCTCTTTGGAGGAGCATGCGACAGTGAATATAATGAACCACTATTGGGGCTAGTGGCTGTCATGCTTGTATGTATAATTGGATCTTTCACTCTTTTAATATGACATAGCCATCACGTTTCATGCATATATTGTTATTGTAGTTCGACTATTCTGGTTGCTCTAGTGATGTATGTAGTTGTAATTTACGCATGTATGTATGGACTATTCTGTATGTGTTTGTATGAATCTTATCGAAGCGTGTTGTTGGTACAACTCATCACTTTGGATTTTCGACTATTGTGCTTTCCATCTCGTGATGTCTTTTAGCTTGTGTGTTCCCTTTCAAGCTACGTGCTATCACAGGCTTCTAAGGGGCACACTCCTTTCCCCTTTTGTGTGTTAGAGCCTTTTCATGCAGCTTCCCTAACTTGCTGCAAGGCCGCACCCTTGCTTCCAACAAGGACATCTTACTTACCTTTGCGTGCAACCGCAGTCAAGGCGATATCGTACTACCCACTGCGGGGACTCCTACTCCAAACGGTTTGAGGTCTAGTTGGGACTTCTTACTAGGGAGATCCCCTGACATGTTGGTGGGTCCAACACCGTTAACATTTCTGGCGCTAGAAGGAGGGCCAAATTACAAGCTGAGTCCTCTCAATTTGTTTTGAATCTTCATACATCTATCATGGAGTATGTTACAGTTCACCCTCCGAAATGTTTGTCCAACAAACATATCTTTGAATTCAAGAGGGAGTTATGGAGGACTTGTCAGAAATCACGTATGATGGTGAAGGCGAAGTAGCCTGGATTGAGCACTTAGATGACTTCCATGCACTCATGGAGAACATGGAAGGTTTTAATGAAACAGAGGTCTGTATGCTGCTCGCACACACACATCGTGACTACCCATTACTATGGTGTAGCGTACTGCCACATAACTCAATGCACTCATTCAAGCAGTTCAGTGATCTAATCGAATATGTTTTTCACCATTTTGATCCGGAAGCACTTGATAAAAAAATGTTAAAACGGAAGGCCCCGCATGAATCTCTAGAGGAATTTTGGGGGCGCTTCTGTCAACTCTCTTTTGAAGCTTCAAAAATTCAGATGAAGTTCCAATATCGTGTTGAAAGATATGAGTATGTCTATTACAAATCGCTCTATCCAAAAGTGAAGAAAAAGATCAAAATCGTAAGTGGACACAGTCGCTGTCACAAGTGAGTGTCTGCCTTCCCCTCATCAAACAACTCCACCCCCACAGAGTGATGTAGGAGAGCGTGCACATAAGTCTATTTAACCGTCACATCCTCCCACCCTCATTACTCTTAATTTCTACACATATTTGGTTGGGAAGCCCATGGGGTGTCATATGCACTTGTTACCTCAACCTTCATCCTCGTGTTTTGTTGATCCTCCTGATTGTACTGTCTTGTGTTCTTTCGTTCCGGAATCTACGCTTGTTGTGAACAAGGATCGAGCTATCGACATAGTTGATGTTGCACAACCAACCTATGCTATCATTTACGATGAGTATGACTGGGAATCTAAGCATGAACCTGTAGTGAAGGATGACTTCCTTCTGTCCGCACCTCCTCCGCTTTTTCCTAACATCTTTGGTGATTCTGCTATCTCTGATTTTCCTTGTGTAAATCCATCCACGGATGCATGTAATTCCAATCATTCATAGAACACACCTGATGTCAGTCCATCATTTGATAGCGGAGAGAACAAATCTTTCATTGAGAATCCACTTGACTTTCCATCTACATTTTTCGGAAATGCATAGGGTGAACATTTTTTCTTCTCATCTACCCCTTTGTATGATTCATGAGATCATGAGGATGTCGACGAACTCATTGATTTTTCTGATCATAGCTGTCGTGATCTCTTTACTCCTATATTCGATCACGATGTTGATTTAATCGCTGTTGATCTTTCAAAGCCACCCATTTATGATGGCCTATTTGTCAATGAAGTCAAAACCCTGCAGGCTATCTAGGGAGTTCAGCCTGAGATGATGGTTATGTCAGGCCCTCGCTATCCTGAGGTTAGTTTCACTTCTGATCAGGAAATTGTTGAAACACCCAAGGCTCCTCATCAATCATTTGTATGCATTGAAGATCAATCCAATACACAGATTTCGCTTCCTCCACCTGAATCACATGATTTTATCGCTCATACATTGGAGGAATCATACATATCAAGCATAATTTCAAGGCGTAAGTTGTCTCTCTTTCTCATGTTTGCTTGTCTGTCATAGTCAAGAGAGTGCGTATGCTTATCATCTACACACAGTGTGTCTCAGCACCATGTTAAATCCACAGAATGCTTGCCATGTGCTTTCACTCTTTTATTTACTGTGGACGCGTTTAAACTCAGAGTGTGTTGGTCTTCATTGTTATATCTTTCATGTTTGTTGGTTCGCTTGACTATCCTGTTCGCGAACCATGCCTTCACCAACGTGGGTCAACCAATGCGCCAGTGGATGCATTGGAAATATCACTTCACGTGATCAAACCCATGCACTGTTAGCTTAGGATTAGGAGTAGTGTTTGCTTTATGTCTTGTTTGTTTGTTTGTTTGTTTGCTTGCTTTGCTTACTTGCTTCACTTTCATATTTTCTTCTGCTCTTAGCTTTATTGTTTTGTTTTCTTGTTTACGTCCATAGGTTAGTTTCACATGAAATAGTGTGTGACTCTTAAGACAAGCAGGGAAAAGTACAAGAGGACTTGTACAACTATCAACACTTGGTTATCTGTCATCCTCTCTCTTTATGCAGAACCTGTTTTCTTTAATCAATAATACACCAATGGAAAATACGTTCTGTTCAAAGTGAATCATGGTGAAAACATAACACTTGCACTCTAACTAGTACCACCTACTCTAGTAAGTTGTTTTTGGGTTAATCCTTGTCAGCTTAGTCAAGTAGATTAAGGTTAGGGGGAAAACATTAACAAGTATGTCAGAGGTATACATAACATACTTCTCTGATGGAACAACCTCTTCTACTCTCAATAAGTCGAGATCCCTCTTCTGCCTTTGAAATAAATAAGTGCCTATGCACAATTCTATGAAAAAATGAAAATATGAAAAAATTGAAGAAATGAATAAGGCAAAAGAAGAGAAATGCTTCCTACGCAGAGAGGTGATGCAAGTAAATCCGCCGGGGTAGTGACCAGGCTTGTTGGTAGCGGAGCGATGCTTGTGTTGCTGTGTGACTCCTCGGGGTACTGTCCAGGCCTGCTGGCAGCGGAGCAACACCAAAGATGAAACTTAAACTCTAACAATCATATTACTTGTGCACCAATATGCCCCTCATCCCCAACCAGAACAACTAAGTTGACTTGGCTTGGAACATGTGCTGATCAATCAAGAGCATGGTAGGTACTACATATTTTACTCAAGCTAGTGTGGAAACCATGATGATCAAAGAATCGAACAATACTTTTGGAGGAGTTAGACTTGATTTTCGTGAAACAAGGTCCATTGAGAGAGCTGGAGTTCTACTAGTGTGTCGCCAATGTCGTAGCGGCTACAACCATCCTCCAAAATTTTACATTAGCTTAATTTTGGAGCCTCCCTACCAACCATCCTTAGCATCATGTCTTGCATTGCCCAGGTAGTTATGCTTTCAATTGAGTTTCTTTGGCTTAACAGCTTGTGTTCACTAACTTGTTTTCCTTTCACCTGCAAGCTGACTTCTTGTGACTCGGTCTTCAACCGATTCTTGTGCTGACTTAGAGAATTCCACATAACTGGAGGGCAACCAACCTTGCTCTCTAGAATTGTGCAATGCAGCATGGCAACCAGCTTCAAAATTGCACAAAGCATGCATGTTGCCTTCCCCAAGAAAATTTCACAAAGCAGCCCATCACCAGGCTTCCTCTTAGAATTTGCGCAGTTCTGGCTGGAAACCTTGGCTTCAGTCCAGAAATTGCACAAAGCTTGAGGGGCAGCCATAGCCACTCAACCCAGACACTGCACAAAAGTCATACTAAGGCTTGCTGTCCATTGCATGTGCTCATAGGTTGACTGGTTCCCTCCAAGACTGTGCAATCTTTCCTTGCATGCATGGGAAGTTTTCCTGAAAAAGCAAAAACGCAAAAAGAAAAAATGCATCCCTAGATTTTAGGGATCTATTTTTAGCAGCTGGGGGTTACATGAAAAATCCATTTTAGAAACCTCCCACCAAGTGTCGCTTTTTCGTAGAATTGTGGCATGTGCATCATAAGCCTCGATCTTGTCAAAACTATTTATTCGACACTTCAGATCTCATTCTTAACTTTGATCTTGGAGCTTTGGCATACGCAACACATCTAGGAACCTTCGACACACTTATTGCAACTTTTTCCGGGTAAGTTCACTTTTCATGTATTTTGCTGCTTTTCTGTCGCTTTTTGTATTTTAGTTTGTGTGAGTGTTGTTTTCTTGGTTTGATTGAATGCTTTCTTTCGTTTCAATGCATGTTAGCTTGTAGAAGCATTGTTTCAAGTTTTCCATTACATTTCCTTGTTGTTGCATGCATGACATTGTTTCTGCACTAACAGTCGTCGTTGTGACGACTCACTTTACACACTTCATTGTTTTCCCTTCTTACTAAATCCTACACTTACTGATTGCATGCATGTTCATTCACTCATGTCTACACCTAGCTTTGCACATGAATTCAATCCTTACTGTTTTCAGTCGCCCATCGGTGGGTCTAAGCTACCTTGGCCTAGACCTTGCCTTGCCCGGCTTGCACTATGCATTTCTGGGATGGAAGGCCTTGCCTTGATCCCAGAAATTGTGTAGAGCCTACCTCACATTGGCCTCCCAGGATGTGATCTTCACAATTCTGAGAGGCAATGCCTCAGTTTGCCCCCGGGATTGCGTAGTACAATTTTATCGGGTAGTAGTCATGCTAACTAAAACTATGGATTGCGCAGTTCCAGTCCTCAGCAGGCCAAGATGGACTACGCTCTGGGTAGTTTCAATAGTTAGTCATCTCATTGGTAGCCAAGATTGTGCTTTCCACAGTTCTGGCAATTAGTCTCCCAACCTCTGCTAGAGAAAATTACGCAAATTTCTCAGCCAGTCACCCAAGTGTGTTGCATGTCATTCCTCAAGTTGCTTTTGGTTTTCAACTGACAATTTTCTTTCCATGAGTGCTTCTCTATCTCCAAGTATCGCAGGTGTTCATTAGTCTTTCAGCAGTACAAGTACAATGGCTTCCAAGGGAGCAGGGTCAAAGGACATCATTGAGAGTGCAACTGGAGATGTGGTCGAGAAAGTGTCTATGAGCTTTCCCATCTATGAAGACACTAAGCTGTTCATAGAAAAGGAGATCAAGATCAAATTGTAGGACATTAATGACATATTTTTAGGCACCTTTGAGGAGAATCTGGAAGACCGCAGAGTCTATGTCAACATACACAAGTCTGGCTTATACTGGGTTGCATACAGGTATCTCACATTTCCATGCGTGGACATGATCTAATGGATTATCTCGCATAGTGATCTAGAGACAATGGTGTTGAGAAGTGTCAGTGGAACATAACTTGCTACATTCAGGGCAGAGAAATTTCAGGAGATGTATCACTTGCCGGAGTCGGTGAACACAATGGATGCACTCTTCACCAATCCTAATAGTAGTGCAAACTCAAGAGACATCTTGAAGAGCTGGGTGAGAGAGCCATCTAAGTTTAGGACAACACCCAACCAATTATACAAGACAAAGATAATGTGGAAGGCTTATCAGTTCTTGGTCATCATCGCATGCCGCTTATATGGCCAGGAGAGTACATAGACCTTCTCGTAGATTTGTGTGATTGTGTTGGATCAGCTGGCAAATGAAGGAAAAAATATCAATTGGTTCGACATGTTGGCTCTCTAGCTAAAGGGGCAAGTAACATATGCCTGACATCTACCCAAGGGTTAGCAAGCAAAGCTATTCATGTCCGCTTACATGCTTGATGTAATCTGTGCCCGTCAAAAGTTCCCTGGCTTGGGTTGGGTATGGAAACCTGTAGAAACCTCTGTGCATATCTATTGCAGGTTGTTCTTCGAGTGCAACTTTCGCAGAGTTATACTACAACTATCATACCACTTTGTCACCTTGGTGTATAGGATGAACTTTGAGTAGGATCCGTCTTGCATGTCACAGGTAGCAATGGAGGCATTGGTTAACATAGCAAATTGGTATGCCTCACCCCTTGACAACTTCATTTGGATGTACAACATAGAGAAGGATCCACATGTGTTACCGAAGTTTTCCATGGACAAGTTGGTCACGAAAGAGGTTGCGTACCACATCTAGATAGGGTTATCAGTGAGACTACTTAGGAAGAAGAAGGCACCTTGGCCCACTCTTCCTTTGCAGATACGGTTGTATGATATCCAGAGTCTCAAGCATGCTGAAGCTGAGACGAAGGAATTCAAGAGATTCACCTTCGGCACTAGAATTTTCAATCCATATGACCTGCATCACTTAGTGGAGGACCACTATGTGAGAGTGTATCATCCTTGTTTCCACGTGGCATGTCATTGGCCTGAGGAAGACCCATGGAGATATTGCTACAACTCCTCAAGGCTCAATGAACCAGTCAAAGTGGCTATAGAATGGTTAGTAGTGCACAAGGCAACAACATCTCTGAGAGCAACAACATCAAAAGAAGTAGAGGGCAACATACCTGCACATGACAAAGGCAAGAGGAAGGTTGCCGATAATGTAGAGGCAAAGAATAGCTACAAGTTCAAGGAAGTTCCACTTGTATTAAGAGCAACTTTGGAGATTCAGGCAAAGAAGCAACATCGTAACAGAAGGATTGTGCAAAGATAGAGGGAGAAGCAGAAACTGGAGGAGGCAGAGAAGAAGTTACATGATGTGAAACAACAACTAAGGGAGGAACATAAGCTGTGCAGAAAGGAGAAGGAAGCACAGCAGGAACAGGAACAACAGGAAGCACAACGTGTACACATTGATGAAACTATGCAAATACAGGTTATTGACTCATCATAGCTGGCAGATAGCAAACAGGATGGGCAATCACATGAGTAGGACTTTGCTCAAGAGGTTGAACATATGTTGGAGCAGATGGACATAGATGTGGTTCAACCAGAGCAGGATCAGGATAAAGACCTTATGCCAAAATACCAAGATGTCACTCCACCAACTTCACTCGATACAGGAGTAGAGAAAGTCCCAAGTGATCAAGGAGACACTGAAATCCTTGAGGACAATTTGAAAGTATACGTGCACAACATATCCTTTGACGAGTCACAACACAGAGTTGTGCAGTTGCGCAGAGTGCCCACTCCATATGTCCATGCATCTCTTGTGAATTTTCGGGTATGAGTGATCATGTACGATGTGCGCAGACATCCAACTGCATTGGACGATGCTACAAAGGCATATGCCAAAGCCACCAGTTCAAGTGTGAGATTCTTGATAGCTAAGAAGGAGCGCATGGCTAAGGAATTGCAAGCGGCCAAGCACAGAGAAGAGAAAGCTACAACATCCTCCAGAGCAAAGTTGAAGAAAGGGATACTTGACGAAGTATCATATCTCGAAACAATCATGCGGAAGCTGTACTTCAGGTTCGTCATCGTGCATAAGTCAATTGTCCATCTTAATTGTTGGCAACACCACCATGCTAGGAGAGCATGCATCTTAATAGAAATACACACTGCTATCGATCACATGAAGATATGGACAATGAGGTATAAGGGAGCCTCGTTGTACTTTCCAAATATGATGAAGCCAAAGGCAGTGGAGTTGAAGGCATGCATTTAGAGTCAGATATGGAACTATGAGGAACTCCCACAGCTCATCACCAACTTACAGGCTTCACATGCATGAGTGTTCAGGAGCATGGATGTCATTGTGCGCACACATGTGATCCCATCCATTGGCACACTCACTGAGGTGAAAGCGAAGAACCAAGTTTGACTGGAGCTAGACATGTACTTCGAGCAGTTGATGTACATAGCCACCATCACAGATTTGCAGATGAGCGCAAACACTATGCACTAGTATGTCGCTGGTCCAACTACACTCAAGACCATGATCCACATGCTATATGACGAGTTGGAAAAAGGTGCCAAATCGGTGTACTGGGATGAAATAGAGGCAAGAGTTCACTTTCACAAAGGATGTCACCATGGAGTACGCAGACACCATAACTAACTACCAAGCTTGGCATCAGTTCACCACCATCAATCACCAAGAGGATGTCAACAAGTTAGTCTTCCCACAGCTGTCCGAGTCTCAGTGATGTCTTGTATGACTTACTCAATCCCATTTTTGTCTCACATGGGTACATGTGTGCAGATTGTATTGTAAACATGTTGTAAAGTGAAAGATCAAGTGTTAATAGTAGAATGTAAATAGTCATGTGTGAGTTGAAGAGTCATGAGGGTAGTCGAAGAGTCACAAAGGGGAATGTCAAGGTTCGCCCCACACTTTTCTATACATAGAACCTCATAAATCATTGTATTGGCTTTTGGGAGCCAAGCTTCTGATATATATAACTTAGAGAAAGCTTGGAGTGTATTGTAATGAGCCTTGGCTTCTCCCCAGTGCAGGGCGAGTACATCTCTTTGGAGGAGGAGGCGACAGTGACTGTAACATTCCACTATTGGGGATAGTGGTTGTCATGGTTGTATGTATGATTGGATCTTTCACTCTTTTAATATAACAAATCCAACACATTTCATGCATATATTGTTATTGTAGTTCGACTATTCTGGTTACTCTAACGATGTATGTAGTTGTAATTTACGCATGTATGTATGGACTATTCCATATGTGTTTGTATGAATCTTATTGAAGCGTGTTGTTGGTATAACTCATCACTTTGGATTGTCGACTATTCTTCTTTCCATCTCATGATGTCTTTCAGCTCGTGTGTTCCCTTTCAAGTTGCGTGCTATCACAGGCTTCTAAGGGGTGCACTCCTCTCCCCTTATGTGTGTTAGAGCCTTTTCATGCACCTTCCTTGACTTGCTGCAAGGTCACACCCTTTCTTCCAACACAGACATCTTACTTCCCTCTACACGCAACCGCAGTTAAGGTGATACCGTACTATCCACTGTTGGGACTCCTACTCCAAACGGTTTGAGGTCTAGTTGGGACTTCTTACCGGGGAGATCCCCTGACATGTTGGTAGGTCCAACACCGTCAACAATTGGGTAAGAAGCGAGCCTAGTTTCTTGGGACGATTGAGTTTCCTTACCATTATTAGGGTTAGGAATGGGCTATGTAGGTAGTTGGGGTTGAGGAGGGACTGATGTGCACTATTGCATTTTTGGAGAGGGAAGAAGTTGCATGGGTGGTTGCATTGTTGCCTGTTGAGGGCCTCCACAAGTGGTATTTCTCCACATTTGTTCCTAAAGCTAACTTGGTGGAGGAGGAGCCATCTATGGTTGAGAAAGAAAGAAATGTTTTGGATAATAATATGACATCGAAGGGTTAGTCCAATATGAATTAAAATATTGTGATTGATCTTTAACTATACCTTAGGTTTTGGCTTCCCTGGTCATTTATAAGAGATGAAACATAACTACTTTGATTCCTCAGCTTCTTGATAGAAAACTTTTAATCCTAGAAGGGATGGACACTTACTGGTAAAATGATTCTCATTACATATTGTGCATACCTTGATATGGTGTAATGGAAATTCCTTCAACGAGTGCTTTCTTTTGCACTTTAGACAGAAAATTACTAAAGATAGTTTTGCTTCCCCTTTCCTTTTTTTCATATGTAAAGTGTCTAATTGAGAGCTCAATGAAATGGGTATATTAGATTTAAAATCTTCTAACATATTCCCAATTTATGCTCCTGTAACCCCATTTCTAGAAGTATTGACAACTCTTTTTTCAATACATCTCCGGGCCATTTGCCAATTTTAGAATTACCTCTAGAATATCTTTGACATAGCTCAATGATGAAATCATAGGATTGATGAGAGACATATCCTCCACCCATTAGGTTGAGAATTTTAGTAAAACCATCTTAGATTCCTCTCAATAACAAGACACGTAGTGTCTCAAAAGCCATTTTTTCCTGCCCTGCTTTTTGCAAATTATAGTCGAATATTTCATTGTAACCTTCAAGAATCATCTTCATTTTACGTCATTTTGAAGACTTCCTCCCTGCTTTATTTGTATTTAAAATAATTATAGTATTACTCCAAGAATTTCTATTTCATCCGATTCCAAGTGCAAATGTTGTCCTTACCAAGGCCCATGAACAAGTGTAGTGCAACATTTGAGTGTAACAAGGAAAAGCCTCAATTTATGGGCATTGAACACAAAATCATAACTCCTGTAAAATATGTAAAAATCAATGGGGAAGGTGTTAGGGTCTTCCTTGGGTAGACCATGAAAGTTGAACAAGTATAAGTGAGGAATATTCTTCATTTTGGTGTCCTCATCTGATTCTCGAATAGGGAATCCAAAGGTGGATGTTTCTTCTTTAACTTCATGGATCATCATCTCTTGAGACTTGTTATCCACTTTCAAAGGTGCTTTAGAAAAGTTTGGAAATATTAGCACTCCAGAGTGGAATTGGTCACTTTCCAAACCTTTGGGGAACATAATTTATGTTTGTTCAGAGGATGAAGCTGGTATAATTTTAGGTTCCTAGACAAAGGTTTAGGGTTTCTTCATGGCAAGGGAACATGTTGTGAGTCATGTATTTCCATTTACTGTGCCCCTTTTTCTCTTGAGATTGACTTGCATTATTAGCTTTATGGGGATTTTTGGTGGAACTAAGGAATCTACCCTACCGATCTCTAACTTTGTGCATGAAATAATTAAAAGGACATTCTTTCTAAACAAACTGTTCAAAAGAAAAACTTAAAAGAAGCATATCACATAGATTACTGTAAAAAAATAAAAAAATAAAATATGTTAGCTAAATCAAACTATTGACAATTCAAACAACAATTATGCTATTGACAATTCAAACAAAAAATATTCTATTGACAATTCAAATAGAAAAAAGATAATTATACCATTGACAGTTCCCTGACAATGACACCAAAATGATAGGTTTGTCAATTACCTTTTAATTATTTATCAAATAACTGAGGAACTATTCATTCAATATTTAATGTAGTGTTCATATGAACTTCCAAAATCTCATGCACCATATATGCGAGTACAACAACGTTAATTGTTGATGAGGTTCTAGTATTCTAAATGAATGTCAAAGAGCAATATATTAAAGTTCTTTCGCAAGGCACCAAGAAAACCAAACCACACCTGCATAATTGTGATAGAAAGCTTCTACCTAGTGGGCTTAGGAAAGTTATTGTTGTAACCCCCCATAGAGTTATAATTGCTAATGTAAGGTGCAAGAAAGGAAAGGTCACTTATCTACCTATTGGGATTAGGAAGCTTGTTGATGTAACCCCTAACACTGATAGAACACATCACACAAGCATCAAAGAGGTGGCTTGCTCATGGTTTGGAAGATCATGAATTATGTAACAAAAATGCACATGAGATGCAATGCTAGAAAGCTACAATATAAACCACAAGTTGTAATGTAGAAGATTTAAATCCACAACAATGTTGTAAGGAGTCTAATTACAACCATAAAAAATAATTGCAATTTCTATAAAACAAAGTAAACTAAAAATAAAGCAAACAACATAATTATGAAAATAGAGTATTGTACCTATTTGATTAGTGAGTTGTAGTAATGTAATGAATGAGAAAAATAAAAATTATTTATCTAATTGAAATATAAATAAATACCAGGAACTAAACTATATAGCTATAGGTAGTACCTGGATAAGGAGGGGGCCCTACCTCCTTAGTCGAGGCAATGGTCATAAGAGCAACAAAACACTAATGAATAAACACACCATTCAAGCATATGAAATGAAAATGGGACATTATTTTATATTAATAATTAAGAATGCAGATTACAATCAAGAGCTTCTCTCTATCTTTTCTCTATCTCCCTTTGTTTGAGTGAGCTAGGTTTTTATATATATTGATTTCTATCTTGAATTATCTATGAAATTAAGGGGCATTCACAATAATATTTAGATTCTTAGTTTGTTTCCCTCTAATACACTAAAATTTCCAAAAATATATAAAAGGTAAACCAATGTTGACTCTATGAGTTGTAAGACAAGTGACTGATGGGTCACTTTCCTAAACGGTGGTTGGATTTCTCTACTTGATGATCCTCAGTCTTTGTCACTTTCCTTTATTGGGTACATAAGCTGTCGGGAAATAAACTATTGACAATTGGAGGTTGAACAACTCTTGAGTTGTGCTAGCTGCTTAGGAATTACAATAGTTATTCCCAATAACTAATTGTCAACATGTTGCAACAAGAATTTCCAGGTTATTTATGACATCGAACCTCAAGTGAGTTCCAGTGCATGACAAGCATGTTGTAGTACCAAGCAAAGCATGTTACAACAATGGTATTGCAACAATAAACGTGCTATAGAAAGGCTCCTGAATTCCATTGCGTTGCAGCAGTAAGGTCACAATGGTGTTGCGAAAATGTGCTCAAGGGAGTTGTAGCAATACAAGCGTGTTGCATCAGTGGGTCTTGATGATGTCGTGGAAATCTGTGGGAGATGCAACACTTTTCATTGTAGCAATATTAGGGTGTTGTTGCAACAACAATAGAAGTGTGTGCTTGCATAACCTGCCTAAAGTATTTTCTCACGATTTTCCACAAGTTAACATAAATATACAAATTCTTCCATAACTACACAAGAATAAACATTAAAATGAAATAATCAAGAGACAGATATACTTTAATAAAAAATGCATTCTTGCAAGAAAAAGGGGTGTTGAAGTGGTAAGGAAATGGGAAAAGGTGTGCAAATAGGTATTGGACGAGTAATGAAAAGATGCCAATTTGGTCACCAGTCAGTTGTCAACCAAAAAGTTTTCCTTAATATTCACTAGATCACTTCCAATATTTCCTAGTTACAAGAATTGAAGTGTATAAACCTTGTACCCCATAGAAAGCTAGACCTACTCGTAAACTCTATTCTTGCTAATTTAGATTGCAAGCATAGTAAAACAAGTTGTAACCACAACAACAGATTGAATAACATAATATGTTAGAGAATACCTGATATGGAAAAGCTCATAGACATGATTCCCACAAGAGAATATCTTGGGTGAAATTTCACTATACCATATTGGAGAGCAACAAGAATGAGAAGGCATAGGGACATGATTCCTCCTATAAAACCTCTTAACAAAAATTCACTATACTAAACATGAACAATGCTATGCAATTGAGAGAATTGAAGCATAAAAATATTGAAGCCACCTAGAAGGTTAGACCACCCACAAAAACTATTTTTTTCGATTGAGATCATACTAACCAATCCTAAAGAATGACTACCAAGAACAAACTAGTGTATACCTACTATGAAAAGGAAAAAATACATAATTATTCCGTAGAGAATCTTCTAGGCTAAATTTGATCATACTTGACTGAAGAATACCTAGAATGATAAAGAATTGACACATGGTTCCCTTAGAGAATCCACTTGGTAAAAAATTCACCAAACCAAGCAGTAGTAGCACCATAGGATGAGAGTTAAACCATTTATTGAATATTGGCTAGTGGATTGATGTTGGAATTCATATTTCATTAAATGCCAACATCTGTATATTCATTATCCCATAATGAAGATGACAAATTCCAACATTAACTTCAAATATAGAATAAACCATGACAACAAGCATGTGTTAGGTACAGTAGTCTTGTTGGGATGTCAGAGTTACAGTGGAAGTGTGACTCATATGTGTTGGGCATGTGGAAATTTAATGCCCTGATTCTCATAAGTTGATTCATTAAAACTTAATTAAAGAATTGGATGGCATCTAAGGATACAATTGGAAATAAAAAAACCCTCTTTTAACTTTACAACTTCCGTAGCATATTTATCCACTTCTAAATTATTCTCCCTCAAACCTAGTGAAATGATACCTCTTCAAAATCTCTAATATCCCCAAAGACTTAAACAAAGACTCAAAGGAATAATTAGATGGAGGAAATTTTGAAACCACTAGACTAATTATTGCACTTGAGTCTCCTATAACTTTTAGAGATTGAGTTCAATCAACATCTATATGCAATTCTTTAAACAAGGAATATGCTTCATCTTGAGGTTGCTTCAATTTTTCCTCTAGGATCTATAATGATCCCCCTCACACTTACCATCCTTGCCCTAGAAATTTTAGTGTTGGTAAATGGCACAATTTATATATGTTTTTAACTTGTTTTAATGAAATTGTGAGTGTTTCTAGTGTCAAAAAATATGATTAGCTTATGCTTCTTAGTGAACCCTTCTATCTTGAGTGATTGAGGTGTGATAATGTTGTCTAATGAATGACATGATATTCTTGGCATAATTTCTTCTACTTTGGGATGCTTAACTAATTTTAGTTGCAGATCTTTAGCTTGTTCTTTTTAACAATCTATGAAAAACAACTTCTTCTCCTTATGTTTGTGCCCCTTACCATAATTTTTTCCATAGTTATAGCATAATACTTTAGCCACTTTTTCTTCTGATCTTTAAGGAGTTAATGTCAAGGGTTGGGGATAATAAGGTTGAGGATTCATCAATATTTGAATGCGTGGTTGATTTCGCTCCTAGAATATAAATACTTTTCTTATATTTACTTTGTTACCATAATGGCTTCTTCAATGGATGGTGGTTTTGACACTCTTACTACTGTGTAGAAGCACATCAAGAAACTCTCAAATTGACTTTACCTTGATCAAATTGAGAAAATTCGAATTTCCACATCAACAAACAACTTGGATGAAGTTAACTTGTGCAACATGGCTCTTGTCACTCAATTAGCTCAGTAAATTTGAGTTAGAGGGCTTGGGGCTCAGTTAAGCATGTGTGATTGCTAAATTTTAGTAATCTAGTTCAGTTATATCTAGTTGTGTTAAATTAAACTAGTTCTAATAGTTGGAGGAACTAGTGCAAGGTTAGTTGTGTAGTGGGACAACAATATAACTCAGTGATCATCCAATTAACTGATCAATCGAGCTAAAATAACTAGTGCACGCAGAGAATTCGAGTTCCCAACTGTGGTAGAGATTCCAAGGCAGTGTAACAAGTAGTTGTAAACTAGTTTGAGTGTATAGTTGTTTCATGCAGTTAGATGATAAAGCCTTGGGAGTTGCACAATCAATTGAAGGAAAATTTCTAAAAAATAGGGGCTAATTCTCTAGAAATTGCACAAGGAAATAGGGGCTCAAGCAGAGGCATAAATTGACTAATTTTGGGTCAAACCTTCTCATTGAGTAGAGAGATAGGTTATTCACTTGCAGGTTGATCTCAGAAAAAGCTATCAATTTTAATACATCTCTATTCATCTGATTAATGCAAAGAGGCTTGAGGGTTTTTCCCAATTGGGTTCCCCTAAAAAAAATACTATGCATGTGTATTATTTCTTATTACAAGTTTGAGATCGTTGTTCTAAATTATGAATTGAACTCTGCAGAGTAGTAGAGTAGAATTGTGTCTCTTGATTTAGATTAAAATTTCTTGAGCAGTTGCAATTCTATCACCAAATTTCTACATGGTATCAGAGCAAGATTCACATTAGAACAAGAATTTTGAATTTGTTTCTCAGGAGGTTCGAATTTGTAGCTTCAATGTAGCAGGATCTATTCAGAGTGGGGAAAATGACCTTCAATGGGTTGATATTAGAGTATTCCTTGGTAGGTAGCACAATTTTCATGGCATGGAAGGATCAAATAGAGGTGGTGCTTAACGACAATGGATTGCTAGAATATGTCAAGACATACATTGCAAAACTAGGATCAAATGATGCCCAAAACCTACCTCAATGGAAGAAAGATGTAACCAAGGCAAAGAGAATAATATTGGAGGAAGTGCAGGACCACATTGTCTCAAATCTCCATGGGAAATAAAAGCATTTCGCAATGTGGAAGGCATTGACAGAGTTGTTTGAGAATACCAGTGACCATAGAAAACTTTCCCTCAAAGACAAACTTCGAAACATCAATATGCTGAAGAATGATATTAATTCACAATATCTCAACAAGTTTACCCAAGTTCGTGATGTGCTTGGAGAGGTTGGTGTGAATGTTTTAAAATATGACCCAGTGAGCCTAAGTCTTCTAAGCCTTCCCAAAAACTGGCATAGCTACTGGGACTCCATAATGGGAGAGAGAAATTACTGAATTGGGAACACTTGTGGTTCGGTTTGGTACAAGAATGTTGGCATTATGATGCATGTGTTGTACTTGATGGCAACCCTCTCATAGAATATCATCTCATACATTCAGATGAATCTACAGAAGAGATATCAGATGTGACATAATACATAGATGCAGGACAGCTCAAAGGAATCAAATGGCAAGTTCTTAGTAAGCTTTGCCATCAAGTCCAAAGGGGGAGATTGTTGGCATTATGGCTAAAGTGTTGTCCTTGATGGCAACCCATTCAGGTGATAGATCACAGTACTTCAAGTCAGCAGCAGAGATTGATGATCAGCTATCAAATATTGAAGAAAATAAGGGGTACGCAGGTACACCTTACATAAGGTGCGTACACGCAGGTCGGTGTTACATAAAGTGCGTACATACCCGCAGTTATCCCGTTCAGGAGGTGCGTACCCCCAGTGCACACATTTCAAGGCAAAGAAATTCACATGTGGGGTTTCTTATGTTTTACCCTTGGTATTTAGCCGACGGTATTTGTGTTATTATGGTGTCGGCCCGTGGTATTGATCCATGATTTAAGGAAGAGCTTTCCTATATAAAGGAAAGGAGATCATTTGGCTTGTGCATGTTTTTGGGTTGAACATCTTATGAGAGCTAGATCTGAAATATTATGATCTCTTGGGAGCAATGTCTAGATCTAAATAAGGCGAATCTACTGATGGATTGAGATCTCTTCGGCGCATGATCAGATCTGTAGATCTGACTGTCTGGGTTATTCTTGAAGTCTTGAAATCATCTATGCCCGAAGGTACGCAGGTACAGTGAAAGAAAAAGTGCATACATACGTAGGAACGAAGCGTTTCAGGTGCGCCGGTACGCAGGCACAGAAGGGTTGCAGGTGCGGAGGTCCGCAGGCAGTTCAATGGATACAGTGCGTATGTAAGCAGGCGAGCAGTTGAGCAGAATGCGTACGTAAGCAGGCGAGCAGTTGAGCAGGGTGCGTACGTAAGCAGGCGAGCAGTTGAGCAGGGTGCTTACTGTAAGCAGGCAGTACATGGGTGAAGCTGCTTACTTCTCTTAAAATTTCTGCTTATCATTCTTATGATCTGGGTTTTTGAAGTGATATTTGGTTCTGATATTATGTTAAGATAACAACAGTAATTGAGTGAATGATTATGATTAACTTCAGTTTTGTTGGATGAATGGATCGGTTTAAAATGACTTATCTTCATGTGATCTGATGTACTAGATCTGGTTGATAACTCTCATAATATCATTGTATATGTATGGATCTGATGATTGGGTGATTCAGAAGGTTGTTTGATTATGAGCTTCAAAGTTGTTGTTGGGTTCAGTATGAAAATTGGATGAAATGTGGCCTTTCAGATTATGTGTTGTGCTTCAATGTATCCAGTCTGAAAATTGATGAAACATGGTACCTGGAGGAGAAAAGATTGTAGGCCAGCGCCTACGTACTAGTATCTAAGCTAGTACAAAAGCTAAGGGAGATCTTTGGAGCATTGTAGAAGGTAGCAACCCGCGTACTAGTAAATGGATCGGCTAGTACAAGAGCAAAGGGGGTTGTAGCTCCCGTACTGGTATAAGACTGCACCAGTACAAATATTGTAAAAGGATTTTCTTATTAAGAAGAAGATTGAGATGACTTGCAGCAGGTGGTTTTCTCCCGCATTGGGTTTCCACCTTATATCATGGTGTTCATGTGTGTGCCTTATGTGTGATGATCTATTCTATGTTACTGCATTTGTTAACTGATAATATGGTTGATAAAGTTCTAATGCACTCATTGAAGATTAATTAACTTAATCATAAGGAGTTGTGGAAGTAGCATATATGAATCTGATTATGGAAATGAAAAAGTTTTATTAATGGGATAATACTGATTCACCCCCCCCCTCTCAGTATTATTTCCAACAATTGGTATCAGAGCAGGTCCTTTGATAGAAGCTTGATCACTTGAAGGAGATCCGTGGAACAATGGGAAAGAAGCTTAAGAAGAAAGCACCTAAGACAAAGAAGTCATCTCAGAAGAACTATGACAGTGGGAGAATCGATTGGGGATTAGGTATAAGAAGCTCTTCAGATTCAGAATCATTATCAGGTATGAATATATTATCCTCTGATGTTCCAGCTATCTTTCCTTTTGGAAGAGATGAAAGTGATAGCGAAACTACTGAATTTGCTCTTATGGGTGAACAAGAAAGATATCAAATAGAGGCAGAATTTAAAAGGCTGACAGACAAAATTAGGGATCAACAAGATCTATTGAACAAAAGGGAATGTGATTTCATAGAAGAAGCTACCAAACTAAAGGCCCAACTAGAAGAAGGAAACAAGGTAAGAAAGCTACTCAAGGACAAGGAAGACCAATGTCAAAAATTGCAGCATGAAGTGACATCATTAAGAAAAGAAGTCAACGAAAGAAGCACAACCATCAAGAAACTCAAAGATAGATCCAACTACTATGAAAATCTTGAAGCTACAATCCTCTCACTAAAAGGAGATCTTGAAGAATCAAAGAAGCAGAATACAGATCTACTCCAAGCTATTGCAAAACAAGAAAACGAAGTCACCAGCTTAAAATCTCAACTAGAATGTGCTTTCCGAGTTCGTCAAATGCAGCAGGATCTGAATGAAGAACAAGAAAAGGAGATTCTCAAACTAAGGGAACAAATGGAAGAAGGAAGGAAAGCTGAAGAAGATTTGAAAAAGCAATCTCTTGAAAAGGAAGAACAGCTTCAGGTTGAGGTAAATATCTTGAAAGGAAAATTAGAAGAAAAGGATAAGCTTTTACGATTTCAAGATAGTTCTAAAGTCTTGGATGATATTCTTAGTAGTCAAAGGTCTCCTGCTATAAAGACTGGTCTTGGTTTCCATGAATCTGTTGAAGGTGAATCTAGTTCACAAGGTGAGGCAAGGAATTCTAGAGAGAAATCTAAAGTGATCAATGAAGAAATGAAAGTTCAATCTCATCATCAACCAAGGAAAGAGATTCCTCAAAGAAAATCCTTTACTCCTCCTATGAATAATGTTGAATGTTATGTATGTCATAATCTTGGACATGTTGCAGCTAGATGTAGAAGAAGAAGAGTTCAAGACCATTATGCAGACAAGTCATCTCAATCAAGGTATTTTTATGGATATTGTTTTGCTTGCAACATGTTTGGTCATAAAGCTGCTGATTGTTACATGAGGAATATGAAACATGTAAGATGTTATGCATGTAACAAGCTTGGACATATAGCTAAGGAATGCAGGAACAAAGTGTGGGCACCATATCAAAAGGAGAAAATGTCACGCTTGAAGATATGGAGGAAAAAGGAAGTACAGTCAGAAAAAGGTGGCAAAGCACAATGTACAGACATACCAGAATCAGAGGGAGCTGAAAGTACAAAACTTCAGTGTCCTGAATCTCATATGCAAACTTCATAAAGGGAAGTCGCATATATACGCGAATTGGATACTGCACAATCGCGTATATGCTTGTTTGAAGGCAGTAGGCAAGTGAAGTTGGAAGTGAATTGATCAGATCTGGGCATCTGAGCATCTGTGCCACTCTGGTGGACTGCCTATTCGGGCCTAATCAGAAGTACGCAGGTGTTTAACAGTAGAGCTGCGTGGGTACGCAGAGCAGAAATAGAAGATCTGCGTGGGTACGCAGAGCATAAATAGGAGAGCTGCGTGGGTACGCAGAGCAGAAGAAGGAGAACTGCGTGGGTATGCAGAGTAACTGTACGCGGCGCGATAGTATCTATGGGCGCGTACCTACAGCAAAAGCACGCGGCATAGTAGTGTCGTTGGTTGCGTACCTGCAGTGACAGTACGCAGAGCGGTTGAGGAAACAGTGCGTGGATATGTAGAGCGGTAGAAGGATATCTGCGGGTGTACGCAGGGGAGCAGAAGGTGAAGTGCGTGGCTACGTAGGGCAGATAAAGAAAAACTGCGTACCTGTCTTAAAGCATTTATTGGCTGACTCTTCTTATTGATATGCATGATCAGATCTGACAAATGGCACAGGTTTAGGGGGAGCATATGTTCTTAATGCATTGTTGGCATTATGGTCCTTGGTGATGATGCTTATGATTCATCTTGCTATGGTTATGAGTTGGTCACATGGTTCTTGGATCAGATTTGTGGTTGATTCTCTAATGGTGCTTGCATGGAGTCTTTATTGTTCTTGGCACATATATGGATGAAGATTGTTGGCTGGATACATGGATGATTATTCAAAGTTGCATTGTTGGAGACATGATGATGATGAGATCTTACCTATATGATGATAGGTTTCATTCAAATGTTGATTGATGCAGATACTCCCATTTGATGACTCTTAGTTCATGCAGATCTGGATGGCTATGGTGTTTCTCATACCTTGGAGATTCATGCACTAATGTAAGTTGATGTTGACAGATACTATGAAGCAGATCATACAATGTTGATTGCTGATATTTATCTTAGGTGATTGGTCTTTATGTAATAGTGTGTCTCTTTTGTAGTTATCTCTTCAGGTCATGTAACGGCCTTTGTTTCCCCACTATGCCTGGGATGAATGATATCATATGTAAACTTTTGATGTATCACCATTGTAATGAATGTATGTATTGAGTCTTTTGGTGATAGGAAGGTCATTTATGATATATAGAGTCATGTTCTTCTTGTAGAACATCTTTTTGCAGTCAGGGGGAGCTTGAGCATGAACAACACTATATAGCAGAGCAGACATCTCAGCTTGTTCTCAGAAAGAGCATTATCAGATTGGAGCACCATGGCATATACAAAGGGGGAGTTCATTCAGAGACTTCAACAGATCTGGTTTATAGAGCATGTTCTTAGGGGGAGCATAACCCTTTGCCCTTGATGTCAAAGGGGGAGAGTGATTTGGTGTTGTTGCCATCAAGTCCAAAGGGGGAGATTGTTGGCATTATGATGCATGTGTTGTACTTGATGGCAACCCTCTCATAGAATATCATCTCATACATTCAGATGAATCTACAGAAGAGATATCAGATGTGACATAATACATAGATGCAGGACAGCTCAAAGGAATCAAATGGCAAGTTCTTAGTAAGCTTTGCCATCAAGTCCAAAGGGGGAGA
The DNA here is from genome assembly GCA_031772625.1 of Pinus tabuliformis. NCBI lineage: Eukaryota > Viridiplantae > Streptophyta > Pinopsida > Pinales > Pinaceae > Pinus > Pinus tabuliformis. Next base: position 1,332,956,340 of record CM062819.1, on the reverse strand, counting down.
TTGTTGGCATTATGGCTAAAGTGTTGTCCTTGATGGCAACCCATTCAGGTGATAGATCACAGTACTTCAAGTCAGCAGCAGAGATTGATGATCAGCTATCAAATATTGAAGAAAATAAGGGGTACGCAGGTACACCTTACATAAGGTGCGTACACGCAGGTCGGTGTTACATAAAGTGCGTACATACCCACAGTTATCCCGTTCAGGAGGTGCGTACCCCCAGTGCACACATTTCAAGGCAAAGAAATTCACATGTGGGGTTTCTTATGTTTTACCCTTGGTATTTAGCCGACGGTATTTGTGTTATTATGGTGTCGGCCCGTGGTATTGATCCATGATTTAAGGAAGAGCTTTCCTATATAAAGGAAAGGAGATCATTTGGCTTGTGCATGTTTTTGGGTTGAACATCTTATGAGAGCTAGATCTGAAATATTATGATCTCTTGGGAGCAATGTCTAGATCTAAATAAGGCGAATCTACTGATGGATTGAGATCTATTCGGTGCATGATCAGATCTGTAGATCTGACTGTCTGGGTTATTCTTGAAGTCTTGAAATCATCTATGCCCGGAGGTACGCAGGTACAGTGAAAGAAAAAGTGCGTACATACGCAGGAACGAAGCGTTTCAGGTGCGTCGGTACGCATGCACAGAAGGGTTGCAGGTGCGGAGGTCCGCAGGCAGTTCAATGGATACAGTGCGTATGTAAGCAGGCGAGCAGTTGAGCAGAATGCGTACGTAAGCAGGCGAGCAGTTGAGCAGGGTGCGTACGTAAGCAGGCGAGCAGTTGAGCAGGGTGCTTACTGTAAGCAGGCAGTACATGGGTGAAGCTGCTTACTTCTCTTAAAATCTCTGCTTATCATTCTTATGATCTGGGTTGTTGAAGTGATATTTGGTTCTGATATTATGTTCAGATAACAACAGTAATTGAGTAAATGATTATGATTAACTTCAGTTTTGTTGGATGAATGGATCGGTTTAAAATGACTTATCTTCATGTGATCTGATGTACTAGATCTGGTTGATAACTCTCATAATATCATTGTATATGTATGGATGATTGGGTGATTCAGAAGGTTGTTTGATTATGAGCTTCAAAGTTGTTGTTGGGTTCAGTATGAAAATTGGATGAAATGTGGCCTTTCAGATTATGTGTTGTGCTTCAGTGTATCTAGTCTGAAAATTGATGAAACATGGTACCTGGAGGAGAAAAGATTGTAGGCCAGCACCTACGTACTAGTATCTAAGCTAGTACAAAAGCTAAGGGAGATCTTTGGAGCATTGTAGCAGGTAGCAGCCTGCGTACTAGTAAATGGATCAGCTAGTACAAGAGCAAAGGGGGTTGTAGCTCCCGTACTGGTATAAGACTGCACCAGTACAAATATTGTAAAAGTATTTTCTTATTAAGAAGAAGATTGAGATGACTTGCAGCAGGTTCTCCCGCATTGGGTTTCCACCTTATATCATGGTGTTCATGTGTGTGTCTTATGTGTGATGATCTATTCTATGTTACTGCATTTGTTAACTGATAATATGGTTGATAAAGTTCTAATGCACTCATTGAAGATTAATTAACTTAATCATAAGGAGTTGTGGAAGTAGCATATATGAATCTGATTATGGAAATGAAAAAGTTTTATTAATGGGATAATACTGATTCACCCCCCCCTCTCAGTATTATTTCCAACAAAGAAGAGATCAGACGAAATATCAGAGATGAAACTTCATCCAAGGGAGAGGATGAAGAAAATTTTGCATTGTTTGGAAAGGGAAAGAAGGGAAAAGGGAAGAAGTCTCAAACCAAACCTAAATCCAGCCAAAGGGGTAAGAAGAAAGACTTGTCCAAAATTAAATGCTTCAATTTTCATGAATTTGAGCACTATGCTACAAAGTGTCCACACAAAAAGTCTGGTAAGAAGAGCTCAGGAGGAGCAGTAGATGAGGCATTGGCTTCACAGTTTGATCTAAACTTCACCCTTATTGCATGCATGCCAAACACAATGATGGGGAGTGTGTGGTACTTAGACTTTAGTGCCTCGTTCCATATGATAGGGTGTAGAGAGTTTTTCAGTGACCTGTAGGAGAAAGATCTCTAGATGCATATTGAGCTTGGGGATGATGGAAGGTACAGTGCTACAGGGATTTGGGATTCCCTCTTCACCTCAAAGATGTCATGTGTGTTCTAGGCCTAAATAAGAATCTCATCTCTATAGCATTTTTGGAATACTGTGGTTATGATGTGATCTTTAGCAAAGGGAAAGCATTCTTGAGACACATAGCCAATGAATAGGTGAAGTAGATCAGGGTTCGTGTGAAGAACCTATACAAGTTGGATGTGGAATATTGTGTTTCATTAACCAGTAAGGCGGAGAAAATGCAGAGCCACAATGTCAATAAACTTTGGCATAGAAGATTGGGCCATTTGCATCATGGCATCCTGAAAATTATGTAACATATAACCACTGGCCTCCTGAAAGGATCACTTGAGCAACAAGATGTTTGCAAAGGTTGTACCTTGGGGAAGTATGTGAAATTCACATTCCATATGTGAGACAACAAAGCACATGCAATCTTGGAAAGAGTCCACTATGATGTTTGTGGACCTTTCTCGACAACCTCCACTACTAGACACAAATATTTTGTTATTTTTATTAATGATTTCTCTAGGAAGTGTTGGATCTTCATCATGTAGAAGAAGGATGAGATATTCTAAAAGTTTGTATAATTCAAGGCACTAGTACAAAAAGAGACCGACAAGAAGGTGAAGGATCTTAGGAGCGACAATGGAGGTTAGTATTTTTCGAATGACTCCAAGGAGTTATAAGTGAAAGAAGGCATTCGAAGAGAGCTGACAACACCCCACAACCAACAAAAGAATGGGGTATATGAGAGAAATAACCAGAGCATTGTTCGAGCTGCAAGAGCTATGCTACATGACCAAGGCCTACCACTGCATTTGTGGGAAGAGGCATGTAACACAAAAATATTCTTGCAGAACCAAAGTCCTCATCAGGTTCTTGGTATGATTATACCAGAGGATTTTTTCTCAGGGAGAAAGCAAGATGTGTCACACTTCAAGATTTTTGGAGCCTCTGTTTATTGCCATGTCACCAAAGATTCAAGGAAGAAGCTTGAGCCAACAACAAAGTTGGGAGTTTTTGTGGGTTACACCGAAACTCCACACAATTACCGTGTGTACTTAAGTTCCCTCAAAATGACCGTTGTGTGAAGGGGTGCAAATTTTGATGATGAGAAAGCGACGCGGTTCTATCTTGATAGGGAGCTTCAGATCCCACCAGAAGAGGACCTTTTAGCTCCAAAGGAGGATCCTTAGGAAGTTGTGGGGTACCCATAAATAAAGGAACAAAGAGTGCAGACATCCACTCAAGCAGAACCATCCAGAGAAGGAAGAAAAAGAACTAGGGAAGCTGAAATATTGGTGTAGAATGCGAGGGAGAATGTGGGAGCTCCTTCAAATTTGCATAGGCAAAGGAGGTCACCTGAGAGGTACACTAGCTACATGGGTCTAATGATTGAGCTTGAAGGGACTAAGCCATCCTCTTTTGAGGAAGCAATTGAAAAAATAGTTTGGGTTGATGCAATGGTGGAAGAATACAAATCCATCATAAAAAACAGTGTTTGGGAAGTGGTCCCAAGACTGAAAAATAAATCAATTGTGGGTTCGAGATGGATATTCAAGGTTAAGCATGTAGAAAATGGAAGAATAGATATGTTTAAGGTTAGATTTGTGGCCAAAGGATTCTCTCAAGTTGAGGGAATTGACTACGAGGAAACCTTTTCTCCTGTAGCAAGGTATTCATCCATTAGATCAATTTTTGCACTGACTATATAGATGGGGTGGAAGATCCACTAGATGGATGTAAAAATAGCATTTCTCAATGGTGTTATCAAGGAGGAGGTGTACATCGAGCAACCATAAGGTTTTGAGACATTTGATTGAGAGTCTCATGTGTGTAGACTCAGGAAAGCATTGTACGGTCTCAAACAAGCACCCCGTGCTTGTTACACCAGAATCGATAGTTATCTCACTGGTCTAGGCTTCATGAAAAGTGAAGCAGATGTGAACCTCTTCGATATTTTGGTAGAAGGTAAATTGCTTATCATTTTTTTATATGTTGATGATTTAAATATCAATAGGTGATGAGCAACTGATCAACTCTTGCAAGGAGGATATTGCAAGGGAATTTGAGATGAAGGAAACAAGTCTCATGCACTACTTCCTCGGGATGGAAGTATGGAAAGGCAATGGGGAATTGTTTGTGTCTTAAGGCAAGTATGCCACTGATATACTACAGAGATTTCATATGGAGAGTTGTAAACCCATGGAGACACCTCTAGCGACCAACTAGAGGAAGGAGATTGCCACTTTAGGTGAAGAGGTGGATGCTACCATTTACCGATAGTTAGTGGGTTCATTGATGTATCTTGTGAACACACAACTAGATATGTGCTATGCAATCAAGCAACTGAGCCAAGCTATGGATATGCCAACCAAATTATATATGAAGGCATCTAAGCATGTCTTACGGTAGCTTAGAGGCACTACCCAGTATGGATTATGGTATAGACAGACAAAGGGAGTGAACCTGTGTGGCTTCACAGATGCATTTTGGGTAGGGAGTCCATCCGAATGAAAGAGTAAATCAGGTGGAATTTTTGGTGTTGGGTCCACAACGGTTTCCTAGTAAAACATGAAGCAAAGGTATATGGAGCTCAACTCAGTAGAAGAAGAATACATGGCTGAAAGTCAAGAAGCATGTGAGGTGATCTGGATGAGAAAGATACTTGTAGGACTGTCTAGTGAGATAATTTGTCCAAATTTGATGTATTTTGATAATTAGAGTTGCATTAAGCGATTTGAGAATCTAGTATTTCATGATCGATCCAAGAATATAGATATTTGGTATCATCATTTACGAGATTGTATGTAGAGGCAGATAATGTTGCTACAATACATTCCAACAGAGGAACAAGATGCTGACATCTTGAAAAAGGATTTTTCAAGAGGGAAGTTCAATTTCCATAGGTGTAGGATAGGGTGGTTGATAATCCCTTTCTTGATGAGAGGGAAGTCTTGAGAAGTGCAACAAGAAAGTCTCAATTTGAATTTGCCTTGGTCAAATTGAGAAAATTTGAATTTCCACATCAACAAACAACTTGGATGTAGTTAACTTGTGTGACATGGCTCTTGTCACTTAGTTAGCTCAATAAATTCGAGTTATAGGGCTTGGAGTTTAGTTAAGCATGTGTGATTTCTAAATTTTAATAATCTAGTTCAGTTATATCCATAGTTGTTTAGTTAAAATAGTTCTAACAATTGACAAAACTAGTGGAAGGTTAGTTGTGCAGTGGGACAACAGTCTAACTCAATGATCATCTAGTTAACTGATCAATCAGTCTAAAATAACTAGTGCATGTAGAGAATTCAATTCCCAATTGTGATGGAGATTACAAGGCAGTGTAACAAGAAATTGTAAACTAGTTTGAGTGTACAGGTGTTGCATGAAGTCAGATGATCAAGGCTTGGGAATTGCACAATCAATTGGAGGAAAATTTATGAAAAATAGGGGGTAATTCTCTAGGAATTCGCAAGTAAATAGGGGCTCAAGCAAAGGCATAAATTGACTAAGTCTAGGTCAGAGCTTCTCATTGAGTAGAGAGATAGGTTATTCACTTGTAGGTTGAAATACATCTCTATTCATCTAATTAATGCAAAGAGGCTTGATGGTTTTTTCCAAGTTGGGTTCCCCTAGAAAAAATATTGTTCATGTGTATTATTTCTTATTTCATGTTTGATATTGTTGTTCTAAATTGTGAATTAAATTCCATAGACCAGGAGAGTAAAATTGTGTCTCTTGATTTAGATTAAAATTTCTTGAGCAGTTGCAATTCTATCACCAAATTCTACATGGTATCAGAGGAGGATTCACATTAGAACATGAATTTCGAAGTTGTTTATTAGGAGGTTTGAATTTGCAGCTTCAGTGTAGCATGATCTCTTCAGAGTTGGGAAAATTACCTTCAACGAGCTGCAATTAGAGTATCCCTTGGAAGGCAACTCAAATTTCATTGCATGGAAGGATCACATGGAGGTAGTGCTTGATGACAACAGATTGTTGGAATATGTCAAGGCAGACATTTCAAAACCAAGATCAAATGATCCCAAAAACCTGGCTCAATGGAAGAAAGATGTAGCCAAGGTGAGGAGAATAATCTTGGAGGGAGTGAGTGCGAGGCCACATTGTCTCAAATCTCCATGGGAAAGAAACTCCTTTCACAATGTGGAAGACACTGACAGAGTTGTTCGAAGATAATAGTGATCATAGAAAACTAGCCCTCAAAGACAAACTTCAAAACATTAATATGCAGAAGAATGATACTATTCCGCAGTATCTCAACTAATTTAGCCAAGTTTGTGATGAGCTTGGAGGGGTTGGTGTGAATGTTGCAGAAGATGACTCGACAAGCCTAGATCTTTTGGGCCTTCCCTAAAGTTGGAATAGCTACCATAACTTGGTGAATGGGAGGGAAAAATTACTGAATTAGGAATGCTTGTGGTCTGATTTGGTACACAAAGAGATCAGGCAAAACACTAGAGATGGAACTTCATCTAATGGAGAGGATGAAGAAAATTTTTCATTATTTGGAAAAGGAAAGAAGGGAAAATGGAAGAAGTCTCAAACCAAACCAGAATCCAGCTAAGGGGGCAAGAAGAAAGACTTGTCCAAAATCAAATGCTTCAATTATCATGAATTTGAGCACTATGCTACAAAGTGTCCATGCAAAAATTCTGGCAGGAAGAGTTTAAGAGGAGCAGTAGGTGAGGCATTGGCTTCATAGTTTGAGCTAGACTTAACCTTTATTGCATGCATGGCCAACATAGTGATGGGAAGTGGAGGTACTTGGAATCTAGTGCCTTGTTCCACATGCCACGGTGTAGATATTTTTTCATTGACTTGGAGGAGAAATACCTCTAGATGCATATTGAGCTTAGGGACGATGAAAGGTATATTTCTACCAGGATTAATGCAGTAACCTTTAAGAGGGAGTTGGGATCCCCTCTTCGCCTCAAATATGTCATGTTTGTTCCAGGCCTAAAGAATAATTTCATCCCTGTAGCATCTTTGGAAGATGTGGTTATGATGTGATCTTGAGGAAATGGAAAACATTCCTGAGACACATAGCCAATGGACAGGTGAAGCAGATCAAGGTTCATGTCACAAACCTGTACAAGTTGGATGTGGAAGATTGTGCTGATTTAAGTAGTAAGGTTGATAAAATGCAGATCCGCGATGTCAGTGAACTTTGGCACATAAGATTGGGCCATTTTCACATGGCACCTTGAAACTTATGCAACAAATAACCATGGGCCTCCTGAAAGGAGCACTTGAGCAGCAATATTTCTACAAAGGTTGTACCTTGGGGAAGCATGTGAAATCCACATTCCATCAGAGAGAAAGCAAAGAACAAGAAGTCTTGGAAAGAATCCACTTTGAGGTTTGTGGACCTTTCTCGATAGCCTCCACTGCAAGACAAAAATATTTTGTTATTGTTATTGATGATTTTCTCAAGGAAGAATTGGATCTTCTTCATGTAAAAGAAGGATGAGACATTCTCAAAGTTTGTAGAATTCAAGGTAATAGTTGAGAAATAGATTGACAAGAAGGTGAAGGTTCTCACAGGAGTGACAATGGAGGTGAGTATGTTTTGAATGAATTCAAAGAGCAATGTGTGAAAGAAGGCATTTGAAGAGAGATGAAAACACCCAACAACCCACAACATAATGGGGTAGCTCAGAGAAAGAACCAAAGAATTATTGGAGCTGCAAGAGCTATGCTACATGACCAATTCCTACCAATGCATTTGTGGGAAGAGGCATTTAACATAACACTCTACTTGCAGAGTTGGAGTCCTCATGAGATTGTTGGTATGATTACACTAGAGGAGGATTTCTCGGGGAGAAAGGAAGATGTGTTACACTTCAGGGACTTTGGAGCCTCTATTTACTACCATGTCTCCAAAGATTTGAGGAAGAAGCTTAAGCCAGTTTTTGTGGGCTACACCGAAACTCCATACAATTACCGTGTGTACTTACCTTCCCTCATATTGACAGTTGTGTGAAGGGATGCAAAGTTTGATGAGGAGAAACTGATGCAATGCTCTCTTGAGAGGGAGCTTTATATCCCACCAGAAGAGGAGCTTTTAGCTCCAAAGGAGGATCCTAAGGAAGTTGTGAAGCATCAAAAAATAAAGGATAAGAGAGTGGAGACATACACTCAATTTGAACCCTCCAGAGAAGGCAAAAAAATAACCAGGGAAGCTGATATATTGGTTCAAGATGCGAGGGAAAATGTGGGAGCTCCTTCAAATTTGTGTAGGAAAAGGAGGTCACCTGAGAGGCACATTGGCTACATGGCTCTAATGAATAAGCTTGTAGAGACTGAGCCATCCTCTTTTGAGGAAGCAATTGAGGAACCAGTTTGGGTTGATGTAGTGGTGGAGAAATATGAATCCGTTATAAAGAACAATGTTTGGGAAGTGTTCCCAAGACCAATAGATAAATCAGTTGTGTGTTGGAGATGGATCTTCAAGGCTAAGCATGCACCAGATGGAAGCATAGAGAAGTATAAGGCCATATTTGTGGCCAAAGGATTCTATCAAGTTGAGGGAATTGACTATGAGGAAACATTTACTCCTATAGAAAGGTATTCATCCATTAGATTAATTTTTTCACTGGTTGCGCAGGTGGGGTAGAAGATCCACCAGATGGATGTAAAAACAACATTTATCAATGGTGTTGTTGAGGAGGAGGTTTACATCGAGAAACCAGAAGGTTTTGAGACATTTGATCAGGAGTCCCATGTGTGCAGACTCAGGCGAGCATTATGCAATCTCAAACAAGCACACCGTTCTTGGTACACCAGGATCGATAGTTATCTCATTAGTCTGGGCTTCACCAAAAGTGAAGTGGATGTGAACCTCTATCACATTTTGGTTGATGCATAAAGTGATTATCATTGTTTTCTATGTTAATGATTTAATATTAATAGGTGATGAGCAGCTGATAAACTCTTGCAAGGAGGACCTTGCAAGGGAATTTGAGATGAAGGACATGGGTCTCATGCACTACTTCCTTAGGCTGGAAGTATGGCAAGGTGATGGGGAATTGTTTATGTCTCAAGGAAAGTATGTCATCGAGATACTACAAAGATTCCACATGGAGAGTTGTAAACCCATGAAGACACCTCCAACGACCAAATAGAGGAAGGAGACTGCAACTTCAGGTGAAGAGGTGGATGCTACCATTTACCGACAATTAGTAGGTTGACTATTGTATCTTGTGGACACACATCTAGATATGTGCTATGCAGTCAACTAGTTGATCCAAGCTATGGTTAGGCCAACTAGATTATATTGGAAGGCGACTAAGCATGTCTTATGGTACCTCAGAGGCACTACCCAATATGGATTATGGTACAGATAGACAAAGGGAGTGAAGTTGTGTGGCTTCAAATTTGCAGATTGGGCAGGGAGTCCATCTGACTGAAAGAGTACATCAGGTGGATTTTTTAGTGTTGGGTCCGCAGTGGTTTCTTGGTACAACATGAAGCAAAGGTTTGTGGCTCTGAGATGGTATGAGAAAGATACTTGTAGGATTGTTTGGTGAGATGATGGATCCAACTGTGATTTATTGTGATAATCCTAGTTGCATTAAGCTCTCAGAGAATCTGGTATTTCACGATCGATCCAAGCATATACATATCTGGTATTAACATTTACGGGAATGTGTGTAGAGGCGGATAATGTTGCTACAATACATTCCGATAGAGGAACAAGATGCTATCATCTTAACAAAGTCTTTATCAAGAGGGAATTTCGAGTTCCATAGGTGGTTGATAATCCCTTTCTTGCTGAGAGGGAGTGTTGAGAAGTGCAACAAGAAAGTCTCAATTTGACTTTGCCTTGTTCAAATTGAGAAAATTCAAATTTCCACGTCAACAGACAACTTGGATGCAATTAACTTGTGTGACATGTCTCTTGTCACTTAGTTAGCTTAGTAAATTCGAGTTAAAAGGCTTGAAGTTTAGTTAAGCATGTGTGATTTCTAAATTTTAGTATTCCAGTTCAATTATAGCCAATTGTGTTAAGTTAAACTAGTTCTAACAGGTTGAGGAACTAGTGGAAGGTCAGTTGTGCAATGGGACAACTATCTAACAAAGTGGTCATCCAGTTAACTGATCAATCAACCTAAAATAACTAGTGCATGCAGAGAATTTGAGTTCCCAGCTGTGGTGGAGATTCCAAGGCAGTGTAACAAGCAGTTGTAAACTAGTTTGAGTGTACAGGTGTTGCATACAATCAGATGATCAAGCCTTGGGAATTGCGCAATCAACTGGATGAAAATTCCTAAAAGATAAGGGATAATTCTCTAGGAATTGCGCAAGGAAATAAGGGTTCAAGCAGAGGCAAAAATTGACTAAGTCTGGGCCAGATCTTCTCATTGAGTAGAGAGATAGATTATTCACTTGCATGTTGAGCATAGACATAGCTAACAGTTGTAAACATATTTATTCATCTCATTAATGCAAAGAGGCTTGAGTGGTTTTTCCCAGTTGGCCCCCCCTAGAAAAAAAACTATGGATGTGTATTATTTCTTATTGAATGTATTTGATTGTTGTTCTAAATTGTGAATTGAATTCTGCAGAGTAGCATAGTAGAATTGTGTCTCTTGATTTAGATTAAAATTTCTTGAGTAGATGCAATTCTATCACCAATTTTTTACAACTACATGTTGTATAAACTCTTTTAGTCACCTTATTAAAAGGTCTAAGAAATTATCTCCCAAGAGACCTTCTACCCTTAAAGTTAGTTTTTAGAATTGATGAATGTATTCCACTATTAATCATATTTGAGAAAGCTTGGCTAGTTGATTGAAGTGGTTGCTTTTGTTATCGTTAAGGTGCTCTACTAGTGCTTCTAAAAGGCATGACCACGTGACTATGTTATGCTTTTGTATAATCAAAGATATCACAAATGTTGATCTAGTTCTAAATAAAAATAAACCACTTTGACGCTTTATGTAAGGGGAACTTGTTGATGTTCCAGTCATTATTCCATTTGGTCGATCCATTATACTAGATCATTTGCACATCCTTACATTAGGTGTCAATTATTTCTTTGTTCCATATGATGATTTTTTCTCCTCTATTCCTACTATGTAGAAAGCTCCATGTTTCCCCCCCTCCAAGTGGATTGTATTTTAGAAATACAGATAAGCTTAGCATAACATGATTCACATGTGCTTGAGCATGTCTACCATTCCCTACAATGTATTTTTTGCATCCATTCATTCGGTCTTTCCAACATAGTGTGGTTAATTAATTCCAATTTGTACATTCTTTTTGCCGACTTTTATATATTTTGGTTGCATTCCCTAACAAATTTGAATAAAGCCACAAAGAGGTATTCTTAATAATTTATTTAATTTTGATTAATTAACAAATTAAAACATTGAAGATCTGTTTTTTTTCATCATTTACAAGAGTAAAATTAATTTGGTAAATCATCATCCATTGAGATATTTCTAGATACTTTCGAGCAAAATGGAAACATGGGTTTTGATCCTTGTTTTCACATCATGGTGAAATACCTATTGGATTCGCAAAAACTTGAATAGAAGGCTTTGATAAATGCATAAACTAACATAATGCTAACAAGGAAGATCACACAACAACAAGGGCAAAATTCACATTTCTTCCAAAACGCATGACTGGGCACATAATCACTCTTTTTAGGAATCAATTTGCCTATGTTTGGGATCTAGATGTGTAGTTACTCCATAGGAGAAGTCTTAGCTCAATTGGTTTCTTTTTTATTTGTATAAATAGCTAGAGGGATTAAAAACTAGGAGATCATTCCTATACACAAACTTTTATGTAACCTCTATACCATTTTTTATTCTCAATATATATCAGTTCTAAGTTCCAACTATTAGTGAGTTTTTGTTGTGTGCACTCGTTTTCATGTGTAGACAACAACTCTATATTTATTGTGCATACTTCTCATAGATAATAGCTCTATTTCTACTGTGCATACTTATAGGTAAAAGTTTCTTTTTGTTTCTTTTAAGTTTTGTTTATATATCATCTCTTTATTGTTTTAAACTTCATATCACATTACATTTGATAAATTGTAGATTTAGATAAATTTTTATTTGATTAGCTATGATTTTGTGATCACATTTTACTTGTTTAAGTTGTAGCTTCATCTCTAATCAAGTTTGAATATGTTTTTATTAGCAAGGACTAAATTGGTCTTCAGAGTATTTTTATAATATTCTTTCATCCATAGCGTTGAACAAACACATTCTAACTAACGATTATACCATTAGATACCACAACGTATGAATCCAAAAAGTTAAAGTTGATCAAGCATTTTTTCATTTAAGTTTAGTTAAGCAATTTTCAATTGTTGAACAAGTGTTAAGATTCTTTTCAAATGACTAAACGACATAGTTAACATAGTACTATTGTGAGAGCCATTGATCATTTTGAGGCAATGGAATTTTATAGTCCAAATTTCTAACAATGAAATTGTTGTAGCCTTAGATTGAAATATTAATTATTGCTTTATTTTGAAGTTTTAGTGCTTTGCATTGAGGTAGTTTAAGAATAAACAACATTTATATTCTTTACAACTCTAGTTTCAGTTTCAATTTCATTCTCATTTTTAACCATATTAAAAAATTGTACTAATTACTAAGTACAACATTAGAAAAGACTAAAATTAATTCCTCACTTACAAAGGATTTACTTCAAAAGTTTACTAACCTCAGTTGATAATTAGTTTTTTAAGTTATGCAATAAGTTAGCATAACACTATCTTCAAAATAAGTGAATTTCCCTTTTTTGGTTGAAGTTTTTTCCAAGTTTACTTCTTCAAACAAAGTTTGGCTTTTAGTTGCGACTAATTTTCCTTCATTTGCATGGGATCCACCTCATTGTATAAGCTAGAATTCAACTACTATGTTGGTGGATATGACTAAACAGAGGTCTTGTGAGTGTGACTAATTGTTTTCCACATGCAAGAAACACAATACCACTGTGGTTAAGGTGACAATGGTGGTGTCTCTCTCTTCGGTACATGATTAATAATCACATCTTAAATCCTAATATGAAGCACCAGCCAATCAATTAGGTTTATCTCGCGTGGTTGGGAGGAATGATTGGGATCCTCCCCACCCAGGTTCAATTCTCGTGAGTGACATCTTGAACTTTGATGTAATGGATGGAATATGGAATATCTAGACATGTCTATATATGGAATATATAGACATGTATCTAAGAAAAAATGAAAAATAAAATATGAAGAACCCACCAAATAGAGAAATTTGCATTATGCAAGCAAGCACACTAATTTTTGGAGTTTTACATTGCACTTTCATTATACCCTAAAAATTAATCAAATGTGTGATGTGAAGTGATTTTTTCCCTTGTATGGTTAGAATAAGTGTTTGTGTGTGACTAATTATAGATGGGTTTAGAGTTTGCATTTACATATGTCTTTATTTGGAAAGTGTTTGTTGTGATTTAATACATACCTTTAGGTTTAAACTCACCTCCTACCAAAATTAGTTAAGTAGGTCCAAATTGTCTTGAGCTCACAATGCATTTAAACAAGATAAAATAACCTTTGAGTATTGTTTATTTGCATGTCTATCCAATCTAGGCATGCTTCAATCATATATAATAACCAATCCAAATAGATAAATGGTTTAGAATCTCCACATAATAGTGTAATAGCTACCCATAGAAGCACTCTGATACGGATTGTTGAGACCCTTGATTTACTCGAATACAAAAGAGAACCCAAATATTAAATGGAAAATATAAAATACGAGAGGAATTTTCCCAAATAAGATGATGGTCACATTGAAATTTTTCTACACCTGTTTATATGAGCTTAGGAATTAGAATTGTAATCATTAATGGATTATTGAATATAGGTTCTTATCGACATCATACACAAATGTCCTTTATTGCATCATAATTGTATCTTACATGCATTTTTCATTCCCCATTTTTTCAAGAGATCAAGCAGAATGTGTGACGGGAGAATATTAGGGTGGTTTAAGTAAATTAGATGGGTCAATATGGTAGGTTAAATTAATTTGGTTATTAGGTCATATTAGATAACTTAGGTTAGTGGGCTAGGTGGGTTAGGTCAATTAGGGAATATCAGGGTAGGTTATGTATTAGTGGGATATGGAGATTGAGTGGGTTAATGGAGAAGATTAGGTCAATTAATGGGTAATATGTTGAGTCACAAAAATTACCATCTTTTCAAAGCTTTTCCTTTGTTTTAATGCTTTTCCAAAAGTTCCCATAACTTTGTATTAAGTCTTGTTTAATGCTTTGTGTAGGATTAGGTTCAAGGTATTTTCCAGTGCATTTATTTTATTTTTAAAGTTAATTTATGACTAAATATTAGAAAAATAACATGCTTTCACTTATATTTGAAAATTGGGTTAGCTTGTAGGTGATTACAAGAACAGGTGGATCTTGCAATAATGTATATTTCAACCAATTTCGCCAAATTCAAATTTGATCTTCAACTATTAAAGATATTTCATGGATTTGAGATCATTAATGAATTAACTTGAACATGGAAAGAATCACAAAGCTTTTGATGAGATTCATTGTGATTTATTAGCAAACATCTTGGAGATATTATTAACTTGTGAATTATTAACAAATTGTTGTAACCACACGAGAAACTTGTGGAATTTCATTTAATATTTGTTATTTTAGTTTCAAATCAAGTTAATGTCTAAATAAGAGTTCTTTTTTCATTCTAAAGGAGGATTCTTGGAGCATATGTCCAACTTATGATGGAATATAATAAAACTAATTGATATTTTCTTTCACATAGATTGTCATTCTCTAGTTTTTGATGTAGTATGTTTTGATTTAATTTATGATATTATAGTTAATTTGCTGCATTATTCATGGGAGATTGGGCTCACTCCAAATAGATCATGGTGGTGTTTTATTGCATGTTATATATCTTCATTTACTTCTACAATTTGATTTCATGGACAATCTTTTCCTTTCACAAGTTAGATTATTTTTCCTTCAACAATGATTCATGGAAACATGAAGTGCCTAAATCATGGCAAGAGACAACTTGAAGATAGCAAGGTCCCAATAACATGATTGGTCTTCAAGTACATGATCATTGCTAGGAACGAATGAGTTTTCTTTTCATTGATGAAGTGTGGTGTATTTCATTTTCATAGTTAATATATATTCATTGATTTAGATTATGAAATATACCAAATAGAGTATTGGTTTAGAAGCTTTAAATCTTTAATCTTGAATACTTAAATACAACCTAATTTACAACACTTGTTGATAAAGTAAGGTAGAATTAAGTAATGGATCTGTCTTTTGCTTCAATGATTTCTTTTCACAAATTTAAGCATCAATAGAATAAACATTAAGCATTTTAGGAAAATAACACTACAAATAAATAATTGTACACACATTGTTTTCATTTCACAAGTTTACGTACTTTGAATTGATAAAAAAATGTTACACAAATCATGCAAATTATTACCTAACAAAGTTATGACAATTTTCTTTTGGTATCCTTTGTCATAGGAGCTTATGTGGATTATGTGAGTAGGGGAGGTTAGCTTTGAAGGGTTATGTGGGTACATGGGTTAGTCATGCTAACATGTTTTTATAGGTTAACTGGGTACATGGGTTAGGCATGCTAATGTGTTAGGATAGGCTAAGTGGGTTGACATGGTAGTGGGTTAGTGGGATAATCAGATTAGAGGGGCATGTTAAGAGTTGGGTGGGTCAAGTAGATTAGTGCAATAGATGGGTTAAGTAGGTTAGTATGACAACCCCAAGCTAATTCCCCTTCATTATAAATATTTCATATACTTTAATTTTAACTAAAGAAAGGCCCGAGAATTGGCACACAAATTCCAGAGTTTAAGGAAGGAGATTGCTTCGGATTTGAAGGAAACTTGACTTGTTTTATGACAAGCCATAAATGGTTGGTAGGTATGCTTTTAATTGGACTGATCATATCAGTTAATGGATTTGGGGTAGAAAGGACAAAGATTAATGAATTATGGGCTATATTGGTAGTTGGGACGATTGAAGTAGACTAAAGGGAAGTGATGGGGAGGTGCTCGATTAACCACATTCCCCACGACCACGTGAAGAGAACTATTGTGACTAAGTTAGCAGGAGGTGAAAAAGAGTGTCTGCTAATGCAACCATAATGGTTGCAACACGATAGTGAAAGGACCTACGGAGAAGCTATTTTTCCCTTAACACACAAAATTTGAGAAGAAAACATTCTCGATGACATTCTCATGTACTAAGGGGAACGAGAACAAAAAAGAAGAAGAAACTCTTAGGAAGAGGGAGAGCATGGATGACTATGTGGAAAAGGAAGAAAAGCCACAACACAAGAAGGAAAAGGAGCAGAAATCTCTATGCTACTATCTGAATGCAAGGAGCAAAGCAAACATTCAATTGAGCATTGGAAGGAGATAAGAATATCTCTCGGGTGAGGGAAATAGTCTTTAGATTCCTTGTAAGATTGGAGGGTGGAGATGAATTTCTTTGGATTCCCTTGCCAGCTTGGGTGGAGGCTCGTTCCTAGGATTCCTGATAAGGAAGGAATTATTTAGCCCCCTTTTCTTGTTTCCTTGGTTTTATAGTGAGCTCTGGATTCCCTTGTTGATTTGAAGGTGGATGCATCGCCTTTGGATTCCCTTGTTGATTTGAAGGTGGAGGTATGAGCCTCTATATTCCCTTGGTGATTTGAGGGTGGAGGTATGAACCTATGAATTCCTTTGTTAATTTGAGGGTGGAGGTATACCCTCTAGATTCCCTTACTGATTTGAGGGTGGAGGTATAAGACTATGGATTCCCTTGGTGATTTGAGGGTGGAGGTATCGCCTTTGGATTCCCTTGGTGATTTGAGGGTGGAGGTATAACCTCTGGATTCCCTTGATGATTTGAGGGTGGAGGTATGATCCTCTATATTTCCTCGCTGATTTGAGGGTGGAGGTATAACCTCTAGATTCCCTTGCTAATTTGAGGGTGGAGGAATAAGCCTCTGGATTCCCTTATTGGTTTGAGGGTGGAGGTGGTGGATATTCCTCGTTTGAACTTGTGATAGTAAAGTTACAACTGTTATTGATGTGGTTAAAGGGTGGAAGTGGTGGACCTTTGGCTTCCCTATGAGATATTGACTGCATGAAGTAGTTGGTGGGTGGAGGTGGATGGTCCTTTGGAGTCCGTGTTTTGACTAGTAAAATCATTTAAATCCATTAAGCACTCATCCTCATGCTATGGAGTCTAGCTCGGGGGTGAATACTACAAGAAAGGCTTGGCTTTAGTGTATATAAGGTTGGGCAGAGAGTTGAAGTCTTAATATCAGTTTCCAGGCTCATATTATAAAAGATAAGTGTCTCCTTATGCACTTATGATTTAAATGTTATATACTACTAATATGTTGATTGATAATGGCTTTAGTTAATGCCGAGGAAAGATGATTCCTATATGAATGAGAAATATGGAGTTCTTGCATGGTTTGAAATGGATTAAATTCCCGCTTTATTCTGAGCATAAATTCCAGTTGAAATGCTTGTGCGCAATAATTACATGATCTAGCTGTTATTTCCTCAGTTTGAATATTGTCTATGTTGCCTGTATAATAAGAGACAAATAGATCTGTATTCTATGTAATGTTTTTCCTATCAGGGCTTGGTTTAAAATTTATAAGCTCAAGAGAAGTAGTGTGTTCATATTAATGTATATACATGACTAGGCTAAGTTGGTACTTACTTACTTAGCCGAGACCATATAAAATCTCAAGAGGGATAACTCTAGAATATGGATATATATATGTGTAAATGGTCGAGATAATATAACCCTGGATGACTGATATATCTATGTTTTCATGTAACGATATTTATATGATAGCACAAGACTAATACTGTTAATTTTCTCAAGTTAAGGACCATGGATGTCAATCTCGCATGGAAATGCATTACAAGTGCCTAGAATATGTTTTCAGGAATGAGCTTATTTTTTGTGTTTGTCTTGAGCTTGGAATTTGGCTTAAGGTTGTGTATGGTGAGATGGGCACATCACTATTAATTGAATATATGTTTAGACTAGAAATGAATTGGCTATTCGACCTTGATTTAAATCTTGTAAGCTCAGGAGGAAGATTTGTATATATATGCATGTGTGTATCTATGTGGCCAGGTCTAACATATATATATATATATATATATATATATATATATATATATATATATATATATATATATATATATATATATATATATATAGCTGGGATAAGATGGAGTTTAATTATAAGAATAGAAGAGATAGCGAGAGGCCTATAAATGCATATTCACTGTAGGTGTTACATATATAGGTTGCAGGACGGTTGGGCTGAAAAGATACCAAGTCCAGGAGGGATAGCTCTAAAGAGTTACGTAAAATCAAATGTGTATAAGCCCATGTATTTTCACATGGTAGTAACCCTTAGATCTTTGGAGGAATGGTGTTAAGCCTGGTTACAACCATGCGAATCAGAGCCATGACCAAGGGCATAGGCAAGAGTGATCCTAGCTATTGGATGTAACAATGTTAGAGTTTTCCACATGTACTAGAGGTTTGGTACCCTAGAGATTTCGATGGGAGCCCAAGGTAATTCCACCAGATTTGAAACGTTGGGAGGACATGGTAGGGAGGGGTCAGATGTTAAGCATTTGACGCATCGAGGTGGAGGACCCCCCAAATCACATATAAAATGGAAATGTTTGCCATGCAAAAGAATACTAGGTGAGACCCATGACTTCTGTGGCAGGTGACATGGCCTCTGAGCCACATGGTAACCCAGGAGGTAGGACACATGTTATTTGAATTTGAGGTTTTTGTGGGGCCAAGTGGCATAAAAATGAGTGACACATGGCATACTTAGAGTGGAGCCACGTGGAGGGTGATGTCACCTTGATGCTTTGTCCTTAGTGATTTCTTGAGGAGTTGGGTGCAAACCCGTTGGGGTTTAATACCCGCGGTGAGGTAGCAATGGTGGAGTCCAATTACACAGTTGTTAGAGAGAATATTGGTTGAGGCGGATAACTAAATGGACTTACACATCATCCTGGCAGTTAGAATGCTTCACGGTAGAGGATGGGCTGGGACGATGTGGCAAGGTTGGAGACCATGCACACGACTACAACAAATGACTATGGGACATGTGGAGGAGGGTTTTGCAAGGGGTTTGTGTAACCCTAGAAGATCCGCCCCAATAGTTTCGATGGGGGAATGCTATGGAATCCGTCGGGATTTTAATCATGAGGTGACATGGCCATAGAGGGGCCTGCACCTGCATATATTTATCTTGTATGCATTATATATATATATATATATATATATATATATATATATATATATATATATATATATATTATGGTCCTAGTAAGTTATGGAGTGGGGACAATATGTGATATGGTATGAATGGGCTGACAACTAGGGTTGTGTTGTCAAGTGGTGATGACGTGGATAGCCACGTGGGCACCACATGGCAAGTGACAATGACGTGGCACTGTCTGATAGGCTAATATTTTAACAACTACATATTTTGATTTGGGAGTCGAATTAAGAGAAATTTTATATTGTTGGAAAGGTCTCAATGAGTTGAAAACAATTATGTCATGTGTTTTAAGTTTTGAGAAAGTCGAATAAGGTAGAAAAATTTATACCCCATTTCCATGATAGGACATTGGAGGTTGGGTTATTAGAGTAACTACCCCCTTCTACCCTCAGTAGGGGCTAGGGATAGTAGGGGGTATGTTAAAGAGTGATATCAAAGCTTCTAGGTTCAACACTTGGTTTGGATGGACTCTATAAAAAAAGAAATGTTGACAAAGGTTTGACTCTAGACCTTTGGCCCTGTTATAGAATTTACAGAGTAGTAGGTTCCATGCCTGGACCTTTTGAGATGAGTGGAGCTCTAGCTCCTAGCATAATAATCGAATGTAAAGATGATTGTGTGCTACTCATAACACTCAATAGTGGAATTGCATGTTGATGGCAAGGATGCTTTTGACATGAAATGAGGTTGCCTGTGTTTATTATTTGGCATCTTGAAGGTATTTATAACCTATTGTTATGGATATGGATGTTTGTTATTCCTTTAGTTTTGTAGAACTACCTGCATGGTTTTGCGCATGATTCCTTAAGTGGTGTATTCTTACACACTTGGGGATGAATGTACATGTGAATGCTCATATGACATGATGGATTTTGTGGAAATCCCTATGTTGCTTGTATTTCAGGTTGAGTTTATATACTTATGTATATGATGATTGGATGGGAGAAGCCAAAGGTATGTATGCTATATGATAGAGAGCCTCAGTGGATTGGAGGCATGATAATGGTGACTCTATTAGAGATTCAAGTGGTTTGATGATTGCTTGTTGTAGGTGCTGGTTATAACACTATGATCATGGACTGTATGATTGCTTTCTTATGTGAGTGGGTGCTGGGAGTAGCACTGTGATTGAATGGATATGTGTTGATTGTAATATTTCCTGCATATACATGATACATTTCATAAATGTGGAATTGTAAATTATAAAAATGGCAGATGCTTATATGTTAAATGGTTTTAACTGACCTTTTGGGACTACATATGCCATTGATCACTGGCCTTGGAAAGGAGGCTGAATTTAAGGATTATAGATGGCCTTGGAAAAGAGTTTGAACTTAATAGCCATTACTGGCCTTAGCAAGAAGACTAATATCTTAAAACTTATAATGTTGGTTGAAAAGAAAGTTGATATTAAATTTCAAAGGCTATTTTTCATACTGATAATAATAGTCTCGGTCAAGAGGCTCATTTGAGTTAATGTTGAGAGTCTATTAAAAGACTAACCTTTCAAATCGGGGAAGGCATGATTGTAATTTAGCTGGTATATGCATGTGCATATAAATTCTTATTTTTTAAAATTATGCTGAGATATAAATTATGCATAAAAATATGCCTTGGATTTTGAGACATATGGCTAATAAATAAATCGAGATATTTGTTTAGTTGCAGGACAACATGCTTAGTATAGCATGGTAGGGAAATGACTAAGATGTTCTCTACATTAATAATATTAACAGTCAAATGAAAATGAAAATTCTTAAAGAGATTGGTACAAAAATAAGAGAGTGGCTTGCAAGAGCTCTCAAGCACTTGAGACAACAAAGTTTAATTCTAGAAGAGAGGGAAGAGGAGGGGGCCTTTACCTCAAGACCCTTTGATAATTATTGAAGGACTCCTCTTGGGAGAAATTGGTGGGGAACTAGAAGTTTAAAAGGGATGCCATAAAATATTCAAGAAGGACAGGACTAAGATTTTATTCAAGAAGAATTGAAAACACTAGAATTCATTGGGATTGAGTGGTTGTGGTTGTTGAATATTTTATGTTTTGTGTTCCTCAATTAATTTTATGTTCGATTTTCCATTTTTAAATATTGATTGTGCATTTCCATGCTACCTTATATATGGTTTTGTATTTTTGTTATGATCTTTTATTATGTTTCCCTTCATTTTCTTCTTGGTCTTTCCTTCTATGTTTCTGGGGTCTTGGGAAATTGTTAAGGATAAAAAAACACTAATGGAGCTCAAGGAGAGATGAGTGGAACCAAATAGGAAATGTAAGACCCGAATGAATCCCATCACATGAATAAAGGATAATTGAAGGCATGAATGAAAAATATGATAGTCAATTGGGATGGTTGGGTCCATAGGAAGAAATGGATAGTTGCGAGACAACCATGAAAAATTGCACAAAGGGAAGTTCTCTAATATTTAAATTGCATGGCTAATACACACACACATGCGCGCGCGTGCACACACATACACACACACAAATGCATCCCTTTTATTATGATGCAGTGAATGAATACTGATGTTGGCTAGTACGGAAGTATTTTAGTCACGAACCACCATTGTAGCAAGATATGTAAGTTATCCTTTAAAATATGACAATGCGAATGGCAAGAATTTTGATTGCCATGTTTGGGTAACTAGTGAGGTTACTTAATGGGTTCTCGACAACATGGAACACTATTGGACAAGTGGGTAGGAAAGGCCATTGCTAGAAACTCTGTGGGAATGATGTTCCTGAGTGTGAATGGCTTGAACAAGAAAATACAAAGTTGACGGAACTGTTGGTCATTGCAGTAGCAATAATTTCAATTGATAATGTTGATGGTAGTAGAAAGGGAAAGGTAAAATAAATGGATTTGGGGTAAAAAACTCCTTGCCAAATTGGAAATCGTTGTTCTCAATGTTGTGCATGCTTTGCATGAATAAATGAAGTTCTCTTGAACTTAACTCAATTTACATATGTAAATATGAGATATGTTCATGATGATGTCAATGTTTATATACATATATGAATGCCATTATGGCAGACATGTTTTTTCAGGAGTCACTCTTGTGGAAGAATGATGGTTTATATTTATTTAATGTAATGTAAATGGCATGTAAAATTTCTGGTTGTGCGAGGAATAAATTAGGAAAAAGTAGCCCTGGTTGATTATGATTTTAATAACATGTGAATGTGATTCTTATATTACATCCATGTTTACACTATGAACAAGAAATGTTGAAATATATATCAATAGATAAAGAGCAGTGTGATCTGCATCATGCTAGGACAAGCATGGACAATTGAAGGGACCACAAACCCAAGGTTTGGGCTGTGAGTGCATGTGGTACAATGAGGAAAAGGCACATAGGTGGAGAAAGTGCTATGGACTCATGTTGCATATTAGGTGGAGCTCAAATAGAGTTATGAAAATTCTTGATTCTTTTGTGAACAGGTGGAGGTCAACTCTCTGGACTCCCATGGAAGATATCTGGTGGAATGGATAGTTTACTCTGGATTCCTATAGGAGACATGCAAAGGCAATGGATTCTAGATTCCTAATGTGCAAAGTGGGTGGAGTGTATTGGGCCTCTATATTCTTGTAGTTTGGGTGGAGAACCATTAGTTTTGGATTCCATGAATTGATTGTGTGTGGAGCTGCAAGAACTCTAGATTCCTTGAATCAGTTTTGGGGTGGAGTTGTAGGTGTACACAATGCACTCTAGATTCCTGGACATCAGGTGGAGACAATGTGGACTATGGATTCCCTTGATTTGAAAAGGGTGGAGGTGGGACACCTATGGACTCCCTTGATAAACATATGGACAAGAAAAGAGGTATAATTTAAATTATTGCAATTTCTTTATGATGAATCTCATGAGAGATTGTATGCCATGTTATAGGAAAGCATGGGAATCACCCAATCTCAGTGAATGGAGCTGGCTGCAGGACAAGCAAGCAACACTTTGATATCTTCAAGCTGTGGCTTAATTTTCTTGCAATGGATATATATATATATATATATCCATTGAGTTGTTGGGTAAGCAACTATGTATGGTAAAATACATTGCAAATGTTGTACAAAGTTGAGTGTATAAAGATCCATATCAATTGTGCTTGGTTTAAAGCATGTGTTGTTTGTATATGGTTATAAAACACCGAGGACAATTTTCCTCCAAGGGGGAGGGATTTGTGACAGCGCCAAGCTAATTCCCTTTCATTGTAAATATTTCATATACTTTGATTTTAACTAAAAAAAGCCCTGAGAATTGGGACACAGATTCCAGAGTTTGAGGAAGGAGATTTCTTGGGATTTGAAGGAAACTTGAATTATTATATACAATCCATCAATGGTTGGTAGGTATGATTTTAATTGGACTAATTAGATTAGTTAATGGATCTAGGTTAAAAAGGACAAAAAATAATGAATGATGGGTTGCATTGGCAATTGGGGCAGTTGAAGTCAACCAACAAGAAGTGATGGGGAGGTGATGGCTAAACCACATTCCCCATGACCACGTGAATATAACCATTGTGACTAAGTAGGAAGGATGCGACAAAGAGTGTTTTCCAATGCAACCGTAATGGTTGTAGCACGATAGTGAAAGGACCTACGACATAGGGTTTTTTCCCTTAGAAAATAGAATTCAAGAAGAGAACATTATCGATGACATTATAACGCACTAAGGTGAATGCGAACAAAAAAGAAGAAGAAACTCTTATGAAGAGGGATAACAGGGATGAATGTGCGAAAAAGGAAGAAAAGACATAACAAATGAAGGAAAATGAGAGAGTTCTTTAGCACCCTTTTCTTATTTCCTTAGTTTTATAGTGAGCTTTTGATTCCCTTACTAATTTGAGGAGGGGGGAATAGACGCTGAATTCCCTTGATGATTTGAGTGTGGAGATATAAACCTCTAGATTCCCTTGTTGATTTGAGGGTGGAGGTATAACCTCTGGATTCCCTTGATAATTTGAGGGTGGAGGTATGGGCCTCTAGATTCCCTTGATGTTTGAGGGTGGAGGTATGAGTTTCCATATTCCCTTGCTGATTTGAGGGTGGAGGCATGTGATTCCATATTCCCTTGTTGATTTGAGGGTGGAGTATTGCCTTTGGATTCCCTTGATGATTTGAGGGTGGATGTATGATCCTTTGGATCCCCTTGCAGATTTGAGGGTGGAGGTATAGCCTTTGGATTCCCTTTTTAATTTGAGTGTGGAGGAATAAGCCTCTGTGTAACATTCTCCTCCCACATATACCCAAGCAACTGGCCAACCAGGGTAAACATGTGATGAGAAGCCACTAGGATATGGTTTTACCTCCTAAGTCACGTTAAGGAAGTGGAACCAATGGAAACACACCATACATACATTCAACATCAGCTTCAGGACCCTTAGGAACCAATCCAACACTTTAGACAGCTTGCCCTTGGGTCCCACTAAGATTTTGAACAACTTAAGCCTCAGTCGTTCTCATGCTATAGGCATGACAACGTCCAGAAACACATATTCGCTCTCACAGGATTGCTTGCCAGCATCCAGAAACTCATTTAGTCAGTGCTATGCCAACATCCCCAGAATTTGAGCCACTTTTTCAGGCCTAGAGCCCAGGTCACTGCCCATAATTGAACCATTTATTTAGAATAGTAAAATACCATGGAAATGACAGTACTAAAGAAAATACTTGTTTAAGACCTTGACCAGACCCCTACTAGCCTTGACAGGTATTTCTTCAAAAATATCACAAATATGTAATCTACAAGTGTAAATAATAGATCTGAGCATAGGGGTCTCATCCTTAGCTGAGAATCGCCAAGGACCATTGATGCCTCAACACATCAACTGCCATTCCATCCATTAATTCATAGATACATTGATAATTCAATTACAAGTAAAAACATGATGAAAGCCATACATGGCTGCTGTCATAAAATACATACATAGACAACATACTAGAAATAAAAATACTCATGAAAGTACAACCATATAGACCACATATAATCCACCAAAATTCTCATAGAGATACAAGGAGAAATAACCTTTCATTAATGATGCAAAATCCAAACCCGGGATGGGACTTCCATGTTCCACCCGACCATAGAATGTCTGAGCCAAATCTCTCTTTAGCCATTAACCCCCGTGCCATATTCCAAGCATGAATATGGGATCTCATAGAACACATCAATCACAACTCATCCATGGCTTCCAGAGGCCATCCACCTCAACCCATAAAACAATGATTCCACCTCACAGCCGCACATCACAGAACCATTATTAGATCGACCTCTTCCCAATCCTTCCAGGGCTCCAAAGAATTTGTCCAACCAAGGCTCCAAGACTAGTAACTCAACCCACAACTTTTACCAGGCTCTAGAGCATTTGTCCAACCAAGGCTCTAGGACTAGTAACTCAACCCACCAAGGGCTCCAAAGTGTTTGTCCAACCAAGGCTACGGGACTAGTAAATCAACTCAAACTATTACAGGGCTCCAGAGTGTTTGTCCAACCAAGGCTACAAGACTAACACCTCAACCCAAGCTAAGGAAACATGAGAACCAACCAAAAACACAACAATGAAAATAAACCTATAATCACCATGGCTATCTAAGAAATGGCAAGGCTAGGAAATCCATCGTCAATCCTAGCCATATTCCATGCCATTGATAGATCACAACCAATAATCCACATGCATATGCCACACAAGCCAAAACTAGTGAAGAAATCATACATGCAACTCGGTTCCTGCAAGAAAATATGATGTAGTTGTTGATCCCGATGCCCTCTTGCACTTTCCTTCTCTTCCTTTGTCTTCTTGCTCCAAGAATCCAAGTAAACCACACCCACCAAGAGTGCTCCAAGAAAATTCTAAGTCTCCAAGGGTATGAGAGAAAGAGAGAATAACTAGAGAGCTCCAAACTTGAACTGACAAAAGGTTGATTCAAGAACTTGCTAACTGATCCTCAGAAGCCTTTTCATGAATGAGGTCTCTATTTTCTTCATTTTACATTATTTTCCTTCAATTTCCCCCTCACATCCAACTTGTGACCTTTCACTTCCCTTTTCTCATAATTTCCTTTATTTTCATAAATAAATGTGCCAAAAATGCCATTTTGCCTTTCCAAATCCTTAGCCATTGCATTTGCCAATTTTCAAATCCATAGTAAACCAAATCAACACCCACTAGGATGTTTTACCTACCATTTAACTTGGAATACATGTCCCATCACTGTGGCCATATATATATTTTTACATGGAATTTTCACCAGGGCTGTTACAGAACCCTCCCCCTTGGAAGAACATTGTCCTCGGTGTTCAATGACACATATAACCACAAGACTGTTGTAAGGAAAATATAATGTCGATGGAGCTTTATAATTCAACTCGTTGCACTATGTACAATGACCACTGCTGAAACATGACAATAATACCATTTACTAGAGCTTTATAACATAGCTCGTTATGGTATTTACAATAACCACATATACACATACACATTTGCTTCAACCAGCAAATAACCATACTGTCTATGGAGCTTTATAAATCCATCTCGATACAATGTTTACAATAATACACACATATACACATATGCACATTTTCTCAACCAACAAATAAAAGGATACGATGCCTGCATCCACAACAGGGGAATCCAGAGGCTCACACCTCCATCCTCAAAGTAATACTAGGATTCACCTCCTTCCCAAGAAGTCCAGAATCCACTGCCATAGTCAAATCTACATCCAATGTCCAACACTATAATCCTGCGGTACTTGTCCTTTCAGTGAACAGTTACCGGCTCATTGTTCCAAGGTGCACTCCCAATGTACATATGATTCCATCTGGCAATGCTAATGACCAAAACAAATACATCCATTATCTTCCCTTCTCTGCTATCAATCCCTCGAGAAATCCCGTCATCCCCTTCCATGCAGTCACTCATCTTCCAAGTTCCGATGGCACCCCCATCTTGGGCAATCCATCCCTTGCCAAGGCTTCCTCGCATTGAAAGATACAAAACCAAGGCATATACCTACTTCAAACCATCATACCGGTCATAACATGCTCATGGAAATCAATGGACACTATTGGGTACCAGTGTCCCACAAAGGCCCTGCTCCTGAAGTTCTTTACCAAAATACTGCTACATTTTCCAATTCCTTTTGATGCTGCTGACAATTCTTGTAGTCGATTTCAACCACCCAACCGAGCATGTTCATGCATTCTTGTTCCAAGCACATAATATCCATTAGATTCAAAATAAATTGAAATAACTTCGAATCATGCCTCATTTTTGGCTAGTCAATAAGGTACACTTGCGATCCTGTTTACTTCCTGTCACAACAAGTCAAACTAGCATCTTTGATCAAATCATCATGTATAAACATATCACATCGGGTTAGCTCAAAACAAAACCATCATAGGTCAACATCATAAATCACATGTAACCATCATAAACCACAATCATAGATCACATGTAATCATCATAGACTAGAATCATAAATCACATGCATAATAAAACTTAAATAAAATATTGATACTTATCCTTTAATCAATCCTTGGCTTCCACCTTTGTCCTTATTTCATACACATTCCAGATTGGTTGCTACACCAGACAAACACCCAGTGCCTTCTCCTAAACCATGTGCACACACACGTAGTGTACATCCCACACATACAACCACACACAACATCCCACACCATGCAATACATGCATCTACACCTGATAGACAACACATACACTTACACCTAGTGTACAACACAACACAATACATATTCCTACGTCCGGTGTATGACACAACACAACACGTATTCATGCAAAATGTACATCACAAGACATACATCTACACACAACGTGCGACACCTCAAAATGCATACACATACACTCGATATACAACACAACTCATACATCTATACCTGATGTACAATGCCACACAATACATGTACCTACACCTGATGTAAAACACAACATACATGTACTACACAAAGTATAACACAAGGAATACACATGTCACGATACCATGACTACACAATGCACATACATAGTACCACGGGCCTGCAACACATTATGTACGACATGCACATAATACCACACGTACACCAGTACCATATGTACACAATACCACCTATACACCACACCACCTACACAACGTGTGCATAGCATCACATGTACATGACACCACCTACACAACGTGCACACAACGCCACATGTACACTACACCAACTATAAAATGTGTACACAATACCACATGTACACAGTACCACATGCACGACATGTGCACAACACTACATGTACACAACGCCACATGCACGACATGTGCACAACACTACTGCACACAACGCCACTTGTATGACATGTAAACAACACTACATGCAGACAACACCATATGTACCTAGCACTGCCTGTACAACATGCACGCAACACCACATGTACATAACATTGCATATCCAACATGCACATAGCATCATCTATACACAATACTGCATATATAACCTGCACATAGCACCATCTATACCCATCACTGCATATGCAATATTCACACAACACTATCTGTACCATCCTGTACATAATATGCATAAACAACATGTACACACACTATATATGCATAACAAAACATGCACACAACAACACATGCAATATGTACAACATATACAACATATGCACAACAATAGTACCACACACCCAAAACCACACTGTCTTTACCAAGCAACTTTGCTTCCAGTGTATTATCCATGCTTGTCACAGCATGCTGCAAACCACACTAATTTCATTTCACTGATGTATCCCTCAATATAGACTATTTTTAACATAGACAAAATATAATCACATAATATCAACTCATAACCACATGATACTGACCTCATAAATCTGTCATGACTACTCTTCCCACTTGATTCCCATAAGACTAGGAACCTCGTCATGCCATTCGTTTGCATAAGCAATCATTCCTACACAATAATGATTCATGATGACCCTATCAAATAGTGACATATATACATGGATACATACATACATAAACATAAACACTAGAATAAAACAACCATGGTCCTGTCAGACAACGATATGCACACATACAAACATGTATACATATAAACATCAACATAATCACGATCATAACATAATTTCCAGATAACACGAGGTAAATGTTAAGAGAACTCCCTTTATCTTTGCACAACCTGCACAATGTTGAGAACAACAATTCCCAACATAGCCAAGGCATCTAGCACCTCAAGTCCATTTACTTTACCTTTTTTGGTTACCTTTCTCGTGTTTGTACTACCACCGTTCATTTACCACAATGGACCCAACCAGTCCAATCGACTGTCATAGTCTTACCTTCCGTTGCGCTTACTCATGCACCAACTTCATCCAAGCCTTGCATTACCTATTGGGTTTCATACGACTCTTCTTGAACTCCATTAACTTTCCTCTTTCCCAAACCAATTCCTAGGACTCAACACATAAAAGGCAAGACAAGAAAGAAACAAGAAGAAGCCTATGAAAATCAATAATAAAGCGACACTGCAATGAAGTGGCATGATCATGAACTAGACACAACAAAAATGTAAATCAAGCGCAAGAAAATCACAAAAGACCAAAAGCATAAGACTAATAATAGACACCATGACTAAATCCCCATGGTTCCCAGTGCTCCCAAAGGAAAGCTCAACCAGAGCCTTCTTCAAGATTTCATGACAGTCTCTTTACCATGCAATCTCTTGCATCATACTACCATAAATGCATAACTGTTAGTGCATAAATAAATATAACAATACACTAGTTACCTTACCTTGTTGTGCCAAGCACTTTGCTTGCAACTGAACACATCCACGCCATCTCTCAAGGGACTCCAATTCCCTTGACAAATCCACCTGTAACTAGAGACTGGATAATATACTTGTCAAGTACATGTTCATGACTATAGAACATATCCACATAATGTCAGACAAAATTAAGGTTAAGAATACTTCCTGTATGCAAGGCACTCATTCATTTGGAATTAGGGTTTCTAAATGTAGCCAAAGGAATTATTGTCCAATTCCTTTCTATTACCCTTTTTTACCTTGTTGCAATCAAGGCTTACTATGTACTGCCACATCACCCAATTGTTAGTTATATAAACATATCAATTATTACCTTGTCATACTAATACCAAGCATGTTTCCTGCAACTGCTCACACATGTCAACCACATGTTCCAAATATCAAGACAATCATATCTATCAATTTGGAATCAACCTTTACCAAGAATAACAGTATTGTAATAATCCATAGTCAACTCATAGTCATTCCACATAATGCTACAACTGTCACCTACTTACACTCAAGTACATATCAATTGTCTCAACACATAAACTTAAACATAAATAAGATCATGATATCCATAATAGTCACTAAAACTCATAAACAATTATCATTCATACATAATAATCACATATGCACTGTCAATCTAGATTAGTATGACATAATATCACAACATATTAACCCATACCTGAACGTCATAACCCTAACCATTTGCATAGATCAATCCAACTTAGTATGATACATATATCATCAATATCTTAATGCCACAATCCTAGTCATCAAGTTACAAGCATATAACAACAATAATCTATATATCATGCTCATCAACAACATATAACCTAATCACCAAGTTATCTAACATGAAACAAAAATAACAATGCATACAACCACATGTTACTATCATTATTGACTATTCGACACATGTGCTTATGACTATACTAATCAACTATCATCTATCATGTAACCATAATATCAAAAGACATGTACATAAACCTAATGTATATAAACCTAATGCATACAAAAATCCTTAACTTACATACCTGCATGCCAAACATATAATATTTGTATGACGATCTTCTCTTACCCCAAATTCTAATGATGCAACCTCATTATGATGATCTGCATCTCTTGCTCTATCTTAGCCAACACATTAGCATCATAACAACCAATAGCATCATGATAACCTAAATTGCATAACATGACTTCACAAGGCATGTTTGACCTACTATTCATGCATAACTATAACCAAGACCATACATGCATAACAACTGCATATAGACATATAACACATGAGTATAAAACCATATACACATCATTATAGCTAGAGTCTAATCATCAATGCATGACCATAACAACTACACAAACCATGACCTCATGCATGACAACAACAACCGCATCACATGCACTTAATAACATGTGAACACTGGCGTGCATAACACATGCATATACAACCATACACTCATGATGACGCATCCTAACATCATCAACCTTCACATGGCGACATCACTACAACCATTATCAACACCATCCAAATGCAACAAACACATGGACTACAAACATAAGGAACACACATGCAACCAACATGAATGCATGACCAACACACAACCCATCTAGTCCAAGGGGTGAACCATGCTTTAATACCACTCTGTAACACCCTCCTCCCACATCTACCCAAGAAACCAACCAACTGGGGTAAACATGCGACAAGAGGCCACTATGATATGATTCGACCTCCTAAGTCACATTAAGGAAGTGGAACCGACAAAAACACACCATACAGACATTCAACATCAGCTTCAAGACCCTCAGGAACCAGTCCAACACTTTAGACAACTTGCCCTTGGGTCCCACTAAGCTTTTGGATAACTTAAGCCTCAGTTTCTCTCGTTATATAGGCATGATATCATCCAAAAACCCAGAGTCGCTCTCACAGGCTTGCTTGCCAGCATCTAGAGATTCATTTAGTCAGTGTCATGCCAACGTCCCCAAGATTTGAGCCACTTTTTCAGGCCCATATTCTAGGTCACTACCTAGAATTGAACCATCTCTTTATAATAGTAAAATAACATGGAAATGACAGTAATAAAGCAAATACTTGTTTAAGACATTGACTAGACCCCTACTAGCCATGACAGGAATTTCGTTAAACATATCATGAATATGCAATCTATAGGTGTAAAGAACAGATCTGAGCATAGGGGTCTCATACTTAGCTGAGAATTGCTAAGGACCATTGATGCCTCAAAACATCAACTGCCATTCCATCCATTAAGTCATAGATACATTTATCATTCAATTACAAGTAAAAACATGATGAAAGTCATACATGGCTGCTGTCATAAAACACATATAGAACCAACATAATATCAACAAAAATACTCATGAAAATACAACCATAGAGACCACATATAATCCACCAAAATTCTCATAGAGATACAAGGAGAAATAACCTTTCATTAATGATGCAATACCCAAATCCGGGATGGGAGTTACACATTCCACCTGACTGTAGAATGGCTGAGCCAAATCTCTCTTCAGCTATTCACCCCTGTGACATATTCCAAGCATGAATGTGGGATCTCATAGAACACATCAATCAAAATGCATCTAGGGCTTCCAGAGGCCATC
Source organism: Pinus tabuliformis (assembly GCA_031772625.1). Classification (NCBI taxonomy): domain Eukaryota; kingdom Viridiplantae; phylum Streptophyta; class Pinopsida; order Pinales; family Pinaceae; genus Pinus; species Pinus tabuliformis. The sequence goes on along the minus strand of CM062819.1, from coordinate 1,332,923,423 downwards.
CACCTCAACCCATCAAACAGTGATTCCACCTCATGGTCGGACATCACAAAACCATTCTCAGATCGGTCTTTGTCCAAGCCTTCCAAGGCTCCAGAGCATTTGTCCAACCAAGGCTCCAGGACTAGTAACTCAACCCACAACTTTTATCGGGCTCCAGAAAATTTGTCCAACCAAGGCTCCAGGACTAGTAACTCAACCCACCAAGGGCTCTAGAGCATTTATCCAACCAAGGCTACGGGGCTAGTAACTCAACCCAAGCTATTATAAGGCTCCAAATCATTTGTCCAACCAAGGCTATGGGGCTAATGACTCAACCCAAGCTAAGGAAACACAAGAACCAACCAAAAACACAACAATGAAAATAAACCGACAATCACCATGGCTATCCAGGAAATGGCAAGGCTAGGTAATCCATCATCAATTCCATCCAACATCCATGCCAATGATGGATCACAACCAGTAATCCACATGCATATGCCATGCATGCCAAAACAAGTGAAGAAATCATACATGCAACTCGGTACCTGCAAGAAAATCTGATGTAACTAATGAGCCCCAAAAATGGATAATTAGGCAGTAGATTAGCTTTGCTTTAAACACATTTTCAAGTTCTCCTTGTGGACAGTTTTTGGAATGTAACATTTCTTTCGATCAATAAAGATGAATCCAGCTTTGCACCAGCTCTAAATCTCTCTTAGGAGGCTGTAGCTCTTGGGGTTGGGCCCATCTCAAGTGCCCAATACCTCCTTTGTTTACTTTCATGTGTCTTTGCTGCATTCTTAGAATAAAATCTGCTATTTAGATTTAAATCTTGTTTTGTTATTTAGGTTGTTTTTTATGAGTAAAATAACTTTTCATGCTCAGATTTAGTTGATCAGTTGCTAACAGAAAAAGCTTCAAGAAAAGGGCCAACAAACATCTGTGGTTTCACCTCTCCCTCATTGGGATCAGGAGCTGTGACTAGGATGACTTTGCTGCCCACAAAAACACTGATTTTGCTTTGCCATGCAATCACTAGTGTTTGATCTTCACGTGTAGAAGTTGATTACAAGTTCAGACTTTCGTTTGCTTAGTTGCATGAGTTAAAATACATGGTTCCATTGCAGGTCACACTTCTGTTCATTCTCTTTACTGACAGCTAGCAAATTAGGTCAACGTAACTAGGTCTTTGAATTTACAAGTCTTTGTTGGTTCAGATTGGAAAAACGACTTGCAGAGCACCTGTACCACTCCTTCATCTGCTTATTCTCCATTAGCACCATCCATTCCACCCTCTACTTAAAATCCTTACCTCACGTTTGCCACATTTGCTCACATAACCCTAGTTTTTGTACATCATTGTTTCAGCCTTCTTTGAGCCAACTTAGCTATCTACACCTTCTCACCACTCCATCCACCAGTCCTTGGGCCACTTCAGACCCCTATCCTATCTCCATATCCATTCATGCATCTTCCCTCACTCACCCATCCTCCAAAATCCAATTTTTAAACATCCTGTAGAAATTTCTGAACATCCTGTAGAAATTCCTGAAACATCCTGTAGAACCCCTGCAGACTTCCTGTAGAAGCTCACGAATGAGGGTTCTTGATGGCCAAACTCTGTGAAACTCTCTGGAAGGGTGTTAGGGACCCCTTAGACCCTCTCTGAACCTTCCCGACCTCTTCCAAGCATTTCCTCTCGCCAATCCACCTCTGCCAGTCAAAAACAGTTAAATTGTATGCATGATAATTGTGACAACTTATTCAAAAATACAAAAAGATGTTTTCTTCAGATACTGATAACTTAGACACATGTATTTTACCTTCCTAGAAGTCAATGGCATCTCTTTCAATAGCTTGCATCCTCTTTTTCGCATCAGTAGGGCTAGCTGGTAAAATTAGGGTTTGCTAGGGTTTGCATTTCCTTTCCACTTTCCAGTTTCTTTCTGCAAGTAAATTAGCCCCTTTGAGTTAGCTTTCATTCATCAGTTAAAAAGCTTCTTCTAAGCACTCATAGAAGTTGGCTTAAGCTCCTAGCGGACTTGTGCCAGCTGACCAAGTGACAGCTGCGGCAAGAGCTAGTACTTGTGCATACAGCACCGTTGCTTCCAATTTTGTTACGAACTACCGGGTTGATAAAATTAAAGAAGGGAGTTCCAGGAGTTGCAGCATTATTTCTGCAATACTGGGGCCCACCAGTAACTACTAATCCCGATGCCCTCTTGCATTTCCTGCTCTTCCTTTCCCTTCTTGCTCCAAGAATCCAAGCATGCCACACCCACCAAGAGTGCTCCAAGAAAACTCTAAGTGTCCAAGAGTACGAGAGAAAGAGAGAATAATGAGAGAACTCCAAAACTGAACTAACAAAAGGTTGAGCCAAGAACTTTCCATCTGATCCTCAAAAGCCTTTTTATGAATGAGGCATCTATTTTCTCCATTTTCCATTATTTTCCTTCAATTTCCTCCTCACATTCAACCCGTGACCTTTCACTTTCCTTTTCTCCTAATTTCCTTTATTTTCATAAATAAATGTGCCAAAAATGCCATTTTTCCTTTCCAAAGCCTCTGGCATTGCCTTTGCAAATTTCTTAAGTCATAATAAACTGAATCAACACCCACTAGGATGTTTTACCCACCATTCATTTTGGAATACGTGTCCCATCACTGTGGCCATATATATATTTTTACATGGAATTTTCACTAGGGATGTTACACTCTGGATTCCCTTATTGGTTTGAGAGTGGAGGTTCCCTTGCTGATTTGGTGGTGGAGGTATGAGCCTATGAATTCTCTTTTTGATTTGAGGGTGGAGGTATAGCATCTGGATTCCCTTACTAATTTGAGGGTGAAGGAATAATCCTCTAAATTCCCTTGTTGTTTTGAGGGTGGAGGTGGTGGACATCTGGATTCCCTTTTTTTACCTATGATAGTAAATTTATAACTCTTATTGAAGTGGTTGAAGGGTAGAGGTGGTGGATTTTTGGATTCCAGGTGAGATATTGACTACATGAAGTAGCTGATGGGTGGTTGGATGGTCCTTTGGAGTTCTTGTTTCAACTAGAAGAATCGGTTAAATCCCTTAAGCACTCATTCTCAAGCTCCTGAATCTTTCTCGGGGGTGACTACTGCAAGAAAGGATTGCCTACAGTGCATCTAAGTTGGGTGGAGAGTTGAAGTACCAATATTAGTTTCTAGGCTCATACTATAAAATATAAGTGTCTCCTTATCCTCTTATGATTTGAATGTTATATATTGTTAATTTGCTGATCGATAATGGCTTTAGTTAATGCTGAGGAATGGTGATTTCTACATGGATGAGAAATGTGGAGTTCTTGCATGGTTTGAAATGAATTAAATTCCTGTTTTATTTCCGAGCATAGATTTTAGTTGAATAGCTTGTATGCAATGGTTACATGATCTAGCTGCTATTTCCTAAGTTTGAATATTGTCTATGTTTCCTGTGTATTGAGAGACAAATAGATCCCTGTTATGTGTAATGTTTTTCCTATTAGGCCTTGGTTTAAAATTTATAAGCTTAGGAGAGATAGTGTGTTCATATTAATGTATATACATGGATAGGCTAAGTCAATACTTACTCTTATGCTCAGGAAATATATATGGTTATAATATCCATATTTATATGTATATATATAATTAATAGGTTGGGTTGCGACCATACAAAAGCTTAAGAGGGATAGCTCTCTCTCTCTCTCTCTCTCTATATATATATATATATATATATATATATATATATATATATATATATATATATATATATATATATATATATAGTTGTGATAATATAACACTGGAGGAATGATATATCTACGTTTAATTATGTTTTTATGTAATGGTATTTATATGTTGACACCAGACTATTAATTTGGTCAAGTTAAGGACGAGGGATGTCAATCTGGCATGGAAATGTATTACATGTGCCTAGAATATGTTTTCAGGAATGAGCTTATTTTATGCGTTCTTCCTGAGCTTGGAATTTGGCTTAAGGTCTCTGTATGGTGAGAGGGGCACATCTATATTAATTAAATAGATGTTTAGATTGGAAATGAATTGGCTATTCAACCTTGATTTAAATCCTATAAGATCATAAGGAAAAATTGTCTATATATGCATGTGTATATCTATGTGGTCAAGTCCAACCCATATATATATATATATGATTGAGATAGGTTGGATTTTAATTATAAGCTCAGAAGTGATGGTGGGAGGCTTGTAAAGGCATATTCAATGCAGGTGTTCCATATATAGGTCGTAGGCCGGTTTGGGATGAAAAGAAACCAAGCCAACTAGGGATAACTCTAAAGAGATGCTGTTGGGGTTTCAAAATGTCATGCAAATATCACTCATTACCATACATTTTTCACCTATGCTTACATTATATCACTCACTATTCACCACCTTGTCACTCCATTTTCCCTATTATTCACCATTAATGGGTCTCATTTATATTTTCCAAATATTATTTATTTTTAAGCATTTTTGAGAGAAATTCTTGATTAAATATTAGAAAATAATATATTTTACTTTATATATGGAAAGTGGGTTGTTTTTTGTGACATGTGTAGGTGCCAAGGAAGCTTCCAAGACACCTTTATGTGGCCTTGAAGGATCAAAGTCGAATTTTAAGAGATAAACCTCATGGAGAAGATCAAGGACAAAAGGGGGTTATGTGTCTAGATGGTTGAGAGATGTATGGAACTAAAAGAGAGATTAGTGGATGATCATTATGAGTTTGTTACTCATCCCATTGTATAAATAGGAGTATAATCTCCTCCATTTGTAATCTTGAAGTTTTTGTAATCTTAGAATTTTGGAGTATGTAATCTTAGAAGCTTAGAGTTGTAATGAAGATTTTGGAATAAAGGATCATACTTCAATTTTGCTTCTACACCTGAGTCTCCATTGAAGTGGTGTGCTTGTGGAGTTATGGAGGCCCCCCATGGCCTCACTTGCATGCTTATTTGCTTATTTTAGGTATAATTTATTTTATGTTTTTGTTTGATTTCAGCTTTCAAGTTTTGTTAAATGTTCTAATATTGGAAGAATCTTATTTGAAAGTGTTCTTGTAAGAGAACCGTAAGATCTCATACAATTATTAGATCTAGTTTTATTTCATTTCAGCTTTTAATTTCTTATTAGATGTTCTAATGTTGGAAGAGATCTTGTAGAATATGTTCTTGTAAGAGAATCATAGATCTCAAACAATTGTTAGATCTAAGTTTGATTAGTTATTGAAAGAGATCTTAATGAATATGTTCTTGTAAGGGGACTTTAAGATCTTGGACAAATTAGGAATCTTTCTAGATCTATATATTTTAGATAAGCACTTCTAAGGTTTACCTTCCCTGGTTGACATTAATTGAACTCTGATTTGCATCCGCATTTTAGACCAAACAGATGCATAAAATCAAATGTGTGTAAGCCCATGTATTTGCACAATGTAGTAACCCTTAGATCTTTGGAGGAAGTACGTTAAGCCTTATTAAAACCATATGAATTGGAGCCACAACCAAGGGCGTAAGCAGGAGAGATCGTAGCTGTCGGATGTCACAAGTGTTAGAGCTATCCATGTGTCTCAGAGGTTTGGTATGCCAAGGTGATTCCACCGAGATTGAAACTTCGAGACGATGTGGCGGGCTGGGGTCAGATGTTAAGCGTTTGGTGCATCAAGGCGGAGGACCCCCCCCACATCACATATAACATGGAAATGCATTTTTTCTGTCCAGAAGAAGACTAGGTGGGACCCATGATCTACATGGCAGGTGATGTGATCTCCAAGCCATATGGAAACCCAGGAGGCAGGACACATGTCACTTGAATTTAGGGTTTTTGTGGGACAAAATGACCTAAAAACGAGTGACACGTGGCATACTTAGAGTGGAGCCACGTGTAGGGTGAATATGGCTTCACTCTAAGTATACGAATTCCACAATTTTGATTTATTTATCAATAATTTGTAGGTGGATTAGGTGGATGATAGGGATTTACAATGGTAGTAGAATATTCATTGTAGTATACACAAATCAATGGTTGAGATTTATTTCCAAAGTTCTTATGCTATTTTTACGCTTTTAATTAAATTGATTAATTAAAAAGGAAAATATCATATGAACAAGTGTCATATAGATTGAGTTATGGTTTTTTTTGGAATGTGGTATTGATAAACCATGGTATTGACCTGTGGTATTGAAACAAAGGCTATTTACATATTAAGAATATCCATGGTAAAGTGGAAGTAAATCTCCATTATTAAGATTTTTTTTAAATGTTTATATATTTAAATTATATATTATTTATTTTTATAATTAATAATAATGATAATAATTTAAAATACATTTATAATTTAGTTAGTTTTTATGATTTTTTCAATTTTAACAACTTGAAATGTATCATTAAGTAAGAGTTTTGATGCTTATTATGGATTGATTCTTATAAACATGTACCAACGATACGATTTAATTTATATGACTGCACTAGTTATAAAGATAGATAATAAAACAAATCTTCATAATTCCGTCTCACCATTAAAATAAACCTCTAGTTAAAGCACAACTTAGCCCCTAAATAAACCATACAATTAATTGAAAAAACATTTCATTTTTGGACCTAAAACATTCATTCTTCTCATGGATTTTCCACCTATCACACATCATTGGTTGCCTATCCACCCATACTAATCTTATGACCGCACTAGCTTTTGAACTATGAAAGCTCACATTCAGGTATCAACAACCACCAACAACCATATTGCATTAATTAAATATACGCCATTTTTGTGATAAAATGAAAAAAAGCAGTTGTTACCTTCAACATAAAGATTTTAAGAAATGAAAAAAAGGAAAAAGTTTAGAAAGAGTTATAAATTTGAAAAACAATGTACCAAAAAGTTGTTTTATTTATACACCCAAGGTGTCCCTTTTGAAATTAGTCAGGCTAGAGATTTGTCTACCCTTTTCATCTCTGTTTGACATCTATTCATCTGTTGTTTTTCCCATTAAATGACCTCTGTTCAATGAGGTGAGTAATTTTAGAAGAAATTGGTTGGTGATGTTTTGTGAAGGCGAAATTTTGTTGTGCTTCGTGCTGCGAGGTGCAGATTTGTTGGCGTTGGTAGCTCCTATTTGTTTCCATTGAAATTTCCGTGAGGGCACGTCAAAGGATTTTGGCTCTACGAATGATGAGATAAAGTTGGAAGGTGCTAATTCATGTGAATTTTTTTTATGTTTTTTCTAGTTGAATTGTCAGAATTGTATCAAATATTTAATAGGGAATTGTATCAAATATTTAAACATAGATTGTATCAAATGGTTAAACCTAGCATATTGACAAACCTTCGGAGCAATGTCCTGCTTATCTTTAATTTCTCTTCATTCAATTTCTAGCGCCATGATCATTTGCCTCTTTGTGGAAAAAACAATGCAGTGTAGCGTCAACTTTTGGTTGCATTGTAGCGTCAACTTTTGGAAATTGATGTTGTGAATACATATATGAAAGGTGGAAAATGATACATGTTATATGAAAGATGTAAATGTTATATGAAAGATGTAAAAAGAGTGTTAGTATTTTTAATTAATCAATTTACTTAAAAAGGAAAACCCCTGTAACTATTTTATAAATAAATTCAATTATGAATATTTTAATTTAAAAAAATAATCTAATTATTTTAGAAATAAATCTCAACCATAAATATTCTAGAATATTTCATCTAAGTTAAATTCTTGGGCAAAGTGGTTCTCTCCCATTCATGGAGATTTGTCCCTTAACTTTTTATTTAAAAATAATAAAATATTATTAGAAAATAGTAATAAGAAATACTTCATTTTTCACTTTAATTTTACATCAAATTTATATAAACTTCGGTAATGACAATAGATCTAACAAAGATCAATAATATTAGTACAACCTATCAATCCCAGGCAATCATTTGCATGTTCAATGGTTTCTAGCCAAAACGTGTGGAGCTTTTCCAATGGATCTTTATGACTTGGATGGTAAAATGTGAGATTCATTTATGCTCCAAGGGTTTCTTCATAGTAAAATTTGAATCATCAGAGATCAGAGACCAAGTTTTACATGAGGGTCCATTGTTCTGGGAAAATGCGGGACTGTTTTTCATCCCATGGTTCCCAGATTTTAATGCTAATTCAATGATGGTCTCCAAAATACCAGTCTAGGTAAGACTACATAACTTACTCCTTCATTTCCGAAATCCAAAAGTTTTGGAAGGAATTAGTAACATGCTGGGCAGATACATCAATATGGATACACAAAGAACTGAAGAAGCAATTTATACTTTTGCCAGGATATGTCTTGAGGTAAACCTTAGTAAAGGACTACCTGACTGTATCCTCTTAAAACACAACAACCAATGTTGGACCTAGTTCTTAGATTATGAGAACATCTACAATCCACATGTCCTTTGGCAAAAAAAGACCCTAGGAAGAAAAATAAATCAGTGTAAAAGCACAAGGGATGGAAATTCCCAACACCACATCTTGAAGATGAAGAGGAAAAGGAGGATTTGGGACCACCCACCACTAAGGACAATCCAAATCCACATACATCTTCAGCGAATGAAGAGTTTAACCAAGAAGGAACAGTGGTATTAGCCTCACAAAATCCAAGAGAAGAATGAAACACAGGCCAAGAACTGTCAAAGGAGACAAAGCTAGGAGGTTTCAAACGCCCTTATACTTCTGAGAGCTCTGACTCAGATAAGGAACATCTGAGGAAGACAAAAGAGAATCAACTAATTATTGTTACAACTATTCTTGATCAAGGAGGATGGCGAAAAATAGAAAAGAAGAAAGGGAGAAAAGGGTGACTAAGCTTATTTGCTTATGCCCAATTTTATTTTTTGTTTGTTATTTTTTTGTTCTTTGGTTTTGATTATATGGGCACCAACTTCTTGAGTGGTGCCGCTTGGGACAGTCAAGGAATGCACTATGTGCATCTACATATGTAACTTTTTATAGTTAATAGAAAGTTATGTTTTTTCCATGGAGAAATAAAACTAAAATTGATAGCAAAAAAAAATAAATTATAATTACTTTTAACTTTTGAGTGTGAGTGTGAGGCAGATGTGTAATTCCTACATTACTAACACATGGCATTTAAAAATAATATTGATTTTACAGTTTAGTGTCAAGGAGACATGTACTTGATTTTGTGTTCAGGTGACATGTGATATTTAAAAGACTTACATTATATATATATGGGGAAATAAAAAAAAAATGCTTATATTTTCACTTTCCATTGTGACTAGATGTGTAGTTTATTCAATTCTTAATATGAAGTTGATATGTAGTTTTTAAAAATATTAGTGGAAAATAAATTTGAATGTAGATTATTAATGAAATATTTCAATATGCTTAAAATATTTAAGTGTATACTTCTTAATTCAGGGTATGGGGGAAATTTATAATTCCTTCAATGCTTAATATGGAATTGAAATATAACATTTAAAAAAAGTTAATAATAATAATAATAAAAGATAGTCAATGCAAATATTATTTTATCTATAGAGCGAGCGTGTGCAAGAGAGGTATCACATATATTATAAAAAGTAAATGAAAATAAAAAAGTTATAATGGTTAAAATACTTTATTAGTGTCTTGCTTAAGATGAAGGAGAAGTGTGTGTATAAAGAGATAAAAAGAGAGAAAGACTCAATATATTAAAAAAAAAATAATGGTTAAAACATTACATATTGTTGTGTTGCGTAACATGAATGAGATATGTAATTCCTTCTATTGATATTGAGATGTAACATTTATAATAATTATTAATACAAAAAAAATCAATGAAATATCTGCCTATTTATATAAAAAGAGCGAGACTATATATATTCTATAAAGCAAATGAAACAAAACAAAATAAAATAATTTATGGTTAAAACATTTTATTAGTGTTTTGTTCAAGATGAAAGGAAACGTGTAATTCATTCCATGCTTAGCATGGAGTTGACACATGGCATATATGTATATATATAACCAACATAGATCCATGTTAAATCTGAAACTATCAAGAAACGAAAGCGATCAAATCTCTCAATGTGCAAACCTTTCTTCAAGTTTTGCAATCTAAAAAAGGTTTACACATTAAGAGATTTGATTCTTATCAATGGTTGATAGATCTGGGGTTAACTTGGATCCATGTTGATGTCACATTAATGTTGATCCCTGTCACATTGATATTTGTCTACTGTGGTTGACCATGGATGATGTTACATTAATGTAAGTGCTAATGTTGCATTAATGTTAGTGTTAATGTACATTAATGGTTGAAGAGGGTTGTCAAGGTTGACTACGATTGACCATGTTGTCCATATTTGGTTATGTTTGACCTCTTTTGACTGCGGATGAGCAAGGTTAGACATGGTTGTACTTGTTGATTATGCCTGTCCATGGTTGATTTTGTTCAACTATGATTGACAATGGCCAACATGTGGTTGATTGTGGTGAACATGGTTGACCAAGGATGTTAGCATTTCTGTGTAGATGACTATTATTAACTATGGCTAACTAAGATGCACATAAAAGCTATAGTTTACCATGTATCATGTTGAGCATGGTTGACCATAATTAACCTCAATTAACAATGTTGAACATATGATGACCATATTTGACATTGGTTGACCATGGTTGGGTATCTTGACCAGGTTGACGATGTTCTCCATAGTTGACTATGCTTAACCATGGATGATCATGCTTCATCATGTCTGATTGTGGTCTACCAAAGGTTGATCATGGCTCACATAGTTAAACATGCTTGACCATGGTTGACAATGGGTTTTTTTCAATGCATTGCGATATCAATATTTGTTTATCACATTGACACCATTTTTTTCCAATTACAAAGACGTTTGTGGTTCATCATATCACAATGTTGTTTATATTTTGTCACATGGTGGTAGTCACTTTACAATGCTGTTTGCTGTTCATCACATTGTCACAACACTGGTTGTTTATCACATTGTGATGACATTTATTGTTCATCACATTTTGATGTCATAACATTGCCATGTTGTTTGTTTTTTTTTGCTGAAGCAAGCGCAGATCCTTCTATTTCTTTAAATCAAAAGAAAAAGTTACATATTGTACATAAAACCCGATGCTTTACAAGAATTTGGGAAAAAGGAATTCCTACCAATGATCAAGACCCCCCAAGCTACTATAGTGATCAACAAACTTTTTGAGAAATAAACACGGAAAGTCTACAAAATCCCCCACCCACACTTCCGGATAAAACATACTTCCCAGAGCCAACCTACGACCGTAGACACCCTCGACCGTGAAAATTCCACACACCACGAAAGAGGGAGAAAACGCGCCAAACCGGATGAAAGGATAGAGCCCACCTGGCCCCACAAAAACAGCACGATCAATCCCAACCGTTGATCCTGGCTGCTGGATCCAATGGCCAGAAATCATATCGTGCGGCCTAACATGACTGAGAGATAGTGTGCGATCGAAGGCGGTTTCAAAGTCAACCAACCTGCCACGTGTTACAATCTCTATGGAATCGCTCCCAAAACTGCAAAACCATAAACTACTAATGAATCGCGCGATCACCATAAAACCAACCATGCCGTGGTTTTCAAGCCCGAAAGCGGAAAGGGGGAGAATTCTGGCTGCCGGAAAAACGGACCACGCATTTTGTTTATTCCTGCTACAGAACCGGACTCCTATATTGTTCTTTTTTGGGAAAAGACCATGCAACTTATCTGCCAATGAACTAAGAACCTCGTTCAACTGACTCCGGGGTAAAATGAGACAAACTTTTGCTTGCCTTTCTACCGAGTACATACTGAAAGGAAAAACAAATCTAGCCGGAGAAATCAATTCATGCTAGTCAACCTGGCCCAATATCTAAACACTTCTTTATCTTCTGCGGCTTGTTCTTCGCAGAGAACCTTTAAACGGTTTTGAGGTATCTCCTGCCACTTTTTCACCATTCCGCCATTAGCATTATTCACCCCTTGGTTGGCCAGAAGGTCCGCTAGTTTATTGGCAGATCGACAAACATGGTTGAAACTCACCGTTCGAAGCTCCTGGAGGTGAACGTGGATTCTTTGGTAGACCTGGATTAGTTTCTAGTGAGTGGAGACTTTCTCTGGTTGAGTACCACAATTGATTCTTTTCATAGAGTTAATGGTAATCTCTGAGTCCGCTTCAACAATGACATTTGAGCCATGGTACTGGATCGGAAACTCTAGACATTATTCAAGAGCCATTAGCCATATTATTTGTGGCTCTTCCAAAATGGCAGTGGAAGATAAAGATAATACTACCCTTATCATCTCTTAAAACTCCTCCAAAACCAGTTGTTCCCGGGTTGCCTTTTGAAGCCCCATCGATGTTGTATTTCAGATAGCCTTTCGGTGGTGGTTGCCAGAAGTCCTTCTCTGTATCCATAGTTATGTTCTTCTTGATTAGTCCTTGGGGAATAATTCCTTTCATTCCCAGTTGTCTGAGAATTCTGAGCTCAGTCTCAGAGGGGGGATTTTTAGGGAGATTGCGAACTGTGATACTAACTGTCTCCCTGAGCTGTTTTAGGATCAGATCAAATAGTCTTAGAGGAATAACCTTTTCATTCTTAAAAATTCTTTTATTTCTTTCTTTCCAAACATTCCAGATAATGAAGCTTGGCGTGAAGGCCCAGGCCAAATTAAGAAACTCATTCTTTGAATAGTTTCCTCTCCACTTGTTCAGGGTATTCGTGATACTACTTCTGTCCCTATCTGTCTAATGGAAAATGGTAGAGAAAGAATCCCACAACCAGGTGGTGTAAGAGCAGTTGTTAAGAATGTGCTCCATGGTCTCCTCCTACTCTTCATAGAGCTGGCATCTGGAAGGCCCCATAACCCCCCTTTTCCTAATGTTGTCCCAAGTTAAAATTTTCTTATGATGAACCAACCACATGAAAACCTTGATCTTCATCCAACCTTGGTGCTTCCAAAGGTGCTTCCAGGTATTTTCTGGAACACTGGAATCAAGCTCAAGAAGAATACCTTTAGCTTCCTTAAGGTTAAAGGTGCCTTTATTGTTATTGCCCCATCTCAATTGATCCTGCCCCTCTGTTACTAAAATCATTCTTTGTTTTAGCAAGCTCCCAAGAGCCTCTATTTTAATTTTAATTGGGCTATCATCTTTGCAGTCAATTTTCCTCCAGCTTCTCCACTTTTCGGAGTTCTGAGTAGGATCCCAAAAATCCTTAACTTTTTTAACCCTTGGGAATCTATTTCCTGCTTAAGGCTTAAAAAATCCTCTGTTAACAACGTTGATTCTTGTTAGCATTTGTCCTCCCAAAAGAGTGTAAGATCTCCTGCTCTGATTTCCCAAAAACTATTTTTTTGAACTAGGCTTCTATTTTCCCAGGCTCTGTTCTAGACGTGAGATCCTTTTAAATTTCCAGACATCCTTATGAGATCATTAGTGTGCCAAGAGTTTGCATATTTCTCTTTCCAAATCCTTGCCCACTGGGCTGTTGGATCCTGAACCCATTGCCACCAAAGTTTGGCTCCAAGCACTTTACTGAGAATCTCCTGATCCTCCAAGCCTAGACCCCCATGACTCTTGGGTTTACAGATTTTATCCCAAGAAATCAAGGCCCACTTCTTCTTTGTTTCTTCCTTACCCCAGAGTAAATCTCTTTGGATATTCCTAAATTTCTCTAAAACCCCTTTGGGACCTGGGAGGGTTGATAACATAAAAACCGGGATGGATTGCAAAACCGCCTTTGTCAGAACCAACCTACCTGTGAAGTTCAAGACTCTGAAGGTCCAATTTTTGACTCTGTCCTGCATCTTATTAAGCACCTGTTCCTAGGTACTCTTGTGCATAGGTCTGGTTGTGAGAGGGATTCCCAAATACTTTGTGGGGAGGGAATCCCTTTGGAAGCCAAGAATTCTTGAGATATTTCTCTGAATAGCAATATTAGTGTTAAAGAAGAAGATTTTTGATTTAGAGAGATTGACTTCCATACCTGTAGCCATGGCAAATTCCTTCAGGATTTGATTGTAGGCTGAAGCTTCTTTGACTGTGGGGATTCCTTGTAGCATGGTGTCATCTACAAATTGTTGGTGAGTCAGAGCTTGACCATTCTCAGATAATTGAAGACCTTTGATTTTTCCCGAATCCTTGGCATGCTTAATGGATCTGCCAAGTCCTTCCATCATGAGAATAAAAAGAAAGGGAGAGAGCAGGTCTCCCTACCTGAGGCCTCTAGAAGGAATGAAAATCTCTTAGGGAGAACCATTCACCAAAATTGAAAAGCTGGATGAAGTCTGTTATGAAACCAACTCACAAAAAGATGGAAAAGAGAGATCCACGCCTTAGAATTCAGCCTCTTCGAGGGGGCAACCTCCTTTACATTACATAAATGAGCAATTCTTGGATGATTCAAATGACAAAACCTTCTTTCTATATATAGGAGTCTAAGGAGCCACAATATAACCTAGCCGACCTAACAATAATAATATAAAGCCACAAAAATAACAATAGAGGGATTCTATGGGGCACAGTAATAACAATATGGGGACAATAGGGGCACAACAATATTAATAAGGGATACAACTACAATAGTAATGGGGTAATCACTAGTATTATAGGGACCCAACATTCCCCTCTCCTTCAAAAAAGTGTTGTCCTCAACGCTTCAGTAGTTCTGGATGCTTCTGTATAAAATTCCCATCCTCCCATGTGGAATCTTCAGCGGATAAGTTCTTCCACTTGATAAGATACTCCGAAATTGATCGATTTCGTAACTGTCGAGTTCTTGTTTCTATGACTGCTTCTGGTTCCAATATAATTTTTCTTTCCTCATCAAGTTCTGGCAATATTGTTTGAACTGGGAGCTTGTCGCCTATAACCTTCTTTAAACATGAAACATGGAAAACTGGGTGCAATCGAGAAGCTGCAGGAAGCTCCAATTTGTATGCCATAGTACCAATCTTTTGCAACACCTTGTACGGACCATAATACTTTGGTGATAATTTATTATCCTTCTTAGCTTGCTTGAGGGACATTTGCTTATATGGTTGTAGCCGTAGGAATACCCAATCACCTACATCAAAACTTCTTTCGCTGCGATGTTGATCTGCCTGTTGTTTCATTCTATTCTGTGCCAACACGAGGTTATCCTTTAAGAGTTGGAGGACATGTTGTTGATGTTCGATGTGATGTTCCACTGCTTGAACCTTAGATTTTTCTCTTAAATATGATGTGATGGATGGTGGCTGATATCCATAAAGTGCCATAAATGGGGTAATTTTTGTTGCTGTATGGAAGGAAGTGTTATACCACCATTCAGCCAGAGGCAACCATTTGACCCATTGTGTCTGTTTATCAGATACAAAGCAACAAAGATATCCTTCCAAACATTTGTTTACTATCTCAATTTTCCCATCAGATTGAGGATGATAAGATGAGCTATGAGCTAACTAAGTACCAAGACAAGAAAATAATTCTGTCCAAAAATTTCTAGTGAAAATGGGATCTCTGTCACTTACAATAATCTTTGGGTTTCCATGTAGCTTTTGAATTGTTTCCATAAATGCAGTAGAAACTGTACTGGCTTTAAATGGATGTGATAATGCACAAAAGTGTGCATACTTGGTAAGTCTGTCAACTACCACCATGATGACACTCTTTCCCTTAGACTTGGGTAAACCTGTGATAAAATCCATTGAAACCTCCTCCCAAAGTTGGCTTGGAATGGATAAAGGTTGTAATAGACCCGATGTCTTAATTGTTTCAACTTTATTTTGTTGGCAAACCAAACATTCCACCACAAACTTTTGAATATCTGATTTAAGGCCCTCCCAAAAAAATTCCTTCTTAACCCTATGGTAAGTTTTTAAAAATCCCGAGTGCCCTCCTAAGGGAGAAGTGTGCAATTCCATAAGAATATTTTGTTTTAGCTGGGAATTCTTACAGAGGTATAAGCGATATTTGTACCATAACGAATCATTTTGTCGGCTAAATGTATCAGACGTACTGGAGTCTTGTTGTAACTTTCGAATAAGTGCCCACATTTCTTCGTCATTCTTCCATTCCTCCCTTGCTTCGTTTATCCAATCTGGTTGGATAATAGAAATGGCACACAACAATGCTTCCACATCCTCATCCTTTCTTGAGAGTGCATCTGCCACCACATTTTGCTTCCCTTTTTTGTAGATGATTTCAAAGTCATAACCCAACATCTTTGTGACCCACTTTTGTTGCTCTTTAGAGGATAATCTTTGTTCTAAAAAGTATTTAAGGCTATCATGATCCGTTTTTACCTTGAAGTGTCTTCCCATTAGGTAGGGTCGCCATCTCTTAAGTGCATGGAGTATTGCCAACATTTCCTTCTCATAAATAGCTTTGTGTAAAAACTTTACCTTGATTGGGCGACTTTCAAAAGCAATGGGTCTTTCATCTTGCATTAAAATGGCACCAATTCCATTTCCTGAAGCATCACATTCCACAATAAAGGTTTTTGTGAAGTCTGGTGTAGCTAAGACTGGTGCTTGGCACATTGCCCCTTTAATATGCTCGAAGGCCTTTGTTGCTTCTGGAGTCCATGAAAATGCATCTTTCTTCAATAATGTTGTTAGAGGTGCTGCTATTCTCCCATAATTCTTAACAAACTTGCGATAATACCCCGTCAACCCGAGAAATCCTCGCAGATGCTTTATGGATGTGGGGATTTTCCATTCCTTAATGGCTTTGATTTTGCTAGGGTCTACCTTAACTCCTTCATGAGATACAATATGACCCAGATATTCCACCTCTTGTACTCCAAAGAAACATTTGGATCTTTTTGCATATAATTGTTTCTCCTCCAATAGTTGTAGCACCCTGTCAACATGTTCAACATGATCCTTCCAAGACTTGCTATAGATTAGTATATCATCAAAAAATACTAACACAAATTTTCTAAGGAATGGTTTGAAAATGGAATTCATCAAACCTTGAAATGTTGAAGGTGCATTGGTAAGGCCAAAAGGCATGACCAAAAATTCATAATGACCCTCATGAGTTCTAAATTCTGTTTTCGGAATGTCTTCAGTCTTCATTATGATTTAATGATATCCTGAACAAAGATCCAACTTGGTAAAGTAAATTGATCCATGCAATTCATCCAATAATTCATCAATGACAGGAATGGGAAACTTATCTTTAATAGTGAGCTTGTTGAGCTCCCTATAATCCAGACACATGCGCCATGATCCATCCTTCTTGTGCACCAATACTACTGGAGTAGAGAAAGAACTTTGACTCTGTTGAATTATACCAGCCTCTAGCATTGCTGCAACCATACGTTCAATTTCACTCTTTTGGGCATAGGGATATTTGTACGGCCTGATGTTTGGAGGAACACTTCCTGGAATCAGATGAATAGCATGATCATGATCACGAATAGGTGGGAGACCTTTGGGAGTCTCAAATACCTTGGAATGATTGTCCAAGACTCTTTGGAGATCTGGAGAAATAGATGATTCCAATGTGGAAACATCTAGCGAACATAATTGTGCAATTACACCTCTTTGTTCCTTTTTTAGAAGCTTTGGCATACCGTTAGAGCTGATTCTCTTTCCCGGTTTCCCTGCAATACCCCTTAATTCAACTTCCTTTCCTTCCACAGAAAATTTCATGAAAAGTTCTTGAAAATTAAAAGCTATTGTACCCAAGGATTGTAGCCATTGGACTCCTAGTACAACATCAACACCTCCCATTGGAATGGAAAGCATTGGGCTAGTCAATACATATTCTCCCATGGATAGCTTGATATTATGGCACTTTCTAGAGAAATTTATTGTTCCTCCATTTGTAACCATCACTTGACACTCTGGTGCTGGATATAAGAAGCAATTCAATTCTTTTGCTACCTTACAATGAATAAAATTGTGGGTACTTCCTGAATCAATCAACACTATTACCTTTTTCTTCTTGATTTGTCCTTCTATCTTGATGGTTTGAGGAGTGGTAATTCCCGCCAATGCATTACAAGATATGGTTGGATTCATTTCTTCTTTATCTAGGCTTTGTTCCTGGAGTATATCCTCTTCTTTTGACCTTTCTTGCTCCTTTTCTTCTTCCTCTTCACAATCTATGTAGAATAATTTCTTCTCAGCACACTTATGACCTTTAGTGTATTTGCTATCACAACTGTAACAAAGCCATTTTGCTCTTTTTTATTCCAATTGTTGTGGTGTCAACCTTATAGGTTGTGGAAGACTAGGAGCAACAACACTTCCATCTTTATAGTTGTGAGTGGTATGCTTCCTGGTTGCCATAATTTTGCTTTCCATTTTTCTTGCTAACGTGAATGCCTTCTCTAATGAATCAGGTTCCCAAAGGCGAACATCATGTTGGATATTATCCTTTAAAGTCCCTATGAACAAATCAATCCTATGCTCCTCTGGAATATTTTTTACCCTTATGTTCAATTTTTGGAACTCCTCAATGTGCTCCATTATTGAACCCTTTTGTTTGAGGCTTATCAATTGGCTAAAAAAAGTGTTGCTTTTTGTATCCTCATAATGTGCTGTCAATTCTTCTGTAAAAATTGGCCGAGTGATAATTTGTTTACGAGAGCAAAGCCATTGATACCATACAAACTGATTTGGTTCCAAATATAAAGTTGCAATACGTACCTTTTGTGTGTTTTGCACATTATTGAGATCGAAAAATTGCTCCATCTGTAATATCCATGTTGCGGGATCCTTGCCATCAAACTTCCTCATATCGATTTTTGGAATATGGTGGGTCTTCGATCCAACATTAGAGTCTATGGAATCATGATTAACATTTCTTTTGTTTTCATCATGAGTTTCCTTTACTACCCTTTCACCATTAGTGACCATATCTTGTAGCAACTTATTCATATTTATCTTCAATTCTTCCATCTTATCATCCATGCCATCAATTTTAGCGTCCATGCCATTCATCTTAGCTTCCATGCCATCCATCTTAGCTTCTACACCTTTCTTTAAACAATCCATCTTAGCTTCTACACCTTTCTTTAAACCATCCATCTTAGCTTCTACATCTTTCCTTAAACCATCCATCTTAGATTCTGTTGCTTTTTGTGCAAGTGACACTTGTTGCACTTGGTCTCGTAATTTTGATATATCATGTTGCATTTCTTCCTCTTCTTCATAAGTCATGCTAGAGATTTCAGGTTTCTTACTAGGTGTTTGCATTTTCTTTCCTCGGGGCATCAATTACCGATTCAAACTAATTTTTCAAACCAAGCTTATGCAAAAATTTAAAAAAACTACACACCTTTTTTTCACTTTGTAGAAGCTTGATATTGAATCTAATGTATCTCTGTGATTTCGAATCATCCAATTCTGAAATTGTGATTTGCTTTAGCCCTCTGTATCCTCTTTCCAATGCCACCAGTCTGATCCAAGTTGGATTCTCCAAGGAAGAGTTATGCACAATCTCCCAAGATGACCTGATTATAGACTAGTTCAGTAGATCGAACTTGTATGACGTGCCACGAGTCACTGTTTCGACCTTTGGATCTGAAAAAGATATAAAAGAAACTACAGTTCGTCCTCTTTCTATATCTTCTTACGAAATTTCAATCCGATGCTCAGAGAGAAAGTTATGACGATTTTCCCCAGGTCACCTGTTTGGAATGTAATTCAGGAGTCTACAAAAAGACCAACTTCCTCAGATCATATCTCCGTAAATGTAGTGCGAAAAGCTCTAAAATTCAGACCCGAGATTCAGCGCGATTTCTTCTCAAATGGGTTTTTTTTTAGCTTCTGAAATGTCGCAGAAAAAAAAATTATAGTGAAAATGCCACGATTACCTGTTTGGAGCAGCGAAATCCTAGAATCCAAAGCTCTGATACCAAATGTTATGAAACCAGCTCACAAAAAGATGGAAAAGAGAGATCCACGCCTTAGAATTCAGCCTCTTCGAGGGGGCAACCTCCTTTACATTACATAAATGAGCAATTCTTGGATGATTCAAATGACAAAACCTCCTTTCTATATATAGGAGTCTAAGGAGCCACAATATAACCTAGTCGACCTAACAATAATAATATAAAGCCACAAAAATAACAATAGAGGGATTCTATGGGGCACAGTAATAACAATATGGGGACAATAGGGGCACAAAAATATTAATAAGGGATACAACTACAATAGTAATGGGGTAATCACTAGTATTATAGGGACCCAACAAAGTCACTAGAGCCATGACCCATCTGACCCAGTTGTGATCGAAACCAAAAGCAGTGAGAACCTTCTTGATGTAAATCCAATTCACCTTGTCATATGCTTTGGCAATATCCAAGTGCATGATCATCCTCGCCTGCATTTTACTAGTAAGCGTGTGAACCACCTCATGGGATTGAATAATGTTATTTAAAATTTGTTTGCCCTCCACATAACCTGCCTGTTCCTCTGACACTAAGTGAGGAAGGAGAGGTCTTAGTCTGTTAGCAACAACCTTGGATATTATCTTGTATACTACATTACATAAGGCTATGGGTCTGTACTTATCTGCAGTTTGTGCTGAATCCTATTTGGGGATCAAGGAGATGAAGGAGGTGTTGAGGGCTTTTAGGATGGTTTTGCTACATCTGGAATCCTCCACCACATTTAGAATATCCTATTCGACAATATGCCAACAAGTTTTAAAAAAATCCACATTGAAACCATCCGGGCCTGGTGCTTTGCAATTTTGCATGTCTTTGAGAACCTCGCTTACTTCCTCTTCAGTAACAGGTCTATTGAGGTTAAAATTGTCCTCTCTAGACACCAACTTAGGGATATGCCTTATTGTTTCCTTGATGGATTATTCCCTATTTGGATTGTTTTCCCGAGTGATGTTTTGGAAATGCTTAACAAGCATAGCTTCAATATTCTTATGAGTGTTCTAAAGCTCCCCATTCTCGTTCTTTATCGAAGAGATTCTGTTGTGTGCTCCATTAGCTATGGTGGATCTGTGGAAAAATCTTGTATTCCTCTATCCTTCCTTGAGCCATTGAACTCTAGACTTTTGCCTCCAAAATATTTCCTCTTGTTTGCATAAATTTTCCCATTCTTGATGATGTTTGTTCGCCTGATCACTTTGATCTCCAAATATTTTTTGTTCACAAAAATGTTTCCAAAATCCTTCTTGTTCCATTCTTTGAGCCTGAAATTGACATGTTTTAGTCCTTTATGAAGGAGGTACATTTGTGATCCTTGTAATTGTAAGTCTTCAGACCACCATTTTTCAATGTTACTGATGAAATCCAGGTGGGAGAGCCAGATATTCTTGAATCTGAAGGGCCTATTTTTGGGAGAAGCCATACCCTTGATTTCCAGTTGAATTGGCCAGTGATCAGACCCTCCGAAGGGAAGGATTCTTGCTGTTATTTCTTTGTCTATAATCATCAACTCCTCCGAAGTCATGAACCTATCTAATTTAGAGGCTACCTGTGCCTCACCTCCTCTTTTTTTGTTCCAAGTAAAAAATCCATTGCTCAATTCTGAATCAACCAATTTCATATCATCTGTGAATGATTGGAACGCTAAAGAGTCTTTGGCTAGCACTCTGGTTCCTCCTTTTTTTTCCGAAAGAGACTTGATCATATTGAAATCACCTCCCAAGATCCAAGGAATCCCATCCTATCTATTCCTGAGATCTATTAGGGAGTCTATCAATTTGAGTTTGTCATCTATTTTTTGAGGGCCATAAACATTTGTGACCAGGAAGGTTTCCGAAACCCCCACTGGTTGCATGACCACTGATAAGTAATTTCTGGATGCTTCAACATCTATTATGTTGATTTTCTGGGGATTCCAAAGAGTTAGAATGCCCCCCGCTGTGCTTTCAGCTTTAACTTCTAAAAACTCAAATCTGTTGAGCCATTTGCTATGAATTTGTTTTATTTTCTGAATGGAACATTTGGTTTCCTGGATGAAGATCATATCCGGCATTTCTTGTTTCATTCTGTAACTTAGCATTCTTTGTTTTCTTTTACTACCTAGACCTCTAATATTCTAGGATGTGAACTTCATAATTCAAGATTTGTAAAGGAGTAACTGGTTAGATCTTTCATCTTACCTGAGTCTATCATTAACTTTCCACACTCCATCAAGAGGTCCTTCTGCTTTTTCCTACCCCTTTTCTTTCCTGCATTTCTGGTAGCTAATCCTGGAGTTGATTTAATTGTTTTCACACCTCTGTACTCCTGCTTATCAATGGTTTTTCCTTTATCTAACCCATTTTCCTGAGTTTTCCATAAAAACAATTGTTGAATTTTGCTGCAATCTTCTTGGGGTAGTGAATCTATCCATCCCGTGCTTCCCTGCATTAAGAACCCTTCCAGATCTAGGTGTTCCTTTTCTAGAATTTCTTGAAGTTCATGGTCCTCCAGATCTGTTTCACTCATCTTAATTTCTTTCTTATTACCAATCTCTTGTGTTGGGTTACAGTTTTCTTCCTTTTCCTTTTCATTAGGGTCGTCCTCCATAGATTGATCTTCATTTGCCATTTCTTCATTCTCTTCCAATGCTTGATACCTATTTTGACTGGCCTTTTGACCCTCATTATGAAGATGCTTTGGTCCTTTTTTGCCTCCTTTTCCTCTACTTACCACTTTCTGAAAGCTCTCTGTGTCCTTCATTGCATTTTGTTTGCTTCTATTATCTACTCTGCTAAGAGGGCAATCTCTGAACAAGTGTCCATGTTCATGGCATTTACGACATCTGAACGGGATATGCTCATAGTCCACTGTTTGCACCCAATCCTCATCAAAAACTTCCAGGATGACTTCATCCGGAAGGGCTCCTAATAAATCCATTTCTACATAGATTCTTGCATAGGAAGTGTATTTGCCCCTTCTTGTGGCTTCGGAAGCTTTGACAAAATGACCTAGTTTGTTGCCTATGGCAGCAAGCGATTCAACTTGCCAGTAATCAAGAGGAAGAGAATAGAGCCTTACCCAGACAGGAACCAAAGTGAAAGTCTCTTGCTCTGGAACAAATTTCATCATCCAGGGCCACATATAGAGGCCAGCTGCTGCATAAAAGTAGGGTCCTCCTTCGAATATTTTGTCTTTGTCTTCGATACTTGTGATCACCACGGTGAAGAATCCCTTTGACCCAAGATGCAGATCGCTTCCTTTGGGTTTCTAGTGGTACTTGATCCACATCTGTAAAGCCTTTTCTGTGGGCCATAGTCCCATTTTCAGATTATAGCGTAAGTCCCCATGTGTTCCCTGTGTGCCTGCAGTGCAGGATCGTTTAACACTACTCTAGGAGTAGTCTCCATTTTGGGTTTGCATGGTCCCTTTTGTTTATTGTCCCTTGTTCTTTGGCTTTTGTCTTCTTCCTCCTTGTCTTTAGTGCTGAAATTTTCCTTGGGCCTGATCCCATTTGTCTCCTTTTCATTATTATTTTTTTCCTCTTCACTAGAACCTCTGACATTTCCTAATGGGGATTTGCCTCTGCTGGCTACGGCCTCCTTGTAGGAGGGAGTGGAGCTCCCTCCTCTGTGGCCCTCCATTAGGAGCTAGCACTGAAACTCTTAGAAACCCTAGCTGCGCATTTTTCTCCCACTCCTCTCTGTCTGCGCCTCAATGAGCACGCCAACATTGCCATGTTGTTTGTTATTCATCACATTGTGTGGTGAGCTCCATTATTTTAGCAATAATGCTACAACTCCTGGGGCTTCCTATCTCTAATTTTATCAACCCGGTAGTTCGTACAAACTTGGAAGCGACGGTGCTGTATGCACAAGTACTAGCTCTTGTCGCAGCTGTCACTTGGTCAGCTGGCACAAGTCCGCTAGGGCTCAAGCCAACTTCTATATGCTCTCAGAAGAAGCTTTCTAAATGATGGACGAAGGCTATCTCAAAGGAAATTAATTTATTTTGCAAAAATGAGCTGAAAGCCAACCAAAACATGGAAACCCTAGTAAACCCTAATCTGACTAGTTTACCCTCTATGATGCAATAGTGAGAGTGCAAATGTCTAAAAATGATGCCATTACTTCTAGTGATGTGAAATGCATGAACTCAAACTACTTCCATTGAAAAGAACATTTTTTTTGTATTTTTGCTTAAGTGGATGGAGTGATTATGGTTTTGTTTCTTATTAGGGTTTGGCTGTGCAGAGGTGGTGCGAAGGGAGAGAAAGCTTGGGAAAGGTCAGGAGGGCTAGGAGAGGTCCCAGAGGATCCCTAGCATCAGTCCACAGAAGTCCACAACGTTCAGGTGCTCGGCAACCAAGTTTGCAGGCTTCTACAGGATGTCTGCAGGGGATCCTACAGGAAACTCAGGGATTCTACAGGAAGTCTGCTAACTTCTACAGGATGTTCTACCGTGGGAGTTTTGGGTGATGGTGAAGTGATGGAGCGGTATGGGTGGGTAGGTAAGATGGAGATGGAGCTTGTGATGGCTCAGGGGTAGAGAAATAAGATGGAGAAAGAGTGCACGAAGTTGGTTGGTGGATAGAAGGATGGAAGCAACGAAAGGTCAAGAAAATGGAGCTACGTGGGCAATGGAAGAGTTGGAAGGTAAACGAGCTGAACAGAGGTCGAGTAGGTGGCTTTAGGTGTGGTTAAGAAGAAGAAGAAGGAAGTGGAATGATACTGAGCAGTGTAAATAAAACAAATTGTTTATGTCTTGCACCAAAAATGAGAATCCATTAACCTGTGCTACCTGTGCTATTAAACCAATGAACAACAATGTAAATCGTGAAGAGAAGTCGTGCATGGAGTTGTAATGAAGAAGTGTGGCTCAAGATCAGAGTGCGTGGATGGTTCTATGACTAAAATGACTGTGTTGCAGCTTGCATAAAAGTAGAAAAAGACTGCGTTTTTTTGGTGGTTGGTACAGACTGCCATCTCCAATAATCTAAGCAACTGAAAGCGATTTAACCATAAGCTAATCCTACTCAATCTCATTAAAGAAATCAAATCAGCAGACTGTGTTCTTGAAATGCATGTCAAAACAAAGAAACAAAGTGCTGAAAAGAAAGGCAAATAACACTACAAAGAAGAGGAGGTCTATTTCTCTCAGGTTGGGCCCTAACCTGACAGCTATAGCTCCCTTAAAAGCTCAGAATTAGATCCAAATCTGCTTGCCTTTATTCATAATCAAGAGTCTAATGTCATGCCAAAACTGGCTTACAAAAACAAACACCGAGCTGTGCTCAGAAATTACAATATTAGTTCAAAAGTTCAAAAAACTTCTATCAAAGGCTACGACCTTCATATTTATACACAATGAAGATCAAGCTGGCTTCCTCCATTCGTGGAGCTTGGCTGTCCAACTGAAAGTCAAACTGTTGATCCTGTAGAATCTGTTGGCTGCCTTTAAGCTCGGTGGGGAGAGCTGTTGGAGCTCGGAGTTAAGGTGAAAATCACGAGGAAGGTCATCAAGACTGTGGACAACCTCCCTATGAACCCGCAATGTCACCTTTGCTGTCTCCTTGTCTCGATTTGCGTGGTCTTTTGCTCTCTTTAATGCCAAAAACCTGAAATCATCATGTATTAGCCACATAGATATAATGCCTGCCCTTCTTCCTACAAATAACACGAATATACTAAGAAATGAATGCATAAGTGATAAAAGATGAATGGTTGAGCAAGGTAAGTAGGCCAAATGAGCCCAATTTGTACCAAAAATTGGGGCTCATCATTGTGACAACATTCATTGTCCATCACATTGAAAAGTCATTTGTTTTTCATCACATGGGTGATGGAATTTGTTATTTGTCACATTACGATATCATTTTTTTTGTCAAATTTCCATATCATTTATTTTTGTCACTTGACATTATTTGTTGTTCATCATGTTGGGACAGTAAAATCATTATAAATTCTATATATAAAATTAAACAGGGTGTAAGATTTTGTTTTGTTTTTGTTTTTGTTTTTTTGTGTGAATGTAAAGTTTTATTAAAAATGAATATTCGTTTGTCATCATTATGTTGAATGTAATTAAATTTTTTTAGTTATTTGTGTTTTATAACTAAAAAGTTATGATTTTGTGTGTGTGTGTGTGTGTGTGTGTGTTTTTTTTTAAATTTTAAATTATGTAGCTGATTTCGAATTCTAAAATTTAATTATGAGCTTATTTTTGGCTCTATTCTTGGGGATATGATCTTCCCAAACCTTCTATTCCTTCGGTGTATCTTTTCACCTTTTGGGCAATTACTAGTATTTAATTATGATGGTACAAAAGTTTCCCATCAAACAAATGAGTGGTGAGAGTCCTCATCTCATGTCCTCCATGTAAGTGGAAAAGTCGTTAAATACACACCTTGGAATCCAAATTCCTAAATGGCCCCATGCTACGAGAGATTCTCTCGAGATTAAATGACAATCAAAAGGTAAACCTAACATTATTATATGAAATTTGTAATATGCTAATTCAAATAATATTTGTATCTCTTTCTTGTCTCAAAAGTATTATAAAATTTGCACTGGTGATCCAAATGGATCCTAGAAACCCTCTAAGTCTTCAAACATTCAAAACTATCGCATAAGAAGAACTTGTTAAAAGGTCGTATTACACTATCGAGAGGCAAAAACATGAAGAAATCAGTGAAAACAGGCTCATCGGAGGCTTAAAACAACTTTGCATAAGAGCCGTCGGATCTGGCTGATCAACGGTCCAGATCCAATCGGCAAATCGCAATTGGTGATGGCAAGCGGAGGTAATCAGGGGCTATCACATGATAGTTGTGATCGTGATTAGCGTGGGTCAACGAGGACCATCGATCAAGCGCGCAGATCGACGGCCCATGTTAACGCGCGATATCGCAATCAACAAACATAGAGGAGCGATTCTAATCAGCTCGGGGTATGTGCGATATGCGATTGCGATCAATCGCATCACAATATCGCGTCGACACATTTCAGTGGAGTGGGGCCGATAATAACGATGACAGAGATAGTTGGACTCGATAAGATTGTAGACGATATTCTATATATTTTGAAATCCAGGAAGCGACAATTTCCTTTGTATTTTGCATTTCCGCCAAATGAATGGATTACAAAGGAAATGTGCCCGATGCGATATTACGAACCCAAAAGGGTTTATTAATACTGTTGAATGCTATTTCAAGTCCGATATGAGCGGGGTTTCACGTTTTAATTTATTTTTTAATATAACAGGGAAATCAAAAAACAAGCAGGATTTCGGGAGGACCAAAGGCGGTAAATGGTTTGGGCCGGGCTCTACCCAATCCCATACAATCGCTGCCACGTGTCTAGATTGAGGAGGGAGAAA